>MJHO01000003.1:4125467-4725467 GCA_002076135.1 Xerophyta viscosa
ACCTCATTACCTCCTCCAATTACTTGTTGTAAGTCTTCTTCATTTGTATACAAGCCTCAATTCTTCAAGAAGAGGAGGTAGAGTAATGGGCATGGATGGGCCCATTTAGGAGAAGGTGGATTTTCGGTCGGCCTAATTGGTAGGTTTGGCTGTTTGGGAGGAGGTGGTGCTGGTGGTCATAGGAGTTGGAGTTTGGAAGCAAATCAAGGTGTTATATGAAGTGATATGCGGAATTGCTGAGGAGAAGGTAGACTGTCAGATGACATAGGAGCCTCTTATGTGTTGGAAGTAGTTCGGCTTGGGCTGTTGAAGGTTTTGGCTGCTGAAAAAAGGTGGTGGGTCGCGGGGGGAGGAGTGCAGGGGTGGGTGAGAGAGTAATAGTTTGTCTTGCAGGTCGGTTGAGGAGGAGAGATGGGTGGACTAGTGAGCGGTTGGAGATGGTGTTGATACACTGTTTGGAGGAGAGGTCGTGTGGGTGGTCGGATTCATTGCTAAAGGAAAAGCTGTTGATGAAGTGCTCGAGTGAGCTATATGAATGAAGCCTTGAAGGAAACTGTTGGTTAAGAAGCTTTTAGGTGTTGGTGAGAGTGGTGGCTTTGGCGCGGAGGAGGATTAACGGCTACAATCCGGTGGGGTGGGGGAGGATTAACGGCTACAAGCCAGTGGGCGGGGGGGATGGTATGAGGTTCGTTTGTACTGTTGGTTGATGACAGCAGGTGGAGGGCAGTCTTCAAACGGCTAGTAGCCGTTGAAGTTAATGGTAGGATGAGGAGTTGAAAGGAGTTCATGGTCATGGAGCATCGGCGGCATCGGTGATGGGCAGATGGCCTGGCAAGGTGGTGGGACCCATTCGATTTACTTTCTTTTTACTAGTTGTTAGAAGTGTAGGAACGGTTGCGGGTCACGGCGGCAATTATGATGCTTCTCTCCCTTATTATATCAGCAGCAGCGTGGCGCCAGTGTCTCCGTACAAATAGCAGTAAAATTGACGGGCACTTGGCAGAGAACAGTTCCAAGTAGGCTCTTCTGTCTTATCTTTGCATCAAAATGTTTTCCTCCTCGTCACCGCCCCGGGCCTCAGATATTCATGCATACAAATCAAAATGCATCCATCTGCAGCAGGTATTTATGGTGTGAAAGTTTGGCTTGTAACTTGAAGTTATATTTTAGCCAGTTATCTTGGCTTCAGCGTGCAATTTAATATTTGTTTGCCAAAATTTCTACTCTAATCAATTTTCAGAGCTTGATGTTGATTTGCAGGTAGTGTTAACTTTTTCTGATATTTATGTTGGATCTTCTTTATCTTGAGAATATTCCATTGCTTTTACTTTCCCCTTTCACTGCTGCTCTTTTGCTCATCTCCTTTTGGTAATGAAACGAGGATTCATAGCACGATGGTATTGGGTTGCTCCAATAGTAGCTCCTTCCGTTGTTCCTTGCTCATGAGTTTAACTGCACGGAAGGTGTTCGTTGAATTGTTTTCTCCAATATTCTCGGTGTCAATGGTCACAAAAACATGCAATTTGTAGTTATTTACTCCATATATATATATATATATATATGAAAAAGGCTATTCTTAGCTCGACCTGAGAAAAACCTATTCTCAGCTAACATCTCAGCCGTTAATCTGCTTGATCTAACGGCTGAGATTTAATTTTAACACTTAACGGAATAACGATTCACGCCGTTAAGTGTTAAAATTAAATCTCAGCCGTTAGATTAAGCAGATCAACGGCTGAGATGTTAGCTGAAAATAGGCTATTCTCATGTCAGCTGAGAATAGCCTTTATATATATATATATATATATATATATATATATATATATATATATACACTTGTTATTCCCACCAAACAACAAAAAAAACCAAAAAAAAAAAAAAAAAAAAATGATCTCACAAGTTGTAGATTTTAAAAGGATATATTTTGATATTAAAAAATTTTCAAAAAAAATTACTTCTAAATGATTTTTCTGAGCTCCAAATATTAACAGTTTTAAATAGATATTTTAAAACTCCAAAATATCTATTTTAAAATATTTTTTACAAAAAAATTTATTAGAAAAATTATAATCTCATCTAATCTACAATTTTATTTTGAAAGTTTTTAGTTGTTTTGTATTTCAAATGTTAACGGATTTCAAAAACAGTTTTAAAATCTGTTATACTTTGGAATCCCAAAATACCTATTTAAATATTTTTCAAAAAAACTTTCAATAAAAATTATAGACTCATCTAAATTTATAATTTTTATATTAAAAATTTTTGTAAAAATACTCCCAAATTTTATATAGAGTAAAAAATAAATAAATAATAATAAAACACTATTTACTAAACAGTGGAAAAACGCCTTGGCTATTAAGCATATAGCGTACTATATGCTAATAAATTTTCATAAATTTTCAACTAGGTAAATGAAAATTGCCATAAATTTTCATTCGAAATTGAGTATAGGACCTTTTAACATTAAATAATGCCTAGAATATGGACTATGAGATGTATGGATAGGTGTTACTGATTTTTAAAATGGAGAAGCTTGAGTATGGACATATGATTTCTGAAGTATACAAAAATGAAGCTGCTATATGTTCCACTATACCCGCATAAACTTATTCACGATAGACTTAGCAGCATGCTGCTTTGTATTGCAGCTACTTCATACAAATTAGACCAACCCCAAGACTTCGTTATCTCATTCGAACGATTTTGTGGGTAAGCAGCAGCAAGAAGTTTTTGGACAAATAGCCAACCATTAACCATTCTCGAACAGTGCCATATCATAGTAGCTGAAACAATGATCTAAGACATGAATTAAAAGCCCGTCAGTGCATGGCACGGTAATTAGCGCTGTTTATCCCCCTCCCACAGGTCAGGGTTCGAACTTGGGGAGGGGGGGGGGTCCTTTTCGAATCACACAAACTTTCAAAAAAAAAAAAGAAACCACATTATTAAATTAAAAACCGAAAGGCAGTATTCCCCCTAAATAAAAGCATCGAATGAGCATTTCAGGCTTCAATTATTGAATGACTTCCATAAGAGTCCTCACATCTTAAAAGGCAAACATCTATTGGAAAGCTATAACTAGCAGAAAACCTACAGCAAAAGAAGGGGATGAGATATGTTTAATCCTCTAGCTCAACAATCTTCACCACTGAGGCATCTCCAACTTTCTGGCAAACAACAACACGGTCATGTGATTTAATCACGCCAGCTGCCTTGCCATGATCTAGAGCAACCTTCAGAACTGATTCATTGGTGGCACTTGTAGAATCAGCCTGCAAGACATCATCGCAATCAGCTGAAATTCTCAAAAGAAAATTACATAATAGGACCTGACATGAATAGTGGAATCTGCACATATGTGCATTCCATAGATGCAGGAACAAGTCGCTTATATGGAATCCAATACATCACTTCTTTGGTTGTGACACCTTACTGTAGTCACGATAACCAAAGAAAGCATCACAAGAGTTTGCATGTGTTCCCGTGGTAAAGCCATCACAATATTTACATATGTGTTCCATGGTAAAGCAACGAGATACTCATGTCAGTGTCAAAAAAACATCTTTGCAGAACAGCATCCAAGCAATTTGAAAACATGGTCAGAATACAAAACAAAGTTTAAATAAATGAATAAGGAGCGACTTACAGGATGACGAGGATCTGCTAGCATGGGGAAAAGGCCTCTAACAATCAGCGATTGCCTTGCCTGCAAAGAAAAGGAGAAAGGGATGCATGCAAGCTTTAGTAGAACCTAGGTCAGTATACAAGAATACAAGTACAGATTATTCAAATGTGCACCAAAACCTACAATACAAGCATTGATAAAAACTTTGAAGTGCCACTATGAGAGATAAAAACAATATAATATAAAGTAGGAAGCAAGAGACATGTCTAGCTTTGCTAAACATATAAAACATATCGAACAAATATGAGCGACAGCTATAAGCAATTAAGCATCATTAGACCATTCCATCAATACCATCCATGGAACCTCAAAACTTGACATTACAAGCATTAGTCATTAAGAATTCTGAAATACTTCGATGCCAGATGCAACACTTCTAACACACAGAAAGCAAGAAACCTGCCTAATTTTTACTAAACAAATGAAACACATCACAGATAGAAGTGAAAGCTATAAGCATCAAGCCCCCCATTCTATCATTACTATCCATAGAACCATGATGATAGAGCATAACGTCATAACAGAATTTAACATACTTCGAATGCGCCAGTAAAACTCCACTTGAGTTGATTTGTTTTGAGCCTAGGAATAACAACCGACAGAACTGGCATTGTGGGCCTGTACTTTGCAATCAGCCTGCAGCAAATAATGTACAGTAAGAAAATTGGCACCAAAATGATATGAAATGAAACTTCATACAAGCATCAAATTACGCACCTGGCCGCCCTACCAGATGAAGTGAACACAATGATAACGGATGCCTTAACTTTGATTGCAGCACGGACCTATTCAAAATAGAACAAAACAATTATGGAAGAAGATTGTATTGGAGAAACACAAAAGAAGCTAGCATTTAGACTGCTCTTCAATCTAATAAAAGCCAAAAAGGTGCGGGACCAACAGCAGATGAAGCTATTGATTCCAAGTGTGTCATTGGTTCTCCAACGTATTTGACTGTCTTCTTGAAATACATATCTTGATTGAAAACTTTCTCAGCCTGCAGGTAAAGATTGACATAAAAGGCATGAATAGAAAACAAGATAGTCATACCTTTCGGACATAGTAGAAAAAGCATAGAAGCAAATCTATTAATTATGCTTACACACACGCACACAATATGAGACATCAGGTGAATCGTGCTGTGCAAGTCCACACAAGAAGTCATAAACTCGGGCATGTTTGAGAGTGAAAAATATAGTCCTTAATTGGCATTGATCCCGGTCCCACAAAGCGAAGAATTATGAAAACAACAATAACTACACAAAACGTAATATTCTCAAGAAAAATGATATGCTCAACGAACTATTTTAAAATTTCTACAGTTTATTATTTCATTATTTCACAAAAATAAAAAAAAAATGATTACAGTTTAATAGCATAAATACAAAAATCCTCGATTTCAATTCATTCGCCAGGTGTAGGAATTCCAACAATCCGCCATTATGAATGCGTAAATAGATGGTATCATTTGGCTACTATTATGACTAGTTAGGGACGAAGAACAGTATAAGAGCACGAAGGAAACCAGTCATTGAGAGAAGAGTGCAAGTGGATTATAGTATTAGGTGACTGTCCTCTGGTCCTATTACTCTAGACCTTCCTCAAACTCCTCTCCTTCAAAGTGCACAACATTTAAATCCAGCAAAGTAAACAAGACTGGCCAATCTGCCCAATCCGAACATATGCCAATCAAATATGGCTAGGTAAACCAGTCCATCTTAAGGAGGGTAAAGACCAAAAAAAATCTAGTTGTAACAGGACCTTCGAATCCCGCCCATATTGGACAATCAGGATTTAATATATGAAACTAGCATCTTCCTCTTACTTAGCACTAGAACATTTTCAACTAGAGAAAAAAAACAATAGCTCTTACTGAAGTCACATTTTATCGTTACAAGCAATCAATTTTACGCCTAATTAAAATGATAAATCTTTTTAGCCATAGAAAAGGGTGGCCGGAAGATAGTCTTAAATTATAAAATTTACTAAGATACTATAGTCATAAATGGTTCGGTGCTTTAAAACTATTACTCATATCAAATGAGATGACATTAAAAAAAAAAAAAAAAAAAACAAACAAAACAAAACAAACAAAAAAAAAGAAGAAATTCATCAAACCATTTAGGATTTCTACAGATCCCCCGCCAGGCATCCGTAACTCTTATATGACTTAATTGAATTCCTTCATTCTCAAGACCATGTGTCATTCAAAGCAATGTTAAAAAAAAAAAAAGAGTTTAAAAAAATAAATAAATTAATTTTTATTTTTTTTTATTTTTTTTTTAAAAAAAAAAAGAACTTTCTTGGTAAAGTAAAACCTTACCTCTGCACAAATTTTACCCACAATGGAAATAGTTTCAACAGGATACAATCCTCGCAGTGTTTCTGCTCCCAAAAGAATGGCATCAGTTCCTGTTAAGAGAAAGTTATCCAGGTTAAAAACCTATAGATCTCTTTTTCAATTTCAAGAGAATTTAGAATAATGTTGAAGGAATCTGGATAGCTGTTTCACGATTTAAAATAAATTTCCATGAAACTGAAATAACATCGACATCTTGATATTACCATCAAGTACAGCATTGGCTACATCGGTGGCCTCCGCACGAGTTGGTCTCAAGTTATCTGTCATACTGTCCACTACCCGAGTAATAACAGCAGGCTTTCCAGCCATGTTACACTTATAAACGGCAGCTTTCTGAAATAAAAAGACCTGCAACCAAGACAAAGCTTTTTTGGTCAATAAGAAAAACAAGTTCCAAATAACAGCAATAAAATCTTTTCTTAATGTGACCAAGGTTTACGGTGCCGCGCCGTTTCGAGTTTCGGTAAACTCAGATCTCGAGACGTGCCGACCCGTGCCGAATCATACAATTATAAAAAATAAAATAAAATAAATTATAAGATTTATTATATAAATGGTAATGAAAGTTAAATAACAAGAAGAAGTCCCATTCATTTGGCAAAACTCAAAACACATATTACATAAATTATTACCACATTGAGTGTCGGTGTGATTGATAAAAATGATCAACGAAACCTAAAGCATATAATTCTACCCCGTGCGTTGTTTGAACATAATACACCCACCTATCCTACGAATAAATATGATGATACTCATTAAAAAAAAAAGGTGTGCCGACCATGCCGACCGAAACGGTCAGCACAAACATACCGTGCCGACCGAAACGGTCGGCATTGGCCGAGACGGCCGAAAAACAGCCGCTTCAGCCGTTCCGGTGCCGCCACTTGGCGGCACCAAGACGTCTCAGTCGGCACAAAGCGTGCCGACCGGAACGTCAAACCATGGCTGTGACATGGGTAAAAAACATATGGCAAATAAAAGCTACACAATGATGCAAAGTCCATTGCTGCTGGAAGTCTTTGTCCTATATACCACTAACCACTAGCTGCACACCAACTTATGAGCTTTTATGAGACTGACAGTCATTAATACTAGAACGATATCACAATTCCCAAATAATGGCTAAAAAGAAATGCTTTTAATTCCTATCCTGCCAATTCTGAAGAAATGACTTGTATTTCAAATAAATAGCATGGATATCTTTGCACAAATTCCAAATTTAGAATGCATTGCTGCCAAGAGAAATGATCAATTCTTTATTAATTAACCCATATAAGAAAATCTAACTAATTCGCACTATATATCAAGAGTAGAAAACCCAAATGCTTACCACTTTGTGATTGAGCTATTTAATTTAAAGTAATAGTGCAAAATCACTTTCATATTACACACAACTAAATTTTTCACCTTTTCTGGAGGAAGATCTATCCCAAGATTTCCACGGGAAAGAATAATTCCATCTGCTTCTTGAAGAATCTCATCAAAATGGTTTAAACCCTACAAATGAGACAACAAAATAATTTTCTATCTGAACCTAGTAAAGACCAAAATAGCAGAAACCAAACCAAAGCGAACGTTTCTTGCTGCTTTATCCCACAAAATAACTTTTAACTGAACCTAGTTAAAGACCAAAATAG
Organism: Xerophyta viscosa; assembly: GCA_002076135.1. Classification (NCBI taxonomy): domain Eukaryota; kingdom Viridiplantae; phylum Streptophyta; class Magnoliopsida; order Pandanales; family Velloziaceae; genus Xerophyta; species Xerophyta viscosa. The sequence goes on from MJHO01000003.1 coordinate 4,133,152, forward strand.
CAGACTACATCAAGGTAAATGGTTATTGCTACTTTATCCCACTGGACACTGACCTCGATATTTTCAATTTTTGCAAATATCTGTGTCTGATGAAGATCACCCAATTTGGAGAGAAACTCGCGTGCCTGCGAAGCAAAGACCAACAAAGCATTAGTTTCTACAAATGGGCTACACAGGATAAAATACAGCGCATGCAAACAGCACAATACTGCTACAAACAAGAGAATGATAGTAGCCCAGGTTAGATGAACTTACATGACGAACATCTTCTGCATGCCTTGTGTAAGACAGTGAAAGGAAGTCAATATTGTTCTTCACACCCCACTTGCTTATAACCTGTTAAGTCAATTATTAAGCTTGTTAGTAACAAATATAATTACTGATAAAGAAGTAAATAAAAGTATAGGCCATTGGATGTAACGAGAATTCACTTTAGAGTTTAGAATGATATCATTAGAGAGAAAAATTAGCATGTTTAAGCATATGCAGAATTTTGCAGAAGTCAGTCAAAGCAACATAAAAATAAAAACGAGTGCCTTATTTCTAAAACGAAAATATCAATCGGAGAAAAGATTTTTTTTTTTTTAAAAAAAATCCAGTTGTAAGAATTAGAAATTTAGTATGTATAAATGAAAATTGGGGGAGTCTCATTCCGGGGAACAAGATGTCCTAAAACAGAGAATAAGCTACATGAAACAGGTTCTTCAATGTCTTCGACTGAGGTCTGGCTGTTCCTACTTGTGCCAAACTATGAGAGTGAGTTAAGCTGGGCACTAACGGTATGAAAGCCATATGGTAGGTATATTTGTTTGCAGCTTCAGCGAACTGAACCTTTTTCCCTGTCCAGCAAATCAACTTCAGACTTTATTTTGGTAAAGGTTCCTCTCCAAGCCAGACTGCCCTCAAAAGAAGTTGGAACTCAGTTGCTCAAAACGGGTTTAAAAGAAAATACAACCCCGTCTTGCAAATTCAGAACCACTATAAAGAAGCAGATGTTCAGTAACTTGCTACTAAGAACCACAAACGTATACACTTGCACGGATATAAACCCCATACCTTATGGAAGGTATATAAGATGTCATAACTTACTTCTTTGTCAGCATCTGATAGCGTAGGTAAATCAATGTGGATCTGCGAGATGTGCAATGTAAATAGAGATCCTGCCAAACTTGCTGTATTCTTGATCATACAAACTACATCTTCACCTTTTATTTCTGATACCTACATCACAGAGTATGGAGAGCTTTCATAAGCCCTGATAAAGTATTTATATATCCTAATCTTATAATTAGGGCAACAAGTTCCTAAATTATTGCAACATTTAAATACATTAATATGGCTCACTTGTCAAGCAATAGGGTGCAGAACGCCACAATTGAAATTTAAATTTTCATCATACACTATAAGGCTCCTCTATGGGTAAAGATCAACTTCTATACATGCAGTGGCACATCTATGCGAGTACTACATTTAAAATTCTCTCGGCAATTATATATCTCGGAAAAACACTATGATGTACAGCTAGACGGAAACGTAAGGTAAAGAAGAGAAATTGCAAGAGGGTCTATCAGACGAGAAATTGAGTATCTAAAGAAAAGATGTCCACAACTGTAAAAGACATGGTCATTGTTTGCGTAAAGAAGCAATTGAAGTGACAAATGAAAGACACGGATTGTGCAAAGGTAGCAGAAAAACTGACCTTGCAATTCAACAAATCTTTCTCTTGATAGTAGGAATGTTTTGGTCGGAAAATTATATAACTAAAACAATGAACAGCTAAACAACTTACCTCCAACCAAACCGAAGTTGTCTCACTTCCAGTAAACAGATACTGACCAATGAATATTGTATCGCCTGGTTTCACTGCCTGCAGGTAAACATAAACGATGCAATCTATAATAGTAGTTACAATAAAGTAATATCTCCCTCACAACTGATGGAATTGTGAACACAAAAGATGAGAACAAATCAGGCAAATATTATGATCCCTTCCATTAAACTTGAATTTGAGCTTGTCATGCAGAATATTGTGTTATTTTGCTAGTTGAATTGCCTGGAAGATTTTATTAGCTTAGCGGTGCTTTTGTATTATTTAGTAGTAGTAGTAGTAGTAGTAGCAAGAATTTTATCAAGTATGAGCACTTATTATTGAGAATGACTTCTGTTCATTATGAGTCCTTATGCAGTGGCAGAAAATACTTATGTTAATTCTATTAATTGGAGGAGTCTATCATAGAGATTTAAAACTGACTTTTCAATTTTGGATGGACGAATTATTGGGCATAACGAGTTAACTTATTACTTCTATTTCTTTGTCTTCTTTGTCTTCTTCATCTCAATTTCTTCCTCATTCGACGTCAAACTTTCATGCATAATCGGAAGTCTGAGACAAAGTACAGCTCATAAACGATAGATATGGCAAAAGAAGATGCCCTTCCTAGCAATAACTGTCAATAATAGTTTTGCATTTTAAATATAATGTATGTCCAACAGCCTCCGAGTTAGAAACAACTGTTCGCTTGTATAGTTATTAATGTAGATAGAGCATGGTGTCTCATGCCCTTAAGAAATAGACTGACAGGATGACTACTCATCCAATACAAAGGGTAAAATTAGTCTCTTGCCTGTGCAAGTCCAGAAAAGTTAATAGGCAGGAGCTCTGATGAGGCTTCTTTCTCTTGATCAGGAGTCAATACAACAAAAGCATCAGCTTCAAGAGAAATCGCATTCTCGCTTTTGTTGACAACCTGCAGTTCTGGGCCGACTGTGTCTAACATGACCTGGAATATAGAGACAGGATTGGAATCAGCATGGAATTGATGAAAAGATTACAACTCCAGGCTCATCCTCAAGGAGAGAACTTACAGCGCACAACTTCTTGGTGCTCTTGACAGCAACCTTGAGATTTTCAAGAGTCTGCTGGTGGTAGTCGATGTCTCCCCATGAGAAGTCAAATCGTGCAACTGCCACAGAAATGATTATATCGGCAATAAATAAGAAACGCGAATTCAGGATTATAAAAGCAGACGGTAGATTGAAGAAGGGAGGGAGGCATACCTGACATGCCAGCCTTGAGACAGGAAGAGATAACTTCTACGGAACGAGATTTAGGACCAAGCGTCCCGACGATCTTTGTCATTGCAGGAAAGAAGCTCTGCGTGAAAATAATCAAAGTAACAGACACCGATTAGAAACTAGCAGATGATCCCGTAATATAGCGCGTGTATACATCTATATCTAGATCCCCCGGAGTAGCTGTGACTGTGAGATAGAGGAGGAGGAGGAAGAGGAGCTCACGCGTTTGGAGGGCTCGAGGATGGAGGCCATCCTGATCGGCTCCTCGAGGAGAAGGTGAGTTGCGTGCATCTTCGATGACGTCGGTGATCGCGCCGACGATCGTTTGATTTGCCGGAAGAGAAGGAAGATGATAACTTGTAAACCCTCCCTTCCTAAAAGATGGAGAATTGTAAGAAAGTAGAATCGATGAAGAAGAACAATTGTCGTGTAATCGAGGGCTGGCGTGACCCGAGCCCGTAATTACTGCGGACCCACCCAAGAATGGAGGGTACGGTAGTGGGCTCGGTTGTGCGTAACACCGGACTCCAGCTGCGGTCTAGAAATCGCGAAAGCAGTGTGCACCACACCATGGGCACGCTGCTGAGAACCTTCTACAGCCGCGGTCGCGCTGGCACGTCCAACATTTGGAGGAGAAAGCAATGAACGGGCAATGTGGTACGGACACAGTTGTTGATGATAATAAAATATGGAGAAAGCATAGTAATATTTTATTATTTTGTTTATTAGGCTCGTAAGTCTAAACAAATTTTTATATTTTATTAAAAAAATATAATGATATTATTTTAAAAATTAGAGCTCGTATCTCGACTCGAGCTCGGCCTAATTGATACAATCGCTCCGAACTCAAATCAAACTTGGCCAGATTCGACTCGAAATTTTTGGCCAAGTTCGAACCGAGCCTCTAATGCTCGCCGAGCTCAGGCTAAAAAAATCCAGCCGAGTTTGAGCTTGTCGGTGCTTGTCTCAAACTCAGCTCCTTGTCACCCCTATTTCAAATGCTCGAAGTTTGATATCTTTCATACTTGAGCTCAATAATAATATAACTAATGGTACACGTACATCATATGATTTTCCAAAAGAGTACTGGGATCTCTATTGATCCATACATGAGTGTCCAAGAACAAAAAAATAATAAACTCGAATTCAGAAAGAATATGGTCTCTCTTTCAAACGAAATATGCTCAACACCTGCTAGTATGCATTTAGGTTCTCAAATTTATACTCAAATGTACCGTCATCATTTAAAATAAGCGACAAGCATGGTCATCAATATAGAGCGATAAAAAAATCCATGACAAAAAGTACACATTATAACAATAGCGCAACCACTTCAAAAAATGTAATTTCGAGTTTGTAACATAAGCTTGTACAATAATAGACCCCAAAGCATATGTATATATATATAGCAAATTATGGTCAAAACATGGTCAAATAGCATGGGAGCAAGCTTATCTACTCACTTTCATTTCGCATGCCAACTTTTTATTCCCATAATAAGGCATTTGAACCACAAATCGGTACCCTATAAGTTGCTAGATGCACGAACAAATTCACTTACCACGTTAGTATTAGATTTCCAATTCCATCATGAATCACCAAAATCTATAAAGCTACAAAAGTTAAAACCTTAAAATCTTAGAAAATATTAGAAAGTACGATCAAGAGGAATCGAACGCCCCACATGACTCACGAAGAACAACAAAGGATTGAATAAGTTACGAATTTCTGAAGCTGATTATATGGCAAGAGAAACTCTACTCACGGTAGAAAAGTAAAACGTAAAAAAAAAGTGAGTTATCGCGACTCCTCTATTTCACGCGACCACCATAGCTCGTATTTCTCATTTCCGCTCTCACGATATCCGATCGATCTCCCACAAACACCCCTATCGACATTATCACATGTGAGATCGACTACAACAACGATAGTGAGATGTTGACTCACCGATGGCAAAATTCATCTACGTGCAACAGATCTGGCCATTAAATCTCCCCTTAATTTCTTCCATTTTCTTGAATGAGTTAATGAAAGCTAATTTTGTTCGATTTTCCTTAAATATCTATTGGGTTTATGACATGATTAGTTTAAAAAAAGGAATTTTGTTGGGTTTAGGATTTGGTTAGTGGTGACCCCAATTGAGCTAAGGAAATATTTTGTTGGGTTTAGGATTTTGCTAGTGTATTAGCATAACCATTTTACACATACAAATTTATTATGTGACATGCACTGATGCACATTTAAAATGAAAGAAATCTCCATGTAACACATTATACAACTTGCTTATCGGAAGTCGAGTAGTATCTATATTGTTGCTTGCATTATTAACTTGACATAATTTTTTGGTAATATCAAAAGTTCAACAACATTAGGTACCATTGTAAAAATATTTTTAGCATTATGTGGATGTTGGATCTCTACAAATCTGATTATGCGTTTATGCATAACTCAATGATTATCAATATGATGTGTCGTAATACATCGATAACTACTCATAGTACCAAAAGTCTAAATATCAGATGTAATAGTTATTTTATAAGGAATGTCAAATAATTCTTTCTAAACTTGGTTATAGAAATATAAAGCTTATAACATTCATCTCTCCAAGTGGTTATAGAAAAATATTTGTCATGAGGTTGTACAATTGACATAAATTGATGAAATCCCTTATAATCACTAAAAGTAAAAAAATAATTTATTGTCAATAACTAATCTAGCAAATGTTAATAGAGAATATTCTTAAGAAAATATATAATTGCTTAAATCCATGAGTTTGTACAACTGACATAAATTAATAAAATTCCTAATGTTCACTAAAAGTAAAAGATAATTCATCGTCGATAACTAATCTAACAAATACTAAAAGAGAATGTTCTTAAGAAAATATATAAATGTTAAAACCACAAACACTTACTTTTAATTGTGTATGGCGTTAGTCGTCGTACTTTTGGTACAATTGAATGTGCCTTCTCAACTGAAAAATATTATATTTTTATCAGAACATACAATTTTTTATATTGCTTGAAAACTTCTTTTAAAGTGTCATCATATTGTTCATTAGTAAAGAATTGTCATACAATCGTAAACATATGTATCCAAACTGTATGGATCTATTAGAATTCTAATAAACAAAGATGCTATAAATAAAAAAAAAATTACCTAATTTAGGGAGTTTATGATTATGTTATGAAAGCTTGAAAGAGTTGATGAGTTGAATTGTGTGAAATTTGGAGAGTTTCAATGTGTATTTTTAGATGACAAAATAGATTTAAAAAAGTAAAAAAAAAAAAAAACTGCAGTGTGCCTTCGACTGGCTAGTGGGCTGGCCCGCTGGCTAAAGGTTGCAACACTTTCAGAGGTCTTTTAGTCTTAAAAAAGAAACAAGTAAAGAATTGAATGGGTGGATGGGCTTGGGCTGGGACCTAAAAAATGAACGAACGGTATGATGGTAGTGTTTTACGTTTGTTGTTGTTTATTAACGGGGCCGTGATAGACCGTGACGGTCAGGTACCAGCATAGTGTCACGTCGTTGGCGTTGCCCTCGTTTGGAGGGCGATCCCGTGACGGCTTCGACACAAGAATCCTCACGTCGTCTTCGCGTTACCCTAACGCCGCCGCCGCCGCTCCATCTCCATCTACATCTCAATGGCCGACGACGAATTCGCTCTCCTCGATGGCGAAGAGGAACAACAACAATCAGCACAGCAGCACCAACACCAGCGCTACGTTGCTCTCTCCAAAGCTCCTCCCGTGCGTGCCGTCGCCTCCCACCTCCCCCCTCTCCCCACCCCCAGTCCTAAGAAAGGTGCCGCCACCCTCCCGGACGGCGAACCGGAGGACTACGGCGAGGCTTTCCGAAACTGCTTCTCCTCCGACGATCCATCGTTCGGGACCCAGGGAGGTAACGGCGATCTCTCCTCCGATCCCAGCAAACAGCATCAGACGACGATCCCTCCTGCAAAGCGGAAGGATCGCGAGGAGCTGAGCGATGGGGTGTCGTGGGAAAAAGGTCCGAAGAAGCTTCGGTGCTCGGTATCGTCGTCGTCGGGCGGAAATGATTACAGGAAGGACAGGGAGGAGTGGAGCGATGAGGCGATCGGGTGTCTGCTCGACGCCTACACGGAGAAGTACGTGCAGCTCAACAGGGGGAATCTGCGGGGGAGGGATTGGGAGGACGTGGCGACTATGGTCACTGAGAGATGCGACAAGCACAAGTCGGGGAAGAGCGTCGAGCAGTGCAAGAACAAGATTGACAACCTCAAGAAGCGGTACAAGGCCGAGTGCCAGCGCCTCACCAGCGGCGCCCTCTCTCTCAGCCACTGGCCCTGGTTCAAGAAGATGGAGCTCATCATCTCCTCTTCTTCCTCCTCCCCCGCCAATAAGACTTCTTCTGCAAATGATGGCGACAAGTCCCCCACCACCGCCAGGCACAACAAGAGGTTTGTCGGTGTCCTCTTTATCCCTGCACCAAGTTACGCATAAGCTCATACTTTCTGTCTTAATAACTTGGTCTGATTTTCATCTCAAGTGATTTGGAGCCCCAAATATTCTAAAGAGCTGATTTTGGATGCCTTTAGGTGGTATTATTACATACCCATTTTTTTTTTCTAACTGCAAGTCTGCAACTGATTATACAGGTCCTTCTCAATCTTGTTTTATGAGAGCTTTTATCTGCCTGTATGTCTCGCTTTTGTGTTCCAGTTGTTTTCTTGTAAATTGTATGCTTGATCAACAAAGATCCATTCTGGAAGTGATTGATAGTTGTCATCAGTGAGGCAAAATTGTTGGTCAAGGCTACCATTTGATACAGCATCAGCGATATTGGTTGGATCTTGATTATTTCATAGATTCTCATCGTGGAAACATTTGTTTAATGTTATGTGAACCTTGTTTGCAGATATCCTGCTGCAGCAGCTGGTGCTGTTACCATTGCCAGTAGTTTGAAAACGAAAGCACTATCTGTTCCGAAGTGGAAGAGAGTTGTGCTGAAAATTAGTGGCGCTGCATTGGCTGGGAACGGCCCTCAGAATGTTGAACCAAAGGTTAGTAAGTTAGTGAAAATCGTGAAGCAGGTGATCTTATTTGTGAAGATTTTACTTTATCTAATAGTAAGTTCTCATTACAGTGGAAATTTCTTTATTTATCAGGTAATGATGCTTATTGCGAGGGAAATTGCAATGGCTAATCATGTTGGTGTAGAGGTACTATCGGCGCTTTCAGTTCTTGCAATGGTCGGGCTCTCTCACTCTCTTTCCATCAAATTCATTAGCTTTTGTTTTATATCAGGTAGCTGTTGTGGTTGGAGGTCGAAACTTCTTCTGCGGTGACACCTGGGTTGCGGCTACTGGCATCGATAGAGCGACAGCATACCAAGTTGGGTAGGGTCTTAATCAAACCTGATGCTGTTGTTTCTTTCTCTCTTTTTTTCCCAAAAAAGATAAATGGTGCATGATCTGATAACGTTCAGTCATTACCCAAACAATATGCTTCACGAATGCTTGGCATGCATCACAAATCGTTTTTGTTACTAATCAACAATGTTGTCACAAATTTTGAGTTACAAATGTTTGTTAAACTGTAAGCTAGCAATAGTCTGCACTTGTCTTGACACTAGAAGATCTCAATAGATTCTTCAAGTTTTTGCGAAATCAAAGTTTTGTTAATATCAAGAAGAGGTTTTTAGGTGCTACGAGGACGTTGTGTTCACTGACTTTTTGTTCCCATCAACAGCCATGCTAGTTTAGACCAAGGTTTAAGGTGTTGTCTCGAGCCGCCTTTCGGTAAATCCCAAATTTGAGACGTGCTGAGTATGCCGAGCAGTATTTTTTTATAATATTTTTATAAATTATAAAAAATGTGCTTTTTAAATAATAATGAAGATTTACAAAAAAAATGTACTATTTGAAACTTAAAAATAAAATAAAAAAATAAAAAATAAAAGTTGCGCCTTGCGCCCCAAAGCACTACGCGACCCGTGAACAGTCCCCCAAAAGGGTACTGCTCATCTTCCTCCTTGTAAAAGGAGAAAGATGAATACCTCACTTTAAAAAAAGAGAGCCAGAAAACGGCCATGCCGGAACCTTGACTGCTTGAATAATTTAGTTGCCGTAAAACAGAATTTGTTTTTTTCCATTTAATGCCGTCATCATGCAGCCAGGTTGGTCTTATGGGCCATATCTTAATATTATATCCATGAGCACTACTAGCTGTGATGAATTTGATTGCAAGTTGCTGCTGTGAGTGAATGCGAGCCTAAAGGCTCATGGTCTGAGACCGTTTGGGCAAAATTGAATTCTATAATGTCATCGAAGCTTTTTGAATCATATTTGAAAACTATGCTACTGTGACTCCTCATTTTTTCTGATGTTCTGGAAGCTCATAAGCATATAACATCTTAATTTGGTCCGTGCTACGAGATAGAATACCTCAATAAATAATAATATGGATGCTTTTTATTACCGTTAAAGACAATATGAATTATGTGTAAAAAGCATATACATCGTTAACGTTTTATCATATACTATTAAAGGAGGTTAATTTCCTTTAATAGTGATTAATCAGCAATAATGCTAGATTGCTTTTGATATTTATTCATGATATGGAACTTCTTGCTTAACAAGACCCATACAAGGTTACTTGGATACCTGTGCTTTTGCAATTTAATTGTTCGCAGATGCTAATGTTTTGTTTCTATAGATAAATACTTGGTTAAAAACTTGGTTATAGTTCAGGTGTTAAATTGTCTAATGTTTTGGACCAGGATGATGGCATCTGTCATGAATTCTATATTGCTCCAAGCATCATTGGAGAAGATAGGCGTTCAAACCCGCGTGCAAACTGCATTCATGATGCAGGAGATTGCCGAACCATACATTAAGCGAAGGGCTCTTCGTCATCTTGAGAAAGGACGGGTTGTCATATTTGGTGGAATCGGTGCTGGCACAGGAAGTCCGCTTTTCACCACCGACACTGCAGCAGCCTTAAGAGCTTCTGAATGTAAGACTGCCAAATTTTTCGTATATTTGTTTGATATTACTTGCTATAGCTCTTGTCAACTACCTCTGCTAGCTAATTTGCAGTGGAAAAGAGTTCTGATCTGAATGAATACTTTGTTGAGACAGTAAATGCAGATGCTGTGCTCAAGGGTACGAATGTTGATGGTGTCTATGACTGTTCTTCAAGGAACAGCAATGCTGTTGCCTTTGAGCATATTTCGTTCAGAGAATTAATGTCCAGAGCTTTCACGGCAATGGACATGACAGCAATAACATTCTGCGAAGAGAATAACATACCGAGTTAGTTTTCTTTCTTTTCTCCGGCCTCTTGGTTCAGCGATTGTAGTAGTTTTTCGTTGATCTAATGGGTGCTGTTTCTTAAGAATGTCAGTTTTTGTGCAGTCGTTCTCTTTAACATGCTAGAGCCTGGAAACATTTCAAGGGCTTTGTGTGGAGACCAAGTGGGTACACTTATCGACCAGTCTGGAAGAGTTGGCTGACGCGCCGTGGAAGTTGAAGAAATTGGAACAACCTTACTGCTGGCCAATTAAGAATCCTAGGCCAAATTAGTGATTACAAATTCCAATGCAACTTTAAGGTCTGTGTTGTGGATAGTATGTAAGTGGAATTTGGTTTATATAGCTGTATCCTGAGTATGTCGGGTAGATGGATTACTGCAAAATAATTAGGGATGCAGTAGGACTGATGCTTTGGGGTGATGTTATATTATGTATATTGTATAGCTCGATTTTGGGGAAGCTACCCCTGCTCCCCGTGTATTAATCACCTGTTGTAAAGTAATTTCGATCTTCATCGACCAAAAGCTGCACGCATGTATGATTTTTGTTTTTGCTACCTCTCATACCCGGTGCCGTAGCATCTGGGGAAGGGTAGAGATGTCAAACAGTGGGTGCCATGTTTGAGCAGGCGACTAGGTCGTATCTGGCCTGCACTTTCCGGGAGGGGATAGCACCAGCCACTCTAAGCGCTGGTTGGTTAGGCACAATTATAGATTGATCACGTCAAAAGATGGTGCGGCTTTTGCTGCCAGCAAGTATTGGTTCTCCTGGAGAGGAAAAAGAAGATGGTACATTCGCATGAGAAAGCGGGGGAAATTGGCAAAACAAAATGGGACATGAGCAAAGCACGCAATCAGTCTGATGACTTGAGTTCTGAAACTCGTGGAACACCTATGCCTTCAACTCCTCTCTCACAGCAAACCTACTACCTTCCTAATTGCTTATCGAATCTAGTTAGCCCCTTTTAATTTTTGTGATTACAAATGCACCCCCCCCACTATTTCTCTTTACAATGCGCGACCCCCCCCCCCCCCCCCAACCAAATTTTTCTTTACATCACCTGCAACCCCACCCTCCCGCCCCTGTCTCTCATATTTTCTTTCGGATTAAAATGCCCCTCTTTATACATCATCGTTTTGACGCACCGAAACACATATTTAGAAGTATTTTTTTTTTAAAAAAAACTTTCAACATAAAAATTTTATATATCGATGATATCTACAATTTTTGTGTTGATTTTTTTTTCAAAAAATATTTCTACATAGATGTTTGGCAAATGCCAAATCAGCCCCCCCTCCCTTTTTCGGGGTTTGGTCGAATCAGTCCCTGAAAATATGTTTTCAGGAGCTGATTTGCTCGAAAACAAAAAAGGAAGGCTGATTTGAAATTTGCCCTGGGGCTTTGAATTGTTAACTGGTGGACCCGCTAACCCGTCGGAGTAGATGAACCCCAAAATATCTACTTAGAAGTATTGTTTGAAAAAACTTTCAACATAAAAATTTTAGATCTTGATGAGATCTACAACTTTTATGTTTGAACTATTTTGTCAAAAAGTGCTTTTACGTAGATATTTTAGGGCTTTGAAGGGTTAACGGGTCGACCCGCTAACCCACAAGAATAGATAAACTCCAAAAACATCTATTTAGAAGTATTGTTTGGAAAAAAAATTCAATATGAAAGTCTTAGATCTCATGAAGCTCTATAAATTTATGTTGAAAGTTTTTCCAAAAAAAAATATTTCTAAATAGATGTTTTAAGATTTCAAAGTGTTAACGAATATAGGGGTATTTTTGTTCCAAAAAAAAGAAAATTTAGGGCGGGGGGCTAAAATGATGACAGCGACTTGTGTAGGGCAAATCTGAGCAAAACTTTACCCGTAGAGGCTGACATATGTATCATAACCTCTCAATCTCTCTTATAGCAAGTACATGTTGATATAACCCCGTTCTGAACCGCCACGTGTCGTGATGCTAATACGTCTTGAATAGGAAGGCGGGCCAGACCCGAAGTGAAGATTCAGGACGTAAACAAATATCTACCCGAAGTAGACATCAAGGCTTTTACCGGTTTTACTGGAACATATACATGACATCGGTCGACTCCCGACATACACCTCGGTAGCGATTCTACCCGAAGTCAACTCCGGCAGATCGTAGGAAGTTGGACCGTTACCTACAGGCGCGGGGAAGTCTTTGTGGGAATTCTAACCGACGCTGTCTCCATGAATCCTAATAAAAGCTCATTAAGATAGGTAGTTAATGAGTGGTGATTATTAGGTAATTAAGGAAGGAAGCTCAAGAGTCGCCCGGCTGGGGAATGTCCTTCATAGCGGCTATATAAGGTAGGAAACAACTCCAAAAGGGGGGTTGGCTGATAGAGTGACTGGAGAGACCTATTTTGTAATAGAGAGATCTGTATTCGTTCGAATTCTTAGTGGAAATCATTCCATCGTTGGCATTACGTGACAGCCCGTGGTTTTACCTTGTTCTCAAGGCTTTCCACGTTAAAATCGTCTGCGTCTCGTACGATTTTTATCTTTCTTTGATCCTAGTCGTCACTGTTTTTGAACACTTTATTGATCGGTCGAGGACCAGCTCGATCAATTGGCGCCGTCTGTGGGGAAATCATCACAAAAACAATGGCTAGGAAGAGAAATGCAAACCGCAACATTAGCAGAGACGATCACAGATCGTTGGAAGAGCCCAGCGGAGAAGCCGTGGCGCAATCGTCAGACGAAACTGAATCACCAGAACCTGCTGCTGAATTACAACCGCAAGAAGCTCCAATAACTATGGACGGAGTTCGCGAATTGCTGAGGAGGAGTTGCGCAATCTCCTCCAATCACAACAGACGACCGCACCGGCGAGGATACCGGCGAAAGAAAGGTTGTCCCATCATGCTGGAGAACCCAGCAAGGACCTAATCATAACTCCCCCAACCAAGACCGGGTCTCGGCGTTCAGCAGGTTAGGGCCACCCCCTATCCAACAACGTCTGGGCAGCCACGGTGCACGGTTGGCGAGGGAGAAAAGACAAGAGCAACAGCCAAAATCTGGAGGTGGGCACGAGCAACACCATCGGGAGCACGGCCGGAAGAAGTGCTTCCTCTGGACGAATCGACAGGGGAAACAGAAGCCGGAGCTGAAGCAGTCTCGCGTCCCCGAGAGAGAGATGCAGCCGCTGCACCGGGACTTCCCCCGAGACCTGACAGAGTAAAATCGGTATTGACTCCGCCAAGCAACTTCGCTCGAGACCCAAATTCGCCGTTCTCAGTAGCAATCCAAGATGCACCGTTACCGCAAAATTTCAAACCACCTAAAATATCAAAGTACAGCGGCAAGTCCTCACCAAAGGCCCATGTATCATGCTTCATGGCTGCCATGAAATTCACGGGGTACAGCGAAGCCGTATACTGCCAAGCATTCCCCATGACGTTGGAGGGACCCGCTCAAACCTGGTTTACCGAGTTGAGGTCAGGGTCCATAACAGTTGGGAAGAACTCGTCGACGTATTCAGACGAGATTTTTTGCAAGCTCAGAATTTCTTAAAGACTCAGAAAGTCTGCTGAACGTCACTCAGAAGGAAGGAGAGACGTTGAAAAAATACTTCAAAAGGTTTTGTGAAGAACAGCAGAACATGAAAGATATAGACCCTAAGTTCGCACTGATGGCGTTGAAGAGGGGGGTGAGACACCGCAACTGATGTACGACTTTCACACCAATCCGCCAGAGACTTTGACTCAGGCATACGAGAAGGTCAGGCTTACTATCGAGCCGAGGAGAGAGAACAAGAACTCACCAAAGGAGGCAAAAGACAGAGAGAGGACAAGAAAGAAAGCGACCGAGGTGACGATCGTTCTACTAAAAGTCGGGATGAAAATCGAGGAGGATATGAACCTAAGTACCGGTATTACACTCGGCTAAGCGCGTCACCTCGGGAAATTTTGGCTGTAGTTGAAACGAAGCGACGTTTACCGCAGCCGTACCCGATATCAACGCCAACCAACAAACGAGACAGATCAAAATATTGCGACTTCCATCGGACGCACGGGCACCTCACAACCGATGTCTACAACTTCGCGACATCATTGAAGGATTTGTCCGGAATGGAGAATTGCAAGAATTCCTTGAACAAGGGAGGAACCAAAGAAACGCACCGGCGCAGAGGCCACAGGTAGAAGCCCACAGGAAGCAGAACCCCAGCATCAGCAAGCTAGAACTAACATCATACACTTTCTAGCTGGGGGACCTGGTTCGGGACAGCCGAGCAGAAAGAGGAATCGGTCATCATCACAGGAGGTGATGCAAATCAACCGAGGTGCTGCTCAGAAGGAAGACAAGACATAACGTTCACCGACGAGGAGCTCGTCCCAGTGGAAGCGCCACATGACGACGCTCTACTAGTCTCTATGATAATGGCAAATCTAGAAGTCAAGCGGGTCTTCATTGACACTGGGGCATCCTCCAACGTTTTATTTTACGATGCATTTCTGCGAATGGACCTCGGGGAAGATGCATTATTACCCATCGACACTACTGTGTATGGGCTGGGAGGACCCAACATCATTCCCCGAGGAAAGGTGGACATGCTAGTCACCATGGGTGATGCGCCGAGATTGAAGACGGTATTAATCACATTCCTGGTTCTGGACATTCCGTCGGCGTATAACGTGATTTTTGGTCGCCCTGGGATCAGAAAATTTCAACTGGTAGTCTCTCTCCCACATCAGAGGGCTAAATTCAAAACAGCCCACGGTGTCGGTGAGGTACGAGGCGATATTGAGGAAGCACGGCGATGCTACAAAAATAGCTTGAGGAAAAAGGAGACACTCCCGATCGACGTGCTCGATGTCAGGGAGAGTGAAAATAAGATCGGGGAACCTGGCGATACGACATGCAAAGTCCCGCTTAACCACGAGGATTCAGGAAAATGCCTGCAAGTCGGAATAAAATTGCAGGGGCAGGAGTACGAAGACATAGTGACATGCTTGCGGGACAACGCCGACCTGTACGCCTGGAAGCCCTCCGACATGCCTGGACTGTCCCGAGGTAATCACCCACGAACTGAATATTGACCATCTTTTAAGCTGTGAAGCAGAAGAAGAGGAGCTTCGCTCCTGAAGAAGTCGGGCGATCAAGGTGGAGCTAGAGAAGTGCTGATGCCGGTTTCATTCGTGAAGTCAAATACCCGGAATGGTTGGCCAATGTCGTCCTGGTCAAAAAATCATCCGGAAAGTGGAGGATGTGCATCGACTACACCGACCTGAACAAGGCGTGTCCAAAGGACAGTTATCCGCTACCCCGAATTGATCACCTGGTGGATGCGACAGCGGGACATGAGCTACTTAGCTTCATGGACGCTTTCTCGGGTACAATCAAGTGAAGATGCACCGGATGAGAGGAGAAGACCAGCTTCATCACCGATTATGGCACATATTGCTATACAGTGATGCCTTTCGGTCTGAAGAATGCTGGGGCAACGTTTCAACGAGGGATGGACATAGTGTTTGAACCATTGCTCGGGAAACTGTAGAAGCCTATGTGACGACATCCTGTAAAAGCAAACACAAGGAAGATCACGCAAGAGACCTCCGAGCTGCTTTCGAATTGATGAGGAAGTACAACATGCGACTCAACCCTGAGAAGTGCGCATTCGGAGTGTCGGCAGGAAAATTTTTGGGATACATGGTTACACCTCGTGGCATTGAGGTCAACCCCGACAAAGTGAAGCGGTTTGGAGATGCCAGAGCCGAAGAATGTGACTGAAGTACAGAGGTTAGCCGGGAGAATCACTGCTCTAGGGAGATTCATGTCGCGCTCGGGAGAACGATGTGCGCCATTTTTCAAAGTTCTTAGGGGAGCCAAAGGAAAGATCAGCTGGAGTGAAGAGTGCAGCCAGGCGTTTAAGGAATTGAAGGTTTCTCACAGAACCTCCACTATTGGTGAGTCCCCAACTGGGTGAGACTCTCTTCTTGTACCTCGCAGTCTCCTCCGTGGCGCTGAGTTCTGTCTTGATTCGTGAAGACAACGGAGTTCAGAAGCCGGTGTACTACATCAGTAAAATCCTTAAAGATGCCGAGACCAGATATACGTGCGGAGAAGTTAGCTCTGTCATTGGTGATTACATCACGGCGGCTCCGACCCTATTTTCAAGCACATACCATATGTGTCCTCACTAATCAGCCACTTCGCCAGATTTTAGCTAAACCAGAAGTTTCGGGAAGATTGAACGAAGTGGGCTGTCGAATTGCTGGAGTACGATATCCAGTATTTACCAAGGCCGGCAATCAAAGCTCAAGTGCTAGCTTTTATTGTGAGATGACGACCCCGGTGGAATTGCCGAAGATACTACATCACCCAGCACATCAGAGGAAAATTCTTGGATCCTTTACTCAGATGGATCTTCCACCGCGAAGGTAGTGGAGCTGGGTTAATACTCACAGCCTGGAGGGGCTCGGCTCGAGTACGCCCTGAAATTTTGTTTTTCGCTACAAACAATGTATCAGAATATGAAGCCCTTCGCTGGAACCAGGATTGCATGGCAACTTGGAGCAACCGTTGAAACTCTTCACCGACTCCAAGCTAGTGGCAGATCAAATCAATGGGGAGTTTGGAGCAAAGGACCCAACTATGGCAGCGTATCTGGGGAAGGTACGACAGCTCAAGCTAAATTCAATTTTTCCAAGTCTGCACATACCTCGGGACGAAAATTTGGAGGCCGATGCTCTTTCCAAGTTGGCATCAGGAGCCACCCGAGGTGCCCAACAACCATATTCCTCGAAGAGCTTCACACCCTGCCATTGAAGGAAGCGAATACTTGACATCGAAGTAGGGATAGTTGGATGTCCCAATCATCAGGTATCTTACTACTGGGGCAGTTCCGGAAGATAAGAGGGAGGCAGGAAAGCTAGTCCGGAGAGCAGCGAGATTCGTAATTATTGGTGATCATCTGTACCGCAAAGCGCATTCTGCTCCCTACCTGAAGTGCGTCGGACCAGATATTGCTCAAGGCGTCCTTGAAGAAATCCACGAGGGAATGTGTTCCACCACATCGGTGCAAATACACTGGCCCAAAAAGTATTTCGGCAGGGATACTTCTGGCCTACCATACTCACCGATGCTGAGTCTTATGTCTCCCGATGTAGCAATGCAACTTCATGCGAATGCACCATGTTCCGCGGAACCCATTAGCAACATCACTGCTCCTGGCCTTTTGCCAATGGGGATCGACATCGTGGACCTCTACCCACCGCCGTTCACCAAAGAAGTTTTTGATCGTGGCATTGATTATTTCACTAAGTGGATCGAAGCTGAACCCACTGCCACAATCACCGGACGAGCGTACAGAAATTCCTGGAACGCTCAATCGTCAGTAGATTCGGCGTACCGAGAACTGATCAGTGACAATGGCAAACAGTTTGATAGTCCGAAGTCCGGGAATTCTGCGAGTATCTCCAGATCAGACACAAGTTCACCTCGGTATACCACCCGCAAGCAAATGGCCAAGTGGAGAATGCGAATCGCATAATTTTGGAAGGCTTGCGGAAGAGATTGGAGGAGCCGCCGGAAACTGGGTTGATGTGCTACCTCATGTTTTATGGGCATATCGGACAACACATCGGGTAACCACTTCTGAAACACCCTTCAGTCTGACTTACGGAACCGAAGCGGTTATCCCGGTCGAAATTGGTGAGCCCTCTCTTCGAGTACTATATTTTGATGAAACATCCAACGAGGAAAAGTTGAAGTATAATCTTGATCTGTTGGACGAAAAGGGAGAAAGCCTTAATCGGTCGGAAGCCTATAAACGCCGAGCCAGCCAATTACAACAGCAGAGTTAGACATCGAGGTTTCACGTCTGGAGACCTCGTCCTGAGGAAATTGCAAACACCTGCTAACAAACTCGGGCCAATTGGGAAGGACCATATCGGGTACGCGAAGTATTGGCAAAGGAGCCTACAAGCTCGAAGATCTGGAAGGCAAGGAGATACCCAGAACATGGAGCGTGGTCAACCTTAGAAAATTTTACCAGTAAAAATTGTTTTTCCTTTTCAACAAGTTGTACTCTTCAAGTTACTTTTTCCAATTCAGTAAAGAGTTCAAGCTTCAGAAAAATCTCTTCTTATGTCCAATGCACACGCTTTTGACCTCTGGGATACCTCGCAACAACGGTGTCGCCGCCAGGACGTCCCGAAGTGGGGGGTATGGGCCAGAAAATTTATTGCCCTCTGGGTGATACCCTCGCAACAACGGTGTCGGTCCGCAGGACGTCCCGAAGTGGGGGGTATGGGCCAGAAAAATTCTATTTCCTCTGGGAGACACCCTCGCAACAACGGTTCGGTCCGCCAGGACGTCCCGGAGTGGGGGGTGTGGGCCAGAAAAATATTTTCGACATCCCTGGGGGACGTTCTCGCAACAACGTGTTTCGGTCCGATGCTGGACGTCACGAAGTGGGAACGTGGGCCAGAAAGGTTCATTCCATCCCTCGGTACTTCTAAGTCGGTCCAGTAACTGGACGACATGAAGTAGGGGGTATGGGCAAGAAAATTTTATTACTGTCTCTCGGTACTTCCACGCGGCCAGTATGGACGACGTAGAAGTAGGGAAGAGGCCAGAAAAATTTTATTTCTATCTCTCAGCATTTCCGAGTAGGTCCAATACTGGACGACATAGCAGGGGGGAAGAGGCCAGCAAAATTTGATTAAGTTTCTTAGTACTCCCATGTCGGTCCAGTAGTGGACCGCTTGAAGTAGGGGGTATGGGCAAGAAAAATTCTACGTGCACAAACATTTCCTGTACACTTCGATGACTTCCTTACGCAACACATCGAAGTGGGGGGATAAGAGTAGTGGACACTCAATTTTTCAGTTTCTGAAAAGAAGCAAGCTACTAAAGGAACATTTCATTTCAGCGGAAAGAAAATTATATAACTAAGGACTATCCAGACATTCCCCGGAATAGCCATCAAAATACCCGATATATGCATCGGGGGTACAAAATAAAATAAAAGCAAAACTAAATGAAAGGAACATTTTCAGCAGAAATCGGAGCGGAGGCATCAGCGGAAATCGATGCAGGGGCGTCCTCAGTAAAAGCTGGCGCAGGAGCGGCGACTTGAACTGGGGGAGGAACTTCAGTACTAGGAGCAGGAGCAGAACCAGAAGTCACTATTTCCACGTCGAGAGAAGTCGACGTCGTCAAAACCGGAGTAGGAGGGACATCTCCAACATCAGTAGCTATCCCTGCATCCGCCTCTGCCTCTGGCTCATAAACCTTTCCCCCAGCAGCCATACGCTTGTCGATGAGTTGGGCAATCTTGAACTCATCAAGGAATCTGAAATCACCCTCTCCCATATGTTCACGACATAGGCGTCGGCACTCGACAACTGCACCTAGCAACCAGTCGGCAGCGTATTCATTGATGGCGGCCTTATATTCTTCTGACTGAGTATAAGCCTCGACCGCCTTCTTCTCAGCCCTTTGAACCTCGGCAGCGATTATTTCCTCAGTGCGGTTCATCTCGGCTGTCTTATCTGCCAAAGCCCCTTTCGTTTTCTTTAAGGCATCTTCCAGCCCGAACACCTTAGCCTGCTCTGTATCTGCCCGGGTTTTCTCAGCAGCAAGCTCGGCAGCTACGTCAGCTTTATTCTTTATCTCAGCCTGGAGCTGCCTCTCCGCTTCAACAACATAATCGTTGTGCTTCTTCTTCAAATCATCATGCTGTTTGCGGAGGGAGTCCAACTGCGACTGTACGCCACGAAATTGCTGCGCATAGCGCCTCCGGGCTGCTGCTGAGGCAAGCATGTGCTGAGACAGGAAAAACTCTCATTAGAACGAGACATCATGACCTTAGAAGACAGAAGCTAAAGTTTTTACTTACCTCGTAAGACAAGGTCATGAGCTTCTCGAAAGTTCTTGATCTGGCGCCTCGTCCATCAATTTTCGATCCACAGGTGGTGGACCCATGTCGCAAAAAATTGTAGAGCCGGCAGCGTTTCCGATGCAGCTCACTCCCCTCCTCAACTCCCAATTCGGAAGATGGACCTCGGAAGGTTGGGGAACTAGGGACTCGGCAGTTCTTCTTACCTCGTGGGTGATAGGTTGTGAAGCTTTGCCCTTACCCTTGTCAACACATACTTTAGTCCCCTTTTTCCGAACAGGGTCCTCCGAACTAGGCTCACCGGCTCGCTTTTTCCCCTGAACCGGAGGCTTCGAAATCTTTGCAGGAGGAGAGTCGGTTTTGGAGGAGCCGGAGCTGAAGCCGCAGCGACCGCATCTTTGCTCGACGAGACAGGCCCCTTTGTAGGATTTTTCTTTCTCAAAACCGCTTCCATATCCGCGGTTGCTAAGAAAGAACTTCTTGTACCACGGGAGGAGGTGATGGATGAAGTGGAGGGCTAGGAGGATTAACTTCGGTAGATGGCTCCGAGTCGAACCACCTCGCGAATCCGCTTCCACTTGATCCCCGACCTCGACCGAGAGAAGCTCTTCGGCTCGGAGCAGAAGGCCGCTTCCGAGGTGGTTCTTCTTTCGGGGCCGCCTTTTTCCTCGGTTGCTTGGAGGTAGAAGGACCGGCAGAGGTTGCCTCGCGATGCCTCCAAATCGTCTGCAACATCACGAGTAAGAAGATTCTAGTAATTACACCACCGACATAACATCCTACTACCGACATATAATATTAAAGAGACCGAAGGAGCAACATACCCTTGTAGCCAAGAATAAACGCCGCCACTTGGTTTAGCGTGTCTTCATCAGGGTTGGCTACGTCAACTGACCCCGGGTACCGTATGAATCGCTCAACCTCAACTGCGAGGTCATCGCCAGCGACACACACAGGAGGGGATAGCATGTCGCGATTAGGGTGGCCCCAAGGTCGGTTGAAGGTATATTCACTATCTCGGGCGATAAAGAAAAATTTCTCCTTCCATCCCTTATTGGAAGAAGGACGGCCTACGAAAAATCTGGCGAAGTCTTTCCGGCATCGTAAGAAATACCATCCCGGAGAATGGGAAGATTCGATGAACTCAAAAACACAACGAAAAAGATTGAGGGTAGGAGGAATCGTTTGATGACCACAAATGTACAAGAAGCCGATTATACTATGGATGGCGTTAGGAGCTAGTTGACAAGGCATAATGTGATATGCGTCGAAGAAGTTATAAAGAAGATATTCAGGGGAAGACGCATGCCGACACGGATGTGTTCGTAAAAAACAGCTATCTCGTTCTCGTGGAATGTGGACATCCTTTCAGCGGATGTCGGGATCCTAGTTACGAAGTCGGGAGTCCACGAAAATTTGGCTCTCCACCTAGAGATATCTCTATTAGTCACGGTAGAAACGATTTCGTCCGGACGTAACCTAGAGGCGAAGAAGACTCAGCCATATCCTCGGAAGGATATCAGCAAACTCAGCAGGAAAGCCAGAAGGAGACAAAGGACGGACGACGGTAGGAGAATTATCCGACGAAGAAGAAGTCGAAGAAGAAGCGCACAAATAATCTAATGCAGCAGCCGCCGAAGAAGAGGAACCAGAGCGGGAACGAGATTGGGAAAAATCTTCCGAGGATTTAAAGGATTCGGAGGACTCCGAAATTCTAGAGGAATTGTACCTAACGCGTTTGGGAGACATGAGATTACTAACCTCGAGTAGAAGGAACGGACGCAGAGAAGGAAGAAATCGAAAGCACGAAGATTGCCGGACGCTCGAAAGGCGGAGACGCTGATCGCCGGAGAAGACAGGTTGAAAAAGGTATTCTCGGGTTTGGTGATGAAAACGGCGACTCTGCGGCTAATTAAAAGGATGGGACAGGAAAGAGAAAAAGTAGGACACGTGGCGAGTATCTGCGCTAGAGGCGGCCGCGTGTCGCAATCAAGTGAACCACAACTTACGAGGCGACGCGGGTTAGGGAATTTGCGCGGGAATTTGAAATCCAACAACCTAGGTCAGAAGTGACGTAATATTCTGCCGTTAGAGACAGAATTTAAGAGTGGACATCGGGAGACGATCCCCAAGTATTCCTGCGGCTATTTAAGAACTCGCAGAAACACCGACGTTTGCGGATTCAAGATGATGACATCGGGAATTTCCGACGGACTTACCGGTATTCCGCTAAGACCGTCGGGGGGCATTTGATATAACCCCGTTCTGAACCGCCACGTGTCGTGATGCTAATACGTCTTGAATAGGAAGGCGGGCCAGACCCGAAGTGAAGATTCAGGACGTAAACAAACATCTACCCGAAGTAGACATCAAGGATTTTACCGGTTTTACTGGAACATATACATGACATCGGTCGACTCCCGACATACACCTCGGTAGCGATTCTACCCGAAGTCAACTCCGGCAGATCGTAGGAAGTTGGACCGTTACCTACAGGCGCGGGGAAGTCTTTGTGGGAATTCTAACCGACGCTGTCTCCATTAATCCTAATAAAAGCTCATTAAGATAGGTAGTTAATGAGTGGTGATTATTAGGTAATTAAGGAAGGAAGCTCAAGAGTCGCCCGGGCTGGGGGAATGTCCTTCATAGCGGCTATATAAGGTAGAAAACAACTCCAAAAGGGGGGTTAGCTGATAGAGTGACTGGGAGAGACCTATTTTGTAATAGAGAGATCTGTATTCGTTCGAATTCTTAGTGGAAATCATTCCATCGTTGGCATTACGTGACAGCCCGTGGTTTTACCTTGTTCTCAAGGCTTTCCACGTTAAAATCGTCTGCGTCTCGTACGATTTTTATCTTTCTTTGATCCTAGTCGTCACTGTTTTTGAACACTTTATTGATCGGTCGAGGACCAGCTCGATCACATGTGTTGAATCCTTTACACAATCGCCTAAGTAGACTATTTATAGGCACCGTTGAGCTGCTGCGCTGACAAACTATCTGATCAAGATCATGGGTCGGGTATATACGATCAACGGGAACATGGATCCAAAATTCCCAGTCAACCAAATCGTAGAGTGGAATTGCCTAGTCAATGTGCATGTAACTTTTACCATGCATCGCCTATTTGATCACTCTTGACAGATTCTTCATTGCAGGAGTTGCTCTTCCTTCAACCTCAATATGAGCGGAGGCTTCGACTTGGTCCACGGTATAAGATCTACGCTTGACCCGACTTCCTTGTTGATTTACGAGTAAAGACTCTTTAGACGTCAAACCTTCTCTGTATGCCATGTGGTAGGCTAGACAAGCCGCTATACCACAACCGTATGCTCATCCATGAATTCGCTTCACACTCGATGCTTCTCCACGTGATTGCTGTTCTCATACCTCAAAGCGAACTACGTACATACAAACGAGGACTACTTGCCTTTGTTGTTTTTCTTAAACCTTGAAGCAAAGCAAAAATGAACTCACTACAACAGAACTTATGGCTCAAGGAGAAGCAAGGCTTGGTTCTGCTTGCAAGCAAGGATCGGTACAAGTGCCTTGGAGTTGGACACGAATAGTCCGTCCGGTGCTGCGCTGTGACAGTTCGGGCTTAGTAGGCATGGATCATCCGGATTAGGTCTAGGTCATTTTTAATATTTTAAAAGACGCAAAAGTCTAAAAGAGTCTCTCTTTATTTTTATTTTTTTTATATATATAATTTATTTCACCAGCGACCTGTTGTAAAGATGCAAATGGAGAGCCTTGGTGGGGGTGCAGTTTTGAGGGGAAGGGGGTTAAGAAGAAGTATTTTGAAGTAGTTAAAAAAAATACTACTGATGTAAAGGATTGGAAGGCTTCAAAAATCTAAATTCGTACGAGTAAAAACACTTGGCAGATTCATTAACATGAAATTATGTAAAGACAACCGGCTCCGGAGCTCCTCCCTGCATTAAGTATGAGGAACTGTCAGTTTTAAGCTTATTTCAAAGCTTCTTTAATTTTTGATCCCGGTAGCATTGAAGAGAAGAAGCTTCACGGATGATGCATCCCGCCCGCTTGGACGGAAGCTTCCTTTAAAGCTACCTTGCCAGTTCCTATGTCCTCTGTTATGTCATTAACAT
Organism: Xerophyta viscosa; assembly: GCA_002076135.1. Taxonomy (NCBI): domain Eukaryota; kingdom Viridiplantae; phylum Streptophyta; class Magnoliopsida; order Pandanales; family Velloziaceae; genus Xerophyta; species Xerophyta viscosa. The sequence continues at coordinate 4,157,511 of MJHO01000003.1, forward strand.
CGGATCGGATGCATCATCTTTTTTTTTTTTTTTTTTTTTTTTTTTGATGAAATAAGAATATTTTTTTATTGATAAAGTTATTCCTTCATGGTTGGTAGTCTCTGTGCTTGAATGTTTGAACAGAGTAGCAAATAAGCAACCATTTCAGTATAATATACTCTGCCTCTTTTTATTATTATCTGTCTGATTTAATTATTACGTTTTGCAGCCTTAATTAGATGTTTTTTTTTTTTTTGTTTGTTATCTCCTTTTACTGCACCCATCATTACTAAAGGCGTTCGATGGATGAATTCCTCTGTTATTTTTTAATAATAATAATTAAATTAGGTTGTATTGTTTTATTTGTACAAGGAGTGGGCAGGGAATCAAATGTCTAATAACGAGCTTCCAGCTTTACTGCAACAATACAAAAAATATTACATTACATAATTAATAATAAAGTAGTAGCCTAGTAATAAAAGTGTGACAATCCAATCCATAATAAGCTGGCTATTTGTGCTTTCTGGGCTTAGCACGTGACGGGGCCTTTACTTTATTTCGTCTTTCAATTTTCTTTCTCGGGATAAATGTCAAATCGACCACTCTTTCGTTCCGTATTTCTAAATAAATTTTAAATTTTTAAATAATTATAATATATATATTATATATATATATATATATATATGTTTATGATATACTTTTTCATATTTGACTGCGTCTACATGATATATTTTTGTATAGTTTATGAGGATATTATTGTACACAATGTATTATATGTTATACCTGATAGAGTATCGGTGGTCATGCTATTTATCTTGTACTGCAACAAGTCCCACCCTTTTTTTTAAAATAAAAATGTTAATATTTAGAGATGATGTTAACTAGCGGCGGAGCTAGAATTGTCGGTAAAAAGGGTGAAAAATATCAACGGTAAAATTTTTTATTCTGATATTATATAAAATATTATTTATCATCAAAAATAAATTTAAATATACAACTTTATAACAGTCAGAATAACAATAATAAAAATATGAATGACAACAAAGTTTAAAAAATAGAATAACAGCAATAAAATATAGTTGACAACAAAAGTTATAAAATTATAATAATAAAATATAGTAGCAATTGTGATGATTGAAAATTACAAAATGTAACTTTCAATAATTAAATATGGGGATTAGGATAGTCAGGTAGAAGGTCATTTTTGAAAAGTCGACTGTGCAGGAGTTTAAAAAAAAAATTTAATTTTTGGGCTGATTTTTTAGGAATGTAAAGATGGTATAAATAGAGGCCGGATCTTCTGCCCCTATTATCTGTCTTATTTTCTATTCCGATATTCTAAAAAATATTTATATGTATTTTTTTGAAAATATTTTCAACAGTAAAATTATAAATTTTGATAAAATTAACAAAATTTTATATTAAATATTTTTTTAAAATATACTTCTAGATAGCCGGATCGCCGCCAAAGCCTATGTGGCTCCGCCAGTTATGTTAACCAAGGTTGATTGGAATTAATTGTAGCATTTAGGGAGGAATACTATAAAGGAGTGATATTTATTATTTATTTATTATATATAATGGGATGGGATAGACGTGAATTCGTTCTTGAGCAGTGTCTTGTACGTTACTCCATCTCATTCATTCCTATTTCTTAAAAATAAATAAATAAATAAAATTGGGAGATCCATCACAAATTTTCTTCTTTCTTTTTTTTTTTTTTTTTTTTCTAAAAAATGAAATAATAATAAGAAGACAATCTCTTATAATTACATGATATTTAGTAGCTTAAATAGATTTTCTTCTTTCTTTTAAAAAAAATAAATAAATTTAAAGCTAGAAAATAGATAAGCATAGACAAAACCGGGCCTGAGTTTGATTTAATTATCCTCCTCATCATAAAATTGACGGTTAAGCTGATGCTCTCTCAAGTGGGTAAGTGCCTTGGTCGCCCACACCTCAGTCCTATTTAACAAAGCCCACAATAAAATAATTTATTAAAAATTTAAAAGAAAAAAAAAATGAAAGAGCTTCTGTCCATTTTTTTTTTTTAAATTATTATTTATGCGTTCAGTTGCTTTACGTCTCATCTTTGAATAATTCATCGAAGTAGAAAGCGTTAAATTTGTACATTTAACACTCCAAATATTGTATTCGCTTCAAATTGACAGCTGACGTGTAATTTGATGCCCCTTCCTCATTTAAGAAACCCAAAAAAGAAGAATAAGTTTTCTGAATCAATAAGAAACAAAAAAAAAAAAAAAGGAAGTTTTCTCCATGCCCCCCTCCTCCGCTTTATACAATGTGACCGCAACTTCTTTTCAGATGTGGGCTTTGAAAAAGTTATATGTTCTTTTATTATATTTATCTGATCATTCAAGAAATAGTTGATTTTAAGAATTAATTTTGCCATTTCTTAGATATATTAAATTAAAAGAGCTTAAGCCAGTAGGTCAGGTTGGTACGACATTGTGGAATTTGCAAGATTTTTTATTTTTATTTTTTTATTTTTTAAAAAAAGAACGGAAGAAAAGATTAAGAAGGGACTGCATCGAAGCAAATTAGGTAGAGAAAAAGTCCGAGTGATGCATCGGGAATTGCTAACTACTACTTTTTATATATATTCTTAATATTATTATTATTATTATTTTATATTCCTCGTAATAATCTCCACGGCATTTACTTTAACCATTATCTTTTGAGACTCGCCAGTTGCCATCCATCATCATCATTCACATCCCCCAACCCATTATTATTATTGTTACTAATAATAACTATATATTATTTCTAATCTTTTTTTTTATTAATTAATTCACTAATGACATTAATGCTATATCATATCCATCTTCTGTCAGGTCAGGTCGGTCAAACATACGTTGACCAAAATTTGCCTTCTCCTTTAAACAAGGCCCAGGCCCAGGTCCAGGCCCAGGCCAAGCATTAAATTCCTAAACTGCCCAACGTCTTCAGCAATTTTATGGGCGGAACATGCCTGAGTTATTGTTAAAGGAGGAGGTCTGGAATCGTAATTGCAGCCACCACCCTCTTTTCTTGTTTGTTTCTCTTGTCTGCAAGTGAAATAGTAGACCAGAGAACTCCCCGAGAGGAGCAGCAGCAGCTGCTGTGCTGCTACGCCGTAACAACAACATTACTTTTACTTGGCGGCTAAATTACAGAGACGATTGCTATACGAGGCACAGAGAGAGAGAGAGAGAGAGTTTACGGTTGTTGTTGTTGTGTGTATGCATGGAAGGCCATATCCATGGAGTTGTTGTGGGGTCTGCACCATCCAGGGGGGAGATAGGAGGAGGAGGAGGAGGAGGCAAGGAGGAGACTTCTCCATCGCCAACTTCGTCTCCTACTTCATTCCCTCCTCTACTCGCTTCTGCTGGAGGTAGCGTATCCTCCGCTGCCCCAGCTGCAGGCGGCGACATGGGTGGTGCGGGAACTGCGGCGTCTCCACCTCATCCGCCTCCCGGGATGAATATGATGATGAGTTTCGGGCAGAACGAAAACGTCATGATGATGGGGAGCGCAGATGAGCTGGCGAAGAAGCGTGGAAGGCCGATGAAGTACGGCGCGGAGGACTTCGGCGGCGGAATGGCGCTGGCGCTGTCACCTTTGTCTGCCGATGGAAGCGGCAGACGAAGCAGAGGGCGCCCGCGTGGTTCCGGCAGACGCCAGCTACTGGCCGCCCTCGGTACTCCTCTCCTCTTCACGTTTTATTATGATTCATGTTACGGCCGGGTTCAGTTGCTATGCTGCTACCAATTTTCCAGTCTTTTTTTTTTTTTTTAATCTGATAATATGAAGTCTCATTGATTCATTTTTGACAGGCGAGTGGTTCTCGCTCTCCGCCGGAGGGAATTTCACGCCGCATGTGATCACGATAGGTGCCGGCGAGGATGTTTCAGCTCGGATAATGTCCTTCTCGCAGAAGGGGCCGCGGGCAGTTTGCATCCTCTCCGCAAATGGGGCCATCTCAAATGTTACCCTTCGCCAACCGGGCTCTTCCGGCGGCACGCTCACCTACGAGGTATACCTATCTATTTATGCTCTTCACACTTAAATCATCATCACCCCAGCTTCTTCTTCTTCTTCTTCTTCTTCTTTCTTCTTCTTCTTTTTTTTTTTTTAATTTTTATAAGGGCAAGCCAGAACATCCTGACCCAAAACGAAAGGCAAGCTAGAATAACTGCCCTACACTTGCTGTGTGGTCTCTTACCGAGTCTGTTCTTTAACAGCATGACAACAAATACTGATGGATTAAATTCATCATCAGTAACATGAACAAAACTAGAGAAACTCTTTGGATTAATTCTTTGATTCAAAGACTTAACAAATTCAAAAAATAGAAGTCTGACAAGTTTTTGGAGGGTTCCTGGGCTTGTACCATCTTGTATGCATTGATGTGTGTAGTTTTAGTCAACATGTATGTATTTCTGGTGAAACGAGTGTCAGAAGTGAGTTGTGTAAACCTAATCACCAAATTCTAGATAATTTTCTCTCTAGAGTAGGTAAAAGAAAAAGGGAACTTATAGATGTACTTGAATTTCAATTGAACGAGCATCGATACACACTCTGTTCTGTTAAATAGATAGTCTATCATTAACTAGATAGAATCCCGATTGCTTATGAATGACATATTATAAGTGTGAAGCTGGCTATCAATGTGCATGCACTTTAATGATTGACAACTGAAATCCTCGATGGATTTCGGACAATTAACCATTTCCTCCTTTTACCAACTTATGTTTCAACCATTCGGTCAACAAAACTTAGTTTTATAAGAAACCCGGCTGTTTGTATCATAAGCTCAGATTGTATTCCAGTGTCCCAACTGTTTGTTGTGAAGATGAAAGGGTGTCTGTTGTATTTTTCTTTAGCTAACAATTCAGAGTCGAAAACAATTGATCGATCTGCATGTTTTATATTTGCATAAACATTACTTGTCAAAATCTGCTTAGACAAAGGCATTTGGTTTTCTACGCAGCACCAAAAGCTAAAGCATGATATTTCTTGCAGAATCTCCTCCACTTATCCTTTTCATTTGATTTGTGATGTTATACAGGGTCGCTTTGAGATTCTGTCTTTGTCCGGGTCTTTCTCAATCACAGATGATGGTGGCATTCGCAGTAGAACGGGTGGGATTAGTGTCTCACTAGCGGGCCCAGATGGCCGAGTGGTTGGTGGTGGTGTTGCAGGGTTGCTGCTTGCTGCGAGTCCAATTCAAGTATGCCTGTTTCTACCTATTTATCTATTAGATACCGTTGGTTTTAAATAATAGTGGATTAAACTATATATGTAAAACTCCAAGATATATGCTATTTTCATGTAAACAAATAAAATGCTACATGTCTTTTCTTGAGGAAAAATTAAAAGAAGTCATAAATATGTAAGTGATTGCTCCTGGATATGTTCTGGCAACCTCCTATTTATTTGTTTGGTATAAGCCCCTGAGTTTGTTGATGTAAATCCTAACATAACACACCTAACGGCATGCTGGCATCAAAGTCGCTGCTCATACATCGTTGTAGACACTATCCTATTATTACCCTTTGTCCGTGTAATACACACACACACATATATATATATATATTATAAGAAGAACTATTGTGAAGGATTTGAAGTCTTGGTAGTATTTAGAGCAAGAAAAGGTTGTATATTCAAATTTGTTATTGTATCAGGTTGTGGTTGGAAGTTTTCTACCGAACACTCTTAAGGAGTACAAAAGGAAAGCTGCAAATACAGAGCCATCTTCAATGCCGTTGAATTCGGGAGCAAACTTATTGACAGCAGTAAAACCAATCTCCCAGGCGGACCCAACTGAAGAAGAATGTGAGACTCCGACTTCGGCGGTGTTAGCACAACGAGCTCTCAGGGAAGAAACCGCGAGTATCAATATGAATGACAACCTTAACATTAACAACATCACCAGTTGTGCTCCTCCCTTCCCGAGAGGGAGGGATGGCAGCTGGCAGCAGCATGGTGCATCAACGGAACAGAAGGCTTCACCCGACATCAACATAAGCTTGCCAGGGGAGTAACAGGAGTTGGATCACATGGTGATCTTCACCCACCGTCTAACAACATGCAGAAGGCTAGAGGACTAAATTGCTTTGCAGGTGTAATGTGTTTAGGCTAAAATACAAATCTCACAGGGACATTCCAAATTTTAGCAGTAGGAATTTATTGATAGCAACATGTGCCTAATCTTGTGAACTTGCTTGGGGAGAATGATCAGGAGTTTTTTCTCCAAGGATCTCTGTATCTCAACTTGGAACTTTTTCACATTGCCTGTGATATTTCATTGTATGTGAACCCTGACATTAGTCAAAGATTTGTATATCTTTATTTGTTTGTGGCTTTGCTGATTGCTACATAGCTTTTTGTGCTAACTGAGTACGTATTTGGACATCTCATTTACACTGCACCAAAATTTCTAAAATTCCACGATGGATGGACATGGACATGGACATGGCAGCACACCATCAACATATTATGTCGCAGCAGTCAGTTCCACCGCCTTCAATGCTTTTCTTCTAGAGTTGCATATTTGATGCGGCTGGCCGGGTCATCGAAGATGCCACCAATGTCTAGCTTTTGCGGAAAGGGCATCCAGCGGATAGACTGCCACCTCCCAGATGGCATCCCCCTCAACCAGCTCCCTAAATCTGGCCGCTGCGAGAAGTACACCTGGGATGGGAGGCAGCTGAAGGCATCATCAACAGCGAGCTCGACCCAGCACCTGCTGACCTCGTCTCTGGCAACCCTAACTACTGAGGACTATGAGGCCATTGATCTTGTAGTTCGAAATGTGGGTGTCACCGAAGTGGCAGATGGCAGAGAGGGCGTTTCCAGGTATTATTGCATATACATGAGTCACTTTTTTTTGATGTACTAAAATGGCAACCGACTGCTAGGACCTCGCATTATGCCCGTATGTTTCATCTCCTTCAATTCCATTGCAGAGCAATAGCTGTTGATGGTAGCAGTAACCCTTAGAAACTCTCTCTCTCTCTCTCTCTCTCTCTCTCTCTCTCTCTCTCTCTCTCTCTCTCTCATAAAAATGCTAACCAACTCACCACTCTCTCTCTCTTACCCCATTGACTACTTACACTCATCTTGAGGCCCCAAGTTGAATCCAACGACACCATATGAGGGTGGCTTCCTAGCAGTGCTCCATTTTCTTGTGGCATTACACTATCTGCCAAACCAGACTAAATTGTTTTCTCCAGCCAGAGCTGGGGGATGATTGATTCTCAGTTGAGCCTCGGAGCCTTGAGAAAATAAACGCTCCTCACGAACCCTTTGCCTATTACCCCCACTTCCTTGAGAATGGCAAACGGCGCTTGGATGTCTTCATGGATGCGTTTCTGCGAGTTGTTTCGTTCAATTAATCAAAATGGAGATCCTTTAACAAAGATACAAGAGCTTGCTTATTATAAGTCTTACCTTTGAACCGTCCTTGTACGATGTAAGACCAATCACCTGTCTGCCAATAGAATCAAGTTGCCTTAAAACAGATGTGAAGCACTCCACCGCTTTACGAGGTTGCATAGGACTGAAATGTTAGAGAGCTGAAACGAGAGAGAGAAAAAAAAAAGAATAATAATTAGTTGTTCTCTTCCAAGGGCAACCCCTGGGATCCATCGCCTTCAAACACCCATCTGAAGTCGGTGAATGACTAGTTATAGAACTTCATACACATTTCAGAAGAATACAACGCCTGTGCTCCCTGCAATTGTTCCATCTCCAATCCCCTAAGTTCTGCATTTTATACCCTAAAGTTCCTGAATCTGGTTGCCTGGATAGCAGCAGGTCAGCAATTATGATAGCTGAATTTGGATAAACATCACCATCAATAGGAATGAGGGGAAAACTAGAAGAGTAGTAAAAGCTCCTCCATAGCATCCAAAATATCATGATCTGAAACATGGAAATCACCTCCTGCATAAGCAGGGCATAGTGGCGTACATTTGGCAAGAATTGCCTGCTCCTTTTAGGAGACTACACCTACAAGCGCGGAAGCTATTATAGTACCTGATAACATTTTCTTTTATCACCATAACTAGAAATGTGAAAGAAAAGAAGATACCTCCTTTTTGCTCTCAGGATTCAGACCAATATCAACTACTAAAAAAATGTTCTCTTCCTAAGGCATCTATTTTTTTTTTGAGAAAAACTCTTCCAAGGCATGTAAAATACCCACAAGCATTGGTTCGTCATAACTTTGAGAAACCTCCTATATCGCACATACAACTTACTCTAACATGAATAATACCAACAGATAGTAGATTTCGTAGAGCTAAAATATCATACATCATCTATTCTCCAGTCTGGTGTAATTCTCCAACTTGTACTATCAATGTCAGTAGCCCTCTTTGTAAGATTGAACTCACATTACCTTCCCATGTTCTTCTCCAAACAGAAGCATGGAGCATAAATTTCTTCATTACCTTGAAATTAATCCTGGGAATAAACATCTACGTCCTCATGAGGGAGGAGCCTTGCGGACTGTATGGTCTACCCTCTCACCTCCTTCAGGAACTCGGGTACATTCAGCTCCATCAAAGACGAAGCCAACCTCTCGGTCCCATCTCCTCCGGCCTAACGTCTCTGGGGTTTTGCGTCGAGGTTTTCAGGACGCCCAATGCTAACAAAGAACTTATTGGGCCGTAAACTTTGGGCCGTTAAATGTTTGTGTCTTCTAGTCTAGGAATAAAAATAATTGCTCCTTATGTAAACCGAACTTTGTATTATTTGTATCAGAACTTATTTTTGGGACGGCGGCGGCGAGATAGGAGAGGGGAGGAGATGGCAAAGGGGGACGATGCGGTCCGGAAGCGTAAGAACAAGGTCAACCGGAAGCGCCATCGCAACACCGGGGAGTCCGTTTCCGCCCGCGTCGCCGCCGCTATTGAAGCGAAGCGCCGCCGCAAGGCCGGTAAACGACGCATCTGCGAGGGTATGTGCTTTACCCTCCCAACACCTGACGATCCCTTCAATGACCGGTGGGACAAGAAGAACAAACCACAACAAAAACCATCCGCGTCCGCCTCCGCCGCCAAAACCAAAGCCCGAATAACTAAGCCATCGAATAAAGAGAGCGCATGCGCATCTGAGGAGGGGGAGGGATCAGTCTCCAAGTTTCTGATGCTGTGCTTGAACGCAATACAGGATGCGTGGGCCTCGGAGGATAAGTTTGACGCAAACAGGCCGCTGTCAGCCTGCCAATGGGGCGTCGAGTTGTATAACTGTCTGTGTGCTGCGGGAAGAGAAAGATTCAATTTGGTTAAAACAAGAGCAAGCTATGCAAGCAGAGAGCAAACGGCATGGTTGGTGGCCACGGCCTCAGATATCATCACGAGGAAGGAGAAGGGAGGGCTCAGCATCCCCTGCCCCTTCCTTCTTTATCTTGTGCCCAACCAGGAAAGGGCCACTCAGGTTTAGATTTTCACCCAAAATGATAGTTTGAATTATTGTATCTTCTGAAACTCTTATGATGAATCTAATTAAATGCACTTCTGTTTGTGTTTATGAGTTTGGGATGCATATATATGATTTCCTTGCTCTCTCAATTTTCTATTGCAGGTGAGGTCGGTGTGCAAACCACTCAAGGCTCTTGGAATACATACAGTAAGCCTTCATCCAGGTGCCTCATTGGATCACCAAACAATTGGGTAAGTAGAGCTTTTCATCTTCTATTCGTCAAGTGTATATGTTTGAGTATTAAGTTATCAAGAAAATATTCTGCTCAGGTACATATATGAGGTATTTGAACCAGACTGATGGATCCAGAAGTGTGACAGTAGAGGCTTACTTCTTTCCCTCTCTGTAGGACTTCGATCCCATATACAGTGAATGGAAGCCAAATCAGTTATTTCTAGTATGTTCACCACATATTAAACTTATCTTTGCTTTACTTAGAATTGCGGGACAATGGTGTTCCAGTCATTCAAGACTGGCTAAGGTTGTTTACGCTCTTTGGGTGTCTAAGTTTCAACTTTCAGAGTTTACTATGGAATCCTAAAAATTACTAGGCCTAACTTATCAGGGTTTTTTTCCACCTGTATTGGAAAATAAAAAAGAAATGTGAGCTTATATACGCCAGTTTTTGAAATAATGTGCAATTCATAGTGCATCTTTTGCTGCTTCTAATCTTCATTTGAGTTCTATCTCAATAGCAGCAACGTGTTAGTTATCTCTTATGCACGTAACTTTAACAGAGTTCCTTGATTTTCAGTATTAATAAAATCTTTAGAATGATTTTTACTATAATATTACATGATGTTGGTCTAAAGGGGATGCTATGTTTGATAACGTCATTTCGGAGATGTCAAAAATGGTTTTCCCCTTAGTTTAGTAACTAGAATATTTTCTACAGGTTATAGACTTATAGTTGTAATGCTTCTTTTAAAAGGTAATACCTTCTTATTAGCTATGGTGGGTTTCCTTGCTTGACTCCTTTTTTGTGATGCTTTTGCAGCTTAAAAAGTTGTGAACCTGAGTTTCTTGTATCAACCCCCAAGAGGCTTCTTGAGCTTTCTATTAAGAAGGCTATTGACTTATCTGGAGTAGCATTGCTGGTAAGTGATTAAATAGAAGCACTAAGGGGGAAAAGCTTGTCTTGTCCTTTTTCTTCCGTATTCCTTGACCCTTGTTATTGACTTTGCATGGATAAAATGTTCATTGTTGTGAAGGTAATTTACTAAAGAGATTAATGTCTTTCCATCTGAGTGGTTTTGTTGTATCTGTCTTCTTTTACGTAGCTAGAGAGCATAATTTTGAACATTTGAGTGACCATCATGCTGCAGCACTGTCGATTAACATTGCTTGATGCTGAGAGGAAAGCAAGGAAGCAGAACTAAAATCAGGGATTTTTCAAGAACCATTAAATATCAAACTTTCATTTTTGCTTCTGGAATTTTCTTCTCTGGAGTTCAAAAGACCCTTCATGACATTGATTTTTTTGGGGGCTGCTTCTCTTCGGAAATATGATAGTTGGCATTCATTTTTGCATTTAACGTGGGCCTTTGTTTCCCTTGCTGGGATTTGGACTTATTAAGCGTTATATATTTGAAATTTTATGTAAGTGGTTCAGGAACATCTTCTGTACGGCTTTCCACTTAACTTATGTGTGGATGTTCCCAAAACAGCTGTTAAAACTTCAATAATATACAGCAAGTAGTTATCTGGAAGCTCCAAAAGTAACTTTATCCACTGCTGATTTCCAAAAGAGAAGCACTTAAATGCGTCAGCATCTGACTGTTAAGATATTCTAGTTCTATGGTGCTGTTAATTTCGTGATAATATATATTTCCATTTAAATGTTTTTGTTCTTGTAATAGGTTCTGGATGGATTAGAGGTATTTTTAGAGTGTGGTTTGATGGATGAAGTAAAGTCAATCAAAGAGAAAGTGCCTACAGACTCTCAACTTCTTGTATTCAATAATTCCAACATTGATGTATTAAAAGTACAACAAATATTGAGTGCACATGAATCGTCTAAATGATGATGTAGCTAGAAGTGGATTGAGACATGAAGGTAAGTCAATTATTCCCCTTACTTGTATTTGTGATGACTGGATTGCTGTCTTATGATATGCTGATATCTAATATTTTTAAAGTTCTATTGACAGGCTACGCACTTGATTCTACGATGCTCGGGACAAGAGACCACCACAATTTGCATATGTGTCTTTGCGACATCTATTGTTGCTTAAGAAACAGAGGAGAGGGGTTTATAGAGACGGAGGCATGTGCTTCTACCTAGTGAAAGAAAGGGTTAGCACATTTTATGTGCATCATCACAAAGACCAACAGCTGAAGTGTCCATCCAAGTATTTTGACAAAAATTTAAAACTCAAATGTTCACTTGTCCTGGTGCAGTTATCTTTAGCTAATGGTAGAGATTTGTCTTGCAGCATTTAACATGGTTTTAACTGAATAAGACTTGCTTTTTTAAGGTGTATGCTATTTGTATCTGTCTATGTAAATGTTATTTGGAGTCCTGGAATAGCATTTCGAGTCCGATGAACAAAGTTTTGATGAGATAATGATAGATCTATGCCAAATTTGTCAAGTTTTCTTGCTAGCTACTCAAAAGACAGAACATACATCCTCAAAGCTTTAGGTAATACCTTATTGTGGTTACTTCTTCTGTTGGAAAGGGAGAAGGGTGCTAAGTTTGTAGAAACAAATATTGGACATTTTCTAACAAACTGAATCATCTTTATGTATTTGTTTACAGAATTTTGATCTGGAGCTCCTGCATAAGTACTGCTAAGCATGCTGCCGAACCATGAGAAACTCAGAAAAGTTTCTACCTATCTGATTCAACCCTTCTTTTTTTTTTATAATCTCTACTTGTATGTAAATGGTTCATCAAGCCAACACTATTTGTACTTGCTTGACTAGTATAGTATACACATATAAGCGTTCGGACTTGCTAAGTAGTAACATTGCCCTTCTTCAAAAGGTTGTTACTGCGGTAAGTAGGCGGCTGCGGGAGGTTGATGAAACATTTCTTCATGTCTCTACTACAAATGACAAGTACACTCGTCTCATAGAGCATGGGAGGTTCTGCATCCAGAGCTCATCTTCTATAAGAATGTGCCAACATAACCGAACCCAACGACGAAGAAAGCGAATGCTTGGAGGAAGAGGTAGATATAGTAGCGATTGTGTCCGAAGGCCACATCATAGCAGCCGCAGAAGAAGAGGAATGCTCCGGCTCCAAGCTCCGACACATGTAATCTGGAAGAGACCCATCGGTTGAGTGAAATGGATCATTTAAAAGAAAGAAGCTCTTGTGGAAATCGCAACGATACGAACGATGCGAAGAGCTCTGGGTAATGCAATACCTTTCACCAATCCTGAACGTAGTTAGTATCTGTTTCTTCGCTGATTTAGTGGCAGCCTTTGTCTTGAGAGCATCACCTAGTTTCTCAGTTACTACCCACTCGTTTACTCTTTCTGCTTCAAATAAACCAATGAATGCTGCCTTTGTTCTGTGCAAGGACATGACATTCTCGAAAAGAATCCAAAACACTAGCAAGTGGAGAGACCTAATTTAATGAAAAGAAAAGAGAAAGATGTAAGAGTGCGGGTGTCTTATATATATATACTAGGAGACATGCAAGACAAATCAAATTTCTGAATGAATAAACAGAAGCAAAGCAAGTCGAAGAAGAAGAAGAAGAAGAAGAGACCTGGGCGTTCCAACGGCGTTAAGAACAGTAATGATGGAAGGGATGTAGACGGATCCCCACTTTGGTACTTTGACTTGGGGGACAAACATAGTAGCAGGGATCACGACGCAGTAGAAGACGAAAGTAACAACGTGAGCCACAATCTTCCGAACAAAGAAGAAATTGTACATCAAGTGGACCTTCTTCGCCAGAGAGACTTTCTGCAGGACCACATCACGGCATAAATTAATATAAATAACCGATTAGTTTGCTGTGTTTAATGCTTCCCGTCTTTGTCCTTTCCAACTTACCTTGTTCGTGGCGATCTCTCTCACCATTTTCTTGAACAGGTTCGCAGGTCCACAAGACCACCGATGTTGCTGGTAGCGATAGGCCTTGAGAGTACTCGGCAGTTCGTTCTTAACCTGAAACACGAAGCAGAAGGGAAGAATCAGATTCATCCCCGTAATGTGTCAAACAATAGGAACCGTTGTTAAATCAAGATAAAATTCGCAGAGAAAAAGATGAATAACAAAAAAGAGTCCAATACGTTTTTTTTAAAAAAAAAACAGCTGACGATGCAACATGTAACTACGAGTGATAAAGAGCTAGAAGCAGCAAAAACAGAGATGATTTCAGAATATCCCATACGTGCTTCAAGTAGCATGACATACCTTTACGTCCCCAAGGAACACAAATTTCCAGCCTTTGAGGCTCGCTCGAACGGCTAGGTCCATGTCTTCCACTGTTGTGCGGTCCTTCCAACCACCAGCTTCATTCAAAGCTGATATTCGCCAAACTCCAGCAGTCCCTGACGAGAAAAGAAGGCAATCAGCAAATTGTTCGGAAGTTTTATAAGTTATCCGACCAATTAAGAACAGGAGAGGCTTACCATTGAAGCCGAAGAAATCATATCTCGAGGAACCAAATTCCTGCTCAGTCGCGAAGTGATAATTAAGGGACATCTCCTGCATCCTTGTCATCAGGCACTCATCTGCATTAACTGCACAAAAAGTTTACAGATATATGTTTGTTATTTTGTCCGAGTGCAGAGCACCTGTTTCGGGTAACTACTAATACAATGTCCAACTGGAACAGATTAAAATCACGAGTTGAATGCTGACGAATGCTACATGGTATGTATTACTGTACTAATGTAAAATAAAAAAACTTAATAATACAATAGGAGATTACACTTAAAAAAGAGGGGTAACATAACGCTAAATGCGAAGGGCTTGTGGAGTTGATGAAGAACCAGGATGGCAGGACGACAACAATTACACGAAGAAGAAGAAGAAGAAGAGGAGGAGGAATTGTTGCACATGGAAACGTATGGGTAGGTGGTAATAAATCAGTAGCAACTGTAGGGCATCTGACGGAGGAAGATGAGTATTGCTTGTTTAACACTTACAGGATTGGCCTCTGTTTCACTTTATTACTACTGTGGAAGGAGAAAAAGGATTGCAGATGAACCGAGATATGATGCCGGCATGCCAGATCGAGCAGCTGTGAGCAGTAACATTAGATAATTCTATTATATTGTTTTTGTAGGACACATACATACATAAATTTGGGTAGGTGAGGAAGAAAGGGACCGGATGGATACACAGAGTGGCAGCCACGCCCCACAAAATAATATTGTTATTCAAAATTACTCTTTATTTTTTAATTATTTAATATATCACTATAATTTTGGATTTTAAACTTTGATAATTTTGAACTTTAAAAAAAAAAAGGGTGATCGATGGGGAAAACTAAAATGCGCATGAGATGGAGATGTTGCTATCGACCTCACACGGAGATGTTGTTGCTGGCACTCTAGCGGCATACAAAACCATCATTTCAACCAAATTTATATGCACGTGTATCATCATCCCGACCGAGAGAGAGAGAGAGAGAGAGACATGCGATCAGCTGTCTGTCCTTGCCATGTTTAATTTTATTCTTCTTTTATGTTCTTGCATGTTCATAGCAGTCGATCCCGGTGGACCCGCGACCGACACTCTTTTCGTAACAGCGTTTTGTTCTCATCATATATAGGTGAGGTGGTCAAGGCAGCAACCTCACCAGAATCAGTCAGTCAACGGTTACTTAACTTGCTCGAGTTAGTTTTACCAAACGTAGTGTGACAAACTAGCTAAAAGTAGAAAGCAGTCGATGATGATTGAAGTCGAAGATAATTATTAAGCCACTTATTAGACGACGTAAAGCTGGTTGATATGATCACCGTGCGTCTCTAAAGCTCACTACTCGGAGCTTATCCTCGAGCACTTCGCAGCTTGGTTAGCCTTAATTATCTTCTTAATTAATGGCAAAAAAAAAAGAGAGAGTATTATATATTACATGTACATTCATATAGCTAGATATATATACAATATACGGCAGTCTAGTCTATATAATAATGACTCGAGTCATCACTGCTATAAATTATAGTTTTTAAGTAGTAAAATGAGGTACCGTATTTCCAGCGGGCCTGGACGAGGGCGACTTGACTGTTGTGGATGAGGAAGGGGACGGTGCGGCAGAGGAAATCGGGATCGGGCTGGAAGTCGGCGTCGAAGATGACAACGTAGTCGCACTGCTTCACGTTAGCCGCGCTTCATCCCGTCCTTGAGAGCCCCCGCCTTGTACCCGTTTCTAGTGCCTCGATTCTCGTTCTTTATGTTCATCCCCTTGCTTGCCCACCTCCGGCATTCCAGCTCCACCAGATCCTGCGCGCAACCAGTTTTCCGACCAGCATTTGCAAAATCATGAATGCTCTTCCACACAGTAAACATACTCAACGGATACTGCTAGCTAGTATAGTGTTGGTTCGTATACAATTAAAAAAGACTAAATAAAGTGTACTACTGAACGCGATACTCGCGAATTAGCTAGACAATCCTGCTCGTACTCACCTTGGCGACGGGGTCTGTGGAATCGTCGAGCACCTGGATTATGATACGATCCGACGGCCACGATAGGCCACATGCAGCCCCGATGGAAAGCCGGCATACCTGCAACGAGCACATAATAATATGCCTTATTAATTCAAACAGAGATCATTGATTGCGGCCAGGGAGCGAGGTGTGAAAATAATATGGTGAGAAGATCGCATTACCTCTCTCTCGTTGTACATTGGAATCTGGACGAGGACCATTGGGTAGGCGGAGTTACCGAACTCGACGTCGTCGCGGATAGGCTCCCATTTGTAACGCTTCTCCGGCCTCTTGCCGAATAACTTGAGGAAGAAGACCACCACCGCCATGTACACCTTCTCCACCACCAGCATCACCGACATCACCAGGCACAGGAAAACCAGCAGCCGCAGCACCGGCACGATCACTGGCACCTTAACCTGCTCCCACACTAACCCAATCTGCTCCGTCACGTCGTCCCGAGGCCCATGGAACGCCTCCGCCGGCAGGACCGACGTCGATGACAACAACAACCTCGCCATTCTATATTATGTTGTATTTATGTATATAAAATATATATGCACTCACGACTCAAGCAAAAGCAGAGATGGAAGAGGAGAAACCTTCTTCTCCTCTTCCTCTTCCTTTTATTTCATAAAAGTATTACGCTATGTCTAAGAAGATGTTAAAATCGTAATCAGTTAAAAATTGCGAGACATATGCTGATTTGTAACAAATTCAAAATCGAAAACTGATTGCAAAGATTTTAAAACTTAGGGGCTGATATGTGATTTTTCTATGTATATAATTCGAGTATGTAGATTAATGCGAGGTTCTAGCGTACTTATTCAAGGAGTAATGTTTTTAAATGACCTCAAATCCATGCAGAAATGGATCGGTGCTTGTGGTTATCCCGTTGGCGTATATCTGATGATCTCATTAAAATTTGTTATGAAATGTAGTCGAGCACGTACTGTCTAATACAGAGGGAAGGGCTTTCTTTCTAAACTAATAATATATATATATACACACACACACACGCTCGACACTTGATTGGTACTGTAGCTTGTGAATGTTTGTGCATTGTGGAAGTGGTCCTCTTTTTTTAGTTATTGTGGGTTGATCGGCCTCTGCTCGACTTAATTACTCTCAACCGCATACTGTTTGAGTGTTTGGTATCAACAACATTCCTTCCTCTCTATATACATATTATATGTTCTTATATGTATATATATATATATATATATATAGGCTAGCGTTGTTGGTGCCCAAAAACAAAGGTTTGAATTATATGGGGCATTTTGCGATAAAGTCAGATCACTATCATAAATTATTATCGTAGGAGTCAGAATCTCTCTAACCGTGCAGTCTTGTATGGCAAAATCAGTGACAGAACATATACTCCTTTACTCCTTTACTCCTTCCAAGACATAATCTCCCAACTCTTTCATGGAGCCGGCTCCGTCTTCCCTCTTTCATCTCCTAAACTCAGTCTCCTATAAAATATATTATTTTTTTTTAATAAACTAAAAAAAAGATCTTAAACAATAGAAACATAAATTCATAAATAAAAATAATTTAATCTGAAAAATATATAAGAGATTGAAGAAAAATAAAAAACAGTTTATAACTTTTTATGGCAACATAATAGTTATAATATAACTAATATATAAAATAATATAAAATATTACTAAACTTTTTTTTATAATTTAGTAATATATATATATATATATATATATATATAATATATATATATATATATATGATTTTAAGTAATAGCCTGCCTTTCAAATAACATTTATAAAATTTATGTATGTACTAATGTACAGAGCACGTACACACTTAAAAAGTCCATGTTTATTCTTTCTAGACCAGATCTCCCAAAATTGGGGAAATTTAGAAAAAACAGAAAAATAAAATAAAATAAAAGAGAGAAAGAAAAAACGGAAAATTATGGATAAGTGCTTAATTTTTAGAAAAGTTATTTTTTGGTCATTTCAATTTTTATATTTAATAATAACCCCTTAATTTTAAATTACTTATTATTTAGTCCTTCTACATATACATTTGACTCTAATACCCTTAAACGTTTATTAATTTTTTTGCTTTATTTTAGGGATGCAACTCGATGACCGACACGACGCGATGAAACTCGTTTTCGGTGGTACGTAAAAATAAAAAAAAATACAAGAAGATAATTTTCTAAGTAAACCTGGAGGAATTAAAAGAAAACATTTGTCATGACGATGGAAGAAAATATTAGATAACAAATCAAGAACAAAATATGAAAATATGAAAAAATTACGTTGACTATGGAAGACGGCACGCCGGACGACGACTAACAAACAAAAAAAGAATAAAAGATAAAAAAAAAAAAATTACGTTTGCCATCGCGATGACGGTAGAAGACGGCGCGGCGAACAATGATTATGGAAGACGGCGCAGCAAAAAGAAGACGTTGGAGAAGAGGACTCAAAATATTAAAATCTCATTAGGAAAGAAGAATCGAAAGGGGTATTTTCGTCAGAAAATTAATTGAGTTAGTTATTAGGGTTAAAAAATAAGAAAGCTTAAAAATAGAGAGTAGTTATCAAAACTTAAATCTAGAGGGGTTAAAAAATTACTTTTACCAAGTCAAGGGGCCCATCCATAATTTTCTCAAGAAAAAAGGAAATCTGAACGTCTAGTCTAGATGTAAAAAACGGCGCATCAGGAGCTACCGTTCTCGGTCGCCGACGTGGATGAGCGGAGCTCCAACAGCCGGAGCTTTATTTCCTCTTGCACCAGCTCCATCCTCTTCGCCCACACTTCGAGCTCAAGAATCTGCTGCTTCCTCCACTTCTCACCATCCGGGAACGCGCCTCCGAACCCTAACGGCGTCAACAGTCCTCCTGCCATCGCCATCGCCATCGCCATCGCCGGCGAAGGTCCCATCGCGCTCTGGATCAATTCCTTCAACAGTGGCGATAAGCAACTCTGCACCGTCTCCTCTATTATTGATACCGCCGGCGCTGGCGGAGTCGATAACGCCGAGACCTCAGCAACCTGCTGCGGCGCCACTAGAGGCGAGATCTGAGTCAACGGCACCGGATGCGGCGTTAGGGCCGTCGGAAGCACCTCTGCCGGTGCCGCGTGGTTCTGATCTACCATCGGCACCGCCGCCAGTTTTATCGGCGACGGTCCGATGGGCGCCGCGGTGGACTGCTCGGATTTGGCTCGACGGCGGCGCGTCGACCGTCGATCAGTGGGGGCATCGACGATGGCGTTCTCTCCATCTTCGTTGATCTCGCGCGGTCTTTTGAAGACGGGGGACCAGATCTTGCGAGAGATATCGTAGGTGGCGCGATCGTGTTGGGATTTGAAGACGGCAGCGCGGCCTTGATCGATCCTGGTGACGGCGGTGCGGTACTTCTTCTTGAGGCGGCGCAGCTTCTCGATCAGTTGATTCTTCGTGAAGTCAAGCTGCAAGCGGGCCTTGATCTGGTCGTAGAACGGCCCCGTGTCGTACTGGTAGTCCGCGTGCGCCGTCCCCCGCGACGATGTGAATTCGTAGAACGCTTGGAGTATGATCAACTCGTCCTCGTCCGTCCAGAGCTTCTGGAACAGCCGTGGCGCCGAGTCGTAGCCCGCGGACACCGCCGGGAGCGCTGAGATAGCCATCAGGTCCTGGACCTTCTCGCCGCGGTCGTCGTTCTGGATCGTCTCGACGGGCACATCGTCGACGGGATCGGCAGCGGGAGGGGCTTCCTCGACAGCGCTAGGGGTCCGAGGAGCGGCGGCAGCGGAGGAGGGTAGTTCGGCGTCTGAGTTGTCGGACTCGGTGTCGTCGGACCCGTCGGATCCGGACATCTCGGCGTCGTGGAAGACGGCGCGCTCCGCCGCTTCAACGGGGGAAGTCATTCTCGGCTGCAGTGGCTGTGAGTTGAGGCGGCGGAGAGCCGGTGAGATACGACGGTATGGGTTGAGCTAGGGTTTGATCTGGTTTGGCAGGGGGGGTGGCTAAGGTGGTTGGGATTAGGACTAGGGCTTAGTCAAGTGGTCTGGTCCAAGAAGCAAACAAATTTCACGGGGGATAGTCGATGAATAAATATCTGGAATCAATTTTAGGAACAGTTAGATTAGGAAGCAAACAAATATCCGCCAGCCACGAGATGCCGAAAGCAACGTACAGCTGACGTGGATAATTATGGATGGTCGGATTTCAACGAGAGTAGAGATGCGATTGGTTGGGAGTTGCCGTTGTTCGAGTGATTCGGCTTTTTATATCACCTTAACCAGTAAGTAACCACAACGGCCCGAATTATGCGAAGAAGGCAAATGGAAAATTCGATCACCTTAACCAGTAAGTAACCACAACGGCCCGAATTATGCGAAGAAGGCAAATGGAAAATTCGATCACCTTAACCAGTAAGTAACCACAACGGCCCGAATTATGCGAAGAAGGCAAATGGAAAATTCGATCACCTTAACCAGTAAGTAACCACAACGGCCCGAATTATGCGAAGAAGGCAAACGGAAAATTCGATCAACTCTGCGAATGGACAATTTAAATGAGAGCTAATTAAGAAAGGATCCAAGGATTACGGCATCACTGTCCGGCGACGGAGTTAGATGCCCGCCGACGCTAAATCTCCACGTCAAAACCACCTTCCTGCTGGCACAAACAGCTGCGTGCCCCCCCCCTTGCAACCAAGGGATTGAAAATAAGAACTACTAGCATCGTCAGAATGCATTTGTGTTTAGCGCGAGACCACCATCTCCAACAGCACCAAAATCTGTAACGGAGGCGCTGCGCCCTCGCATCAACTGATTTTGTATGCTGACAAATAGTAGGAATTATCAGCTGCAACCACACCGAGTCTTTTAAGGAAATTGCTTGAAATTACGGAAAAATGCGCACGGACGCATCACAGAAATAGGAGAAACGCGTTTCATGAGACGAAAAAACTCGTTTTTCTTATTTCCGTGACGCATACGTGCGTATTTTTCCGTGGTGTAGCACGACCCTATAAATATATATGTGGGCAAGAATCAAAACCACTTCCAACATCCGTGTCTCCGATCTATCGACACTATGGGTAATTATTAACTAATTTTTGTGAGAAAGGAATACCCGTATTGTATTTTGATCTATCGATACTTTGGGTTATAACATATTTATTCGCGAGTTCGGTGTTGTGGCATTTCTCTATCTGGAAAATAGCACATTGGATATTAACGTGCTTCATATGTTATCTTTTTTTTTTTTTTTTTTTTTTGGTCAAAGCTTCATATGTTTTCTAAGTCCATAAAGTGACAAGTCATAGATATAAGTTTTCTCTCAGAGATATCAATATCTCGAAGGGGGGAAAAGAAGGAACTGAACGGCCATAAGAAAGAACTCCACAGACTTAAAAAGAAAGGGGATAGAAAAACGATGTATGCTCCAAGTTAAATATTTTTCTTTCAGCATTCAAATGTACATCCTCTTCTCTTTCCATTATACTACTACACAAGAAAACAAAATGAACAAAGCTTTTTGTAAGATGAAAAGAAATCCTGTGTGGTCTCCTGAAATTCTATGATACAGCAAAAAAGACAGTGGCGGCAGGTGACAAGCGTTGCCTTCTATTCTATTACTCCTTACTGATCTGTATCTAAAGCATTTCTTCCCCATCCTGCCAAACAGAACAGTTGGAAGATACATACAAATTATGTTGTTTGGGCAACTCCAACAGGATTAGCATCGCTATCAGCTCCTTTGTTATCTCCAACCTTCCTCTTCGATTTATCTTGCTGTTGATTGTTCACCATCACAGGTTGGAACTGCATCCACAGAGAAGAGATCATGCACATTTTCTTCCTTTGTATAACAAAATGTTCCCACAACTCCCCAACATACTTGCAAAAATTCTATTTTGCGCTGCTATTAAGTGAGCTATGTAATTATTCAAACTGCGCTGATTGATATTTGAGTAAATTTTGGGAATAGAAGGGGAATTGAGAACTTGCCAAAAAAATGAAGCAAGACTAACCTGGTAGATTGAATAAATAACATTTCTTCTAATTTGGGCCATCATATCCAGGAAGAGATTGTAACCTTCAAGCTTGTACTCGATCAAGGGATCCCTTTGTGCATAACCACGTAGGCCAACTGCTTGCTGGACAAATTTGATTGCTTGCAAGTGTTCTTTCCACAACCTGTCAATGTTGCTCAAAACAAGAAACCTCTCAGCTTCCTTCATCAACCCTGACGCTTGCTCCTCCACTATCTCCTGAAATTTGATTATCGTAGTACCGATTTAGGTATTAATTAAAAAAAAAATTACTTTCCGCTCCCAAGAAAACAGGTGTGTAGTTTTGGCCAGGATTCATCTAAATATGTTATTGTTATTATTTTGTACTTACCCTTTTTTGGAAATAAGCTTCACGTCCCCTATTACGAAGATACTCCTTCAATTCCTCATAACTTGAACTTTTACTTGCCAATAACTCGGGCGTCAAATCGTTCAACATGTAACAATACCTGCCAACAGACATGTTAGCTTAGTAATTAAAAGATAACAAAATAGAAGTAGGCTCAATAAAAGTTAAGTTAGAGACTTATATCAAGTTTACAAGTTACAAGCGTCTGCAGAAGTTTATGACTTAACAAAATAGCAACTGAAGTAATAGGTATCTGCAGAAGTAATGAGTCAATGACTTAACACTACTTACTGCTGGAGTTTCGCAATCAGCTTATCAAAGTCCCAACCTTGTCTAGGAGAATCTGAGGGAATATTTGCCTAGGAAAAAACAAGGATGGAATAAGATACCCTTTAGTAAGATCAACATTTCTTTTGCTGAAATGATAGATTCAGAACTCTTGTTCACGAAAGAGAAGTTAAAAGAAAGTTGCTCCTTTCTTGGCAAAAATACCTCCACGATGTCATCCATTGTTAGTTCAGCATACTCTACCATTAGAGACTCGAGATCATCAGATGCAAGAGCCCGCCTTCTTTCTGTGTAAACACGGTCTCTTTGGCTATTTAAGACCTCATCGTACTCGAATAATTGTTTCCTTATATCAAAGAAATAGTTCTCAACCTTTCTCTGAGCCTCATCCAGTGCTTTCGTTAGCATCTTTGATTCAATTGGTAGGTCTTCAACTCTAAAGGCCCTCATCAAACCCTATATTCAGTAAAGTGAAACCCATTAATTGTGAATTAAACCACTTGAACTCCTAACGAAATCCAAAAAGCTAGTCTTTTAAAAAAGAAGAGAGAAATTAAGAATTCTTTTTAAATAAAATGCTTCAGAATGTATTGACTTCGGTCAATAACAGCTCGAAGATTCTATAATTTCCATGGAAAATAATCAAAAGTGGGAACATCATACTTAGGCATGTGCCGACCGTGCAGATAACTAATAAATTTTTTTATATAATAATAATATTATTAAATTATTAAAACATTTTGAAAATGAGGTCATGCACGGTACCTTAAAAGGCCACATGTATTGCCCTCATTCATTCACACGTGCATGAGCAGCTACATGACCGATGTCGTCCTCGTGCGGAAGACACAAAAACAGAAAGAGAAAGATTTCCAAGCAGAGAAGAGCGGCCATCGCCGGTGCCGGTGGTGGATTGCGATCATGACAGCAGAGAAGACGGCGTCTTCTGGGACGGAGATATGCAATCTCTTTTTTTCTTAACTGTCGGCACGACACTTAAAACCCTTATTTGAGTAGTTATTAACTTATTCTAGTGAATAATATATACATTTGTTGAATTTCCTGGTTAAGCCCTTACATGTTTCCGATTTTATTTTTATTAATTTATTCCTACCTTATATGTTTTTATTTTTTTTATATTATGTGTGCATGGTTAATGCTTGGGTTGGGCATGATCGGCGGGATTTTTTTGTTATGTGAAATTGTGTGTCTTGAATTTGCATTCTTCGGCCGATTTCCACGGAAACAACCTCCTTCAGAGCATGGCTACGTATCTACCCTCCCTCTCCAAACCTCGTCCTGGCGGGACTTTTGACTGGGATGTTGTTGTTGGCATAGCACTTAAAACCATGACATCGCTAAGATAAATCAATTGGTGCTCACACAAATGCAAGATTGTAGTTCTATCTAATCGTTGTGCTACCGGCACTTAAAACCTTGATCATTACTAAGACTAACAACTGGTGCTCACACAAATGCAAGAATTGAGGTTATATTCGAACGTTAGAATTATTTTGCTCTGGATGTTACTAATAAGCTACTGCTAATTACTAAAGAGATCTGATGTACCTGTATCCTGTCTCCACCAAAAATCCTGAATATATTATCTTCAAGACTAAGAAAGAACCGTGAGCTTCCCGGATCACCTTGCCTACCGCTTCTACCACGAAGCTGCAAGCACACAAGGACTCAAGTTAATATATTACTATCAATGAAGACTGAAGATAAACAATCCAAAAAAGAACTTAAAGTCACTTCAGTATGCAAAGAATCACTTGTTGTACTTTCTTGGTATAAAGTATTTCAAATTTTAAGGGTTGAAGTATGCCGTAAATTATTGGCTTTCATCTTTTTGCTTGGTTGAGTAGGACCTAATCTCAAAGGCCTCAAGCTATAGCGTCAACACACGCCATCATCAGAGAAATGCTCTATCTTACTTAAATTTCCATTTTGTTGTACTCGAATAGAACAAGAGGATACCAACATCCTTCAGTATGACAAGCGAAATACAGGAATGACCCAAAGTCTCTCTAGGACTTAGATGCTTCGTTTTATTGCATTATAAAAATAGAGAAACAAATAGATCAAAAAGTCTTCTTTCAGTAAGAGCACATATGCAGAAACCTGATTATCAATTCTTCGTGATTCATGACGCTCTGTACCGACCACATGAAGTCCACCTGCTGATACAACCTGACAAAATAATTACAATGAATGCCTATAAGAGCTAGCTACAGGATCATAGAGCTTTCAAGTAACATCGGGTAACAAATAAGACCTTCTTCTTATCTTCTTCAGTATAAACCTTATACTCGTCAAGAATCGTTGTAAAAGCCTCTCTCAACTTCGAGATGACTTCATCTCTTGTGGGACCCTTAAAACATAATACAAGTTTTATTAAGACGGCAAATCCAGGAAAAATACTACAATGAGTACGGGCAGCAACCAACAAGTTTTAAGAGATAGAACACGTGTCAAGAGACTGAAAATAAGAAACTATTCAATTAAGTAACCATAGAAAGGTGAAACTGAAAATTCTCAGCAAATTATGTTTTTCCTTGGGCAAAATATCTTTGGTTTAAGAAAGTGGACCTAAGTCCCACCATCTTCAACTCTGACTAGTTCTACAGATAAAAAGTCTGCAATGGCAACATGTTTCATTATCTGCCATTTGTTCATTCAGATTAAGACAAGTAAAGCACCTATGACGACTAACATGTTGCATGTACATAACTTGCATGATGTTTAGATAGATGAAGCTTTGGTCATGGCACAGTCATTTTCAGGATTCTTGTCTGCTCCTTGAAGGCAAATGGCTGCTGAAACCTAGTCTTCACCAAATATTGTTTGGAATTGACAAGAAAAACACTTTCACTAAACCAAGCGGGAGCTGTGTACTCTGTACATGGTTTTACCTTTTCACAACAATATGAAAGCCGGTCTTCTGCTTCGAGTTCAGTCAATGATCTCTGGCCCCAGGCTTTTACAGCATTTTCAACTGCATCTTTGGCAAAAAATACTGTATCCTTTGAAAGCTCACAAGGGAAAAACTTTTCATTTATCTGCAAAATACATCAAGGCTGTAATAATAAAAAAAATTTAATCTTCAACACGCAATTTTTTATCAAGCAATTATGCACCTTCCAAGTCTTCTGTTGTGGAAGTTTCTTGAGAGAAAATGCCCCTTCTATTGGCTTGACAACTCTACCACATTGAGGACATTTAGGAAACAGTAATTAGACATGCTGGCATATTGATCCACGCTAATAGTATTTGCTTTGATAACCAAGTATACAAGAAGCCTGACAACTCAAAATGGGCCCTTTGACACAAAAAGCTGTTTTAAGGCACCTAAACTGTATTTGTCTAAAATCAAACAACCATTTCTATCGAGAAGTAGATAAAAACAGAAGTTGGATATGCATATTCTAGAAGAGATCAACGGGTTAACAAATCCATAGTTGAAAAGGTCCAGAACTTAAATTACCTTGGCATAAGAATTTCACGCAACTTTAATCGTGCCATGAACTCTGCATTACCTCCAAGGATGATATCCGTTCCACGACCAGCCATATTGGTGGCAATTGTTACTGCACCAAGGCGGCCACTTTGTGCTACAATTTCTGCCTCTCTTTCTACATTTTCTGGTTTTGCATTAAGGACCTAAACAACCTCAAGGAAAAGCCATTTCAGAAAGCATAGGACTCGCATGTCCAAAAGGTACACGTTCTTAGTAAAGAAAAGAAAATGAGAATTAAAGTAGGAATCAGAAATAGTTGCAGTGGTAGGGAAAATACTGCAAAATGATTCGGTCTTAAACCTCAAGGTCAGCTTATCATGAAAGCAATCCAACTCAATGGAGATGCATAACTTCTGTATACCTCATGAGGAATTCCTGCCTCACGCAACTGCTGGGACAAAGAGTCGCTTTGTTCGACACTAGTAGTTCCTACAAGCACAGGGCGACCAGTTTT
Organism: Xerophyta viscosa; assembly: GCA_002076135.1. Lineage (NCBI taxonomy): Eukaryota > Viridiplantae > Streptophyta > Magnoliopsida > Pandanales > Velloziaceae > Xerophyta > Xerophyta viscosa. The sequence continues at coordinate 4,184,247 of MJHO01000003.1, forward strand.
ATGCATTCTTGATATCTCTACAACAACTGCGCGCCACTTCCCAGTGACCGCCTTGAAAACTACATCTGATTCATCCTATATGATTGAAAGAGGTATGTGAGAATAGTAAATACACACAAGCCAGACGATAAAATTAGTTAACTCTGTTGTCTAAATTGCATCATCGCATGGAAGTTCAAAAAATAACCTTTCTTATCATTGGTTTGTTTGTTGGTACAACAGTAACTTTCAGCTTATATATGCTTTCAAATTCCGCAGCTTCAGTTGCTGCAGTGCCAGTCATGCCGCAAAGTTTGGGGAACTGCAGTAAGCATAAGTTCGATGTTAGAGTCAATGATACATCCCATAATTATAGCCACCACTGTGAGAGTTCAAATTATGTGAACCCTAGTAGTGGTTGCGGAAATAGTGGCATGTGACGGCAAGATTTTTGATAACATAAGACATCAAATCTCCTATTGTACTTTGTAAGTATGAGATGATTGAGTGTAGGGGCAGAAAAGAACATTGTTACCTGAAGAAAGAAGTTTTGGTAACTAATTGATGCAAGAGTCACTGTTTCATTTTGGATTGGCAAGCCTTCTTTAGCCTCGACTGCCTGATGAAGGCCGTCACTCCAGCGCCTGCCCTGCCAAAAACCAGTAGGATAAATGCATACAACCTTAGTGAAAACTAACAACTCAGTTAAGGAGAACATATCCCAAGTGTAAGAAATAAAAATTGAATGGACAAGAGTATTCTTAAAAAGTCCAAAATTAAAGTATTGTTAACCTAAATTTTGATATGTAATTTAAGTTGACAAAGATCGGAAGAGAATTGTACCAGCAAGTATGGACCTAATCGTCCACTACTTTAACATGTTATGGTGCATGAAAGAACTTGAACTTTAAACAAGCTAAGTTACAGATATTTGTTAGTGCTCGCAGTAAGTCGCTCATTGGCAAACAACATAGGCCAACATGGTCAAATGCCTAATATTCATGCTCTTCTCACCTGCATGACTCGACCTGTGAATTCATCCACAATATAAACTTCTTTGCCACGGACAATGTAATTAACATCTCGAAGGAAGAGTTCCTTTGCTTTGATTCCATTTAAGATATACGAAGCCCATTGTTCACGAGGATCGTATAAATCTTTGACATCCAGTATTTCTTCGGCGTCCTCGTAACCCTGCTCAGAAAGTAGAACAGTCTTTTGCTTTTCATCAACCTGAAAAAGGCCAAGGGGGATACAAACAACAAGAAACGTTAACAAGCTAATGATGTAAAGCATCCTACAATTCACTGTTCAAGAATTTCAGTATGCTTGAGTTTTCAAAGAGGGGAGACAATCAAACGAGGCTTCACTCCTTACAGTATAGTGCACATCACGCTCAAAAGCATCTGCTATCTTTGCCGCTTTATAGTATCTGTCACTTGGCTTTTCTGCAGGTCCAGAAATGATGAGCGGCGTTCGTGCTTCATCAATAAGAATCGAATCAACCTCATCAATCACACAATAATTGAAGCTTCTCAACACTAGCTCATCAACACTCTGTTTGAAAGGGAGGGAGATAACAAACAAAATAATGGAATTTTAGTGAAGTGCAATATAAGAAGTCTTAGTGCAAAAACAATGAAAACAATAGAACAAGGTTAAGTCTATTAGGATTCCACACTTACACTGGCAAGATTGTCTCTGAGATAATCAAAACCAAGCTCACTGTTTGTGACGTATGTAATATCACACAAGTAATTTTCACGTCTTTGTTCACTCGACATATTCTCTGCAATCACAACCATTTATTTAGATAAATGAGACACTTTCTAAAGATATAAAAAACTGACTAAAAAAGAAAGCTCAAACGTAGATCATTAGTGGCTATTGGCAGTTGCCCGTTGAGAAGGAAAAACTACCCACTAGGAGCAACTATAGCTCACCAGCTTACAAGAACAGTTTTTATCAATATTCAATTACATTAATGAGCATACCACCCCCCCCCAACAAACCCAAAAAAAAAAAAAAAAACGAGCATGGGAAGTCATTAAAAAACAAAAAGAAAACAATACCTACAGCAGGAGATTGTTAACCTAAAACCTTCCATATCAGGAAAGCATAAAGCACAGTACAAAACATTTTATGAAATAAGGGAAAAGTATTCATAGCTGATGAAAACCAGCAATAGACAAAAATAAATAAAGGATTGAAAATAAAATTTCATTGACGACAAGATATGACATACGTTGAATAAGTCCAACTTGCAACCCCAGAAATCGTGGAACTTGGCCGACCCATTCACAATCACGTCGAGCAAGATAGTCATTCACAGTGACGACATGCACTCCTTTGCCAGATAATGCATTTAAATAAGCTGGCAAGATAGCAACTAATGTTTTTCCTTCCCCTGTTTTCATCTCTGCTATTTCCCCTTTGTGAAGTACCATTCCACCTGCATGTGTACAAATAAAAATGCAACTAGTTTTGCTTAATTATTTTACAAGTTATAAATGCAATACTTGAAAACTTATTTGGGACTGACACAAATATCATGTCCAAACTTTAAAGACATCGCATTCATTTTTATCTGGATAAGTCCAGAAAAATGTAACGAGATACTTATGGCTTCAAACTATTACACACAAGCATTTGAGTAAACAACATAATTAAAAAAATTAAAGAGCAAAATGAAGTTAACCTATCAGCTGTACGTCAAATGGACGCAGGCCTAGAACTCTCTTAGATGCCTCTCTGACAATAGCAAATGCTTCCTGCAAACATAATTGAGTTCATATTAACTCATGCAAGCATGTATCAACAATTCAACCGTGCCATAGAACACCCTCCTGCTGTGTACGGTTGGGATGAGTGTGACTTCACCGATCTCGGTTGGGTGTAATTATACATTTATGACTTATCATTCCAGAAAGAAGAACTCACGGGGAGAAGAGAATCGAGTGACTCATTATCCATGGCGCGTTGGCGGAGAACCGAAGTCAACTCCCTTAGCTCGGCGTTGGAGAGCTTCTCCATTTTGGGTTCCAGAGCATTGATTTTTTGCACGGCATCGTTGAAGCGCTGCCGCGTTCCTTCTCCTGTGTCCGGACCCTTGAAAAGCCCGCCCAACAAACCTCCCAGCGCCGCCGATGTCACCGGTGGACCTCGCCTTCGCCGACTCCTATGACGGCTGGCAACTCCGCCAGCGGGCTGGGCGGAGATGGAGAAGGAAGGATGGTCGGATTTGGAATGGAGGTGCAATAGGGGGTATTTTGGGAGGAGTTTGCTGAAGAGGGGTGAATCACACACGGCTGATGCTGTGGAAGCTGACGGTGGCGCAGGAGAAGCCGCCATTATCAAGAGCTCCATAGCTCGAGAGAGAGAAAGAGAGAGAGAACTGCAGCTTGGTATTGTAACGGCAATATGTGGAGGGAAACGAGAGGATTGGAGACGCCGGCCGGGATAAGATAGATGGCGGCACGAACCTAATTTCTTGGTTTTATTATTATTATTATTATTATTATTATTATTACTATATTACTTTCCGAAACTAAATAACAGTTTTTCCCCGAAATGTAATCACTAATCCTTATCTTGAAAAAAAGAAAAAAAAAACTTACAACTTTATCATACTATAAATTTGCAATTTTCCGCTTGATTATAACTTCTTTTTTTTGAGTGGGGGGGGGGGGGGGGGGGGGGGGTGGGTTTATCCAGGGGCGCTAGGTGCAGGCGGGAGCTGGGCGGGGAGTCTGTTAAGCTACTATATAAAAGAGGGAGCATTTTTTTTCACCTCTAGAAAGCCTAGAAGGGCAGCCCTTATACTTTTCCCTCTTCCGTTTATACCCTTTTTCGTATTTCGTGCCATTCAATTTTGATTGTTTATTAATATTTTTAAAAATTTATAATATAAAAATTATAGATTTAATGCGATTTATAACTTTTATGTTCAATATTTTTTATTTTTTTTTTTTTTTTTTTTTTTTAAAAAAAATACTTCTAAATATGTACTTTTAGACTTCAAAATTTTAGCAGATTAACGAATCATATCCAAAACCTGTTAATACTTCATAGGCTCAAAATATCTATCTATAAATATTTCTTGAAAATGTATCTAATATAAAATTTACAAATCGTATCAAAATTTATAATTTTTATATTAATTTTTTTTTCCAAAAATATTAATACAACGATGAAAATGGGATCGCACGAACGGTAGATATTTGAAAAGCAGAGATTGTCCAGACATTATCCCTATAAAAAAGATCTAAAAGTTTGAGTTCATCTGCTTTTGTATCATCTTTTTTTTTTTTTTTTTTTTTTTTTTTTTTTTTTTTTTTTTTTTTTTTTTTTTTAAGATAACGAGATGAAACTTCTTTTTGGGTCTCCGCTAACTCACGGACCACAGTTTTCTACGCATACCTATAGGACCATTTTGGCCCAGGTGTGCGCAGGAGAGTAAAATCCCGGCCTAGCATTTGCCTCGGACTATATATGAAGTACTGAGAGTTATCCAGCTACCAGCTTCCCCGCATCCGCTGTAAACTCGCGGCCACGAGCACATCCGCATCGCAGCCACCCGCGAGCTATAAATCCGAACGCTCGCTTCCTGAGGCTAGCGCCCCGGCCGACTGACCCGTGGCCGGGGGGCGCTTTTGTATCATCATTTCAAATAAATTTTATAATATTACCAAATCAGGTCAAAACACACACTCATATAAATAAATAAATAAATATATAATATTTTTTTTGAAACAATATAAATATTTAAAACTAATTTTTGATGTATTTTATAATTGATGACATTAAAATTTTACTATTTACAAAAAATATAAGGCATTAAAATATTTTTAAAAAAATTTATATAATTTTTTTATATAAAATATTTATTAGTATTTATTTTGGAATAATTTTGTAAGCTTTTACGTGATTTTGGCAAAATTTCTTAACCGAGGATGCGATGTAGCAGAATCAAGAGACTATCTTTCTATCGTTTATCTTGAGACCCTTCTATCATCTTTATTTGCATTTTTGTTTCTCCACATTTTCAGTAAGCCCCTCTAATTTCTCTTAATTGTAAAGGGATAATAAACAGTAAATAGACTTGACGAGAGAGGGGAGAGAGACAGAGAGAGGGGGGATCGGAGCCACCAATTCCCATCTCTCTTAATTCACAGATACTCGATTCTTGTAAGCTGTTATAGCTTTAAAATCCGTTTTACATTGTTTTTTTTTTTGGGATTTATTACTTTGATCGTTCCCTTAGAAGGATTTGATCCAGATTGTAATCTGTTGCCCTTGCTCTCAGCTGAATTTATGATCTGAATTTGATTAGTGTCACTGATTTTAGCTTTTCGAGCAGTAATTTTTAGTCCCTGCTCTATTTATGCTACCCTACTCAGATCTGGAATCAGATCGTCGATTGGTTGCTCCTCTAACAAATTTTATCTATGCAGGATCAGTAACCAGTTTGGCAGCATAATAATCCAATACTAGATGGATAATCCTTCACCTCCCCCGCCACCGCCGCCAACTTTCACTGCTTTCTCTCCGAGTACACCGACACCCCGTCCCGAGAAGAGACCAACTCCTCCGCAGTTTTCCTCTCCCGTGGCGACGCGATTCACCCCCCAAACCAGCCACATTCCACTATCCGCGTCAAGAACACCTAATTCTGTTTCATCTGGCGATGGAATTCACGCTGGAAGCCCTGCAAATCATTTCAGCACACCTCCTGGCCCGCCCGTTTTTCATTCGCCGCTTAGACAGGCAACCGTGCCCTTTCGTACATCTCCTGCGACCCCGCAGCCTACCCAACCTCCCAAATCGGTAACATTTTCATCCGGGGCATCTTTGCCGACATCTTCTCCGCCATATTACTCGAATGGATCCTCTGAGTTGCCCGTGCACCATTCCTCCTCCAGCAGTGTCGATGAGTCTAAGTTTGAATCTCCATACGTGCTCTTTTCTGCTCACAAGGTAAACATTTAATAAGCAATCTTTTGTTACAAATATTGCTTCTTGATTTATTTAGTTCCAAAATGAAAGGAAGCTGTCGTAAGCAACTCTGTAGTATATTAAATTATCTTCTGTTTAAAAGCCAATGGAACATATTTAGCAATCTGTGTAAATGTGTTCTACTGTGGCCGATTGATTTCTGAATGCCACAAGCTACACTTTTTGTATATCCACGTGCATTAGATGTTTTTTTTTAATTGTAGAATTGAAGTTGTAAGCTTTACTGCTGTAGTTGGTTTCAAAACCACGGGAAGCATGTATTGAGCAACTTTTTATTTACTACAATCTGTCTAAAGGCCGATCTAGCATATTTAAGATTGTGTAAATTGTTATACTATGTCATTTTGATGTCTTAATGTGAAAATTTAAACACCAATATAAATTTGTAACAGGTGCTGAAACATAAGAAGCTAGCGAATGTTTCAAGCTTGGGGTTCGGGGCATTGTTATCTCCTGGAAGAGAAATTGCTCCTGGCCCTCAAGTAGTGCATCGTGATCCTCACCGTTGCAGGAATTGTGGAGCATATGCAAACCGTTATTCTGAGATTTTAACTAGCTCGGGACAGTGGCAGTGTGTGATATGTAAGGAACTAAACAGTAGTGATAGGGAATATGTAGTGACCAGTAAGCAGGAGCTACTCCACTTTCCAGAACTCTCGTTCTCAGCAGTTGATTATGTTCAAAATGGCAATAGAAGACCAGGATATGTTCCCGTTTCAGAGTCGAGAATGTCAGCACCTGTGTTTCTTGTGATAGACGAGTGCCTTGATGAAGCTCATCTTCAGCATTTACAGGGCTCTTTACATGCTTTTGTTGATTCCCTTCCACCCACAGCTAGAATTGGTATCATCACATATGGTCGTACTGTATCAGTTTATGATTTTTCAGAGGGCTCAACAGCATCTGCTGATGTGCTTCCAGGTGGCAGTTCACCTACGCAAGAATCACTGAAAGGGTTGATATATGGTACTGGTATTTACCTGTCACCAATTCATGCTTCACTTCCTGTTGCACACACCATTTTCTCTTCTCTAAGGCCATACAAACAGAGCTTGCCAGAAGCATCTAGGGACCGTTGTCTAGGTACAGCAGTGGAAGTAGCTTTGGCAATAATTCAAGGGCCATCAGTAGAAATGTCTCGTGGAATCATCAAAAGGGCTGGTGGAAATAACAGAATATTAGTCGCTGCTGGCGGCCCGAACACGTATGGTCCTGGATCAGTTCCTCACTCATTTAACCATCCTAATTATCCGTACATGGAGAAAACTGCTATGAAGTGGATGGAACATCTTGGTCAAGAGGCACATAGGCACGATACTATAGTTGATATCTTTTGTGCAGGAACATGCCCAGTAAGGGTTCCAGTCTTGCAGCCCCTTGCAAAAAGTTCTGGTGGAGTTTTAATACTTCATGATGATTTCGGGGAGGCTTTTGGTGTTAATCTACAAAGAGCAGCTTCCCGCGCAGCAGGTTCACATGGACTTCTTGAGATACGCTGTTCAGATGACATTCTAGTGACACAGGTTATTGGACCAGGTGAGGAGGCACCACCTGAAGCCCATGAAACGTTCAAGAATGATGCTTCCTTCTGTATTCAGATGAACAGTGTAGAAGAAACCCAGAGCTTCGCCTTGTGCATGGAAACAAGAGGCGAATTAAACAGAGACCATGTTTACTTTCAGTTTGTGGTCTGTTATTCAAATGTCTATCAATCTGAAATTTCTAGGGTGATAACTGTGAGGCTGCCCACAGTAGAAAGTGTCTCCCAGTATTTAGCTAGCGTCCAGGAGGAGGTTGCTGTAGTTCTTATTGGCAAAAAGACACTCTTGCGGGCAAAAGCTGCTTCTGATGCAATTGATATGAGGTTGACGATAGATGAGAGAATTAAGGACATTGCTATGAAATTTGGGTCTCAATCAACAAAGTCAAAGTATTATAATTTCCCAAAGGAGCTCTCGTCGCTGCCAGAGAACTTGTTTCATTTAAGAAGGGGACCTCTTCTGGGAAGTATCATAGGTCATGAAGATGAAAGATCTGTCCTTAAAAATTTATTGTTGAATGCTTCTTTTGATTTATCTCTTCGAATGATGGCACCTCGTTGCCTGATGCATCGAGAAGGTGGCACTTTTGAGGAGCTACCAGCATATGACCTTGCCATGCAGTCGAATGCTGCTGTTGTACTTGACCACGGGACGGATGTCTTCATATGGATGGTATTGCATCTCCACCTGTATATGTTTGTGCTTATCTGCCTGATGTCAAAGGTTACTTTCTTGTTAGCTGTTATTTTCCATCTCATTAGCACACTCTTCTCTTCCTCTCTTAAAGACAAAAGGACATATCTTAGTTCACTGCTAATCAAGTCTTTCCATTTCAAGGCCATTTCCTATTAAAACAGCAGGTAGATTACGTTGGAATTGTCCTAGCTTTTGTTTTAGACGGCAGAGAACAATAGTTAATTCCACTGAGCCTGAGACCTTTTATCATAATTATATGATTCACTAGAGTAGTATGCAATCTCTCTCAATGCACTTTATTTGCTATCTTCTTTCTTTCATGAAAAAGGAATTCTTGTTATCCTAGCTGTGTGTTGCCGTGCTCCTGTTTTGTTCATTGAAACATTACCTTTTATTTATCCGTTCTCTTTGGAAGCTTGGAATTACCCATGGGATGCTCACCTTCTATTTACATGACTAGAAATAGAGTTGTCATATGCAATATCTTTGATAATGTAGTCTTTAAGTCTGCTAAAACTGCAGTTCTGCTTCAACATCTTTAGGAAAGCCAACCCTGTAACTTTAATATGATTTTGGCGGTTGCTCTGATGTCTAAAGCTTTTTGTTCCTTGATAACCATGATGTTCTTATGGTTTTTGTATAGTCTATTTTGGTCTCTTAAATTCTTTTTTTTTTTTCTTTTTGTTGAGAAGTAACCGGTTTTACCTGTAGCCTAGTGAACAAGTCCTTTATATGATGTGAATAGGTTGAATACCTTGTGATACTGACTTCTTTCTTGTGGGTCCTCTGCTCTATAATAAGACATATAGTAATTTAAGTTCATTGCAAATATGTTATCAAATCCTTAAACTTCAATTTTCATATCTTATATAATTCACGTATAATTTTTTAATTTAATCCTCTTTAGGGTGCTGAACTTGCTGCCCAAGAAGGTAAAAGTGCAGCGGCTTTAGCAGCTTGTAAGACATTGGCAGAGGAACTCACTGAAAATCGCTTTCCAGCCCCAAGGATCCTTTCCTTCAAAGTCGGTGCTATTTTGCTCTCTATGTTTTAATTTATTTATTGGATATTCTGCCAGTTATCACTTATATGTTCAGTATGCAACAGAATCAGTAGTTAGGATCCTTTTGGAATTATGATGCTTACTTGAGCACAGTATGATGTTTTTTTTTCTTCTGTATTGATGAATGAAGACTTGAATGCCCCGCTAATTCTGTAGTTTAATTGAGTATCAAGCATGTTTTATATGAAAACAGCTTCCTTTAGAACATGGCTGCGTCCATCCTATCCTCTCCGGTGTCATGAGCCAAGGCATTTGTCCCGTGACCTTGGAACATCGGGGCTGCGCAAGCACGCAGCGTGCAGGGTACCTGTGATGCTTGGGCGTTTAGGCTAGGCGGGGCGCCTGGGTGAGCCTAAGGCAGCGCGCAGGATAAGGCCAAGCCCAACCTTGGGAATTCTTTATAATTCCCTTGAGTCTTGTAAAGTACTTGGTTGTTTGGGCAAGAAGTAAGAATAATCTAGAGAATGTATTCTAGCCGTAGGATGTCATAAATTCTAGCCGTTCATTGGGACCCGGTGAGTCTATAAACAGGGGTCCTTTCATTTGTAATCACCGAAAGTTAAACAAAGCATTCAAGTGTTCTAAGTGCTCTCTAGCTTTCCAATTTAGCTAGTGTTAGGCCATTCTTGAGAGGCTGAGCTTAGCAACTAAAGGCATATTACCTAAGAGGAAAGTTGCTAACTTGTCGTACAAGACGCTTGGAAAAAGCGTAACCTTGTGACACTGACATATACGGGGGTTTCTATTCGGTCGTCATTGTTGTAACATAGTTTTACGTGTCGGGCGACATGCATTGTGCCGCTTGGCACGTGCCAGATCTAAGAGGATCCAGCGTGGGACGCTACGGCACAGGTTACGAACCGAGACATTTTTTGTGTAAAAAGGAACGGGAAGAGGAGAAGAGCAATTAAAAAATCGGGTACCATAACAACCCTATTATTTCAGCCTCCCTTCCCGCAGCTACCCCCGGCCCCTTCCCTTTTCTGCTCCCACTGCTGCCTTTGCCCATTTCTCTTTGCTTCCATCACTACAGCTTCCCGTTCTCTTGTCTTTTTTTTTTTCACTGTGCTGACCGTCAAGTTTTTGTTTCAAGAATTATCGGCATGGTACGATTCAGCACGACCTGTGTCGGAAAATCTTATATATGATTTATTGAATAAAGTCTAGCTTTCACTTGTATTTTTTAAATTAATAAGTGTATAGTGACACGTTCAATACATGCCGAGATCTGAATTTACCAAAACTTTGCTTGGCTCGCAAAAAAAACTTGTTTTAAACATCTTTTTGCTGGGAGAGAGGGGTAGTGACTTTTGGGGGGGGGGGAGAGGGAGAGAGAGAGAGAGAGAGAGCATGCATTACTTCTGTCTTTTTTTTAAAAAATTTTTTGTAATTGTATAATACAATTTTTATTTAATGGCACGGGTAGGCACGTGCCGAGATCTAAACTTACCAACACTTTGGTTGGCAATGCATTGGAAACCTTGGTTGTAGTCGAGTGTGAGAGCAAATTTCCATCTTTCTCCCTAATATAATTGACATGGCTGAAGATGCCCGACCTTTCTTTGGTCTGCCAATTAAAATTTTCCCTATTTTATGACGATCTTTCTTTATGATGTGATGATGTCGTTTCTTTTTCTTTTCTTTTTGTTTTTTGTGGTTGATTGGGAAAGCAGACAATGTTCCTGAATTGTGCAATGGTATTTTGCAGGAGGGGAGCTCGCAGGCTCGCTACTTTGTTTCTAGGTTGATACCAGCGCATAAAGATCCTCCCTATGAGCAGGTAAGCGTATTCGCATATACATAAACTATGGTAGAGATCCCAAATTTGTCCCAGAATTTTCTCAAAATCAATCAAGTTCAGTTCAAACAAAGCGGAGCTTGATCATTGTCTTAGGGGGCCCAAATTATTTCTCACGTGATTTAAGGTTATTGTTAATCAGCGTCACCAATTGAAAGTTGAGTTGATTGTGCATGCATTTATTTTTTTTCCGTCTTTTTCTATCCGTTTTATCTCAGTTTTATCTTTTTTTTTTCTTCAAATGGTATGATAGCAAGAATAGCAAGAAAATTCGTATATTTAGCAAGAAAATAACTATTGATTAAATTGCTTTAACAAAAGAATTGTGATCATATGGGCCTATTTTATAAACACATAATAGATTTTTTTTTTAATTTTTTGAAAAACAAAAAAATGAGAAAGCTGCAGGGTATGATAAAGTATTCTACTTTTTAGTTCAGAGCAATGTTACGACAATGTCAAACTCTTCCAAAAACTGTAGTTTTTACGTAGTTTCTAGGCTAATTTTTTTTTGGTTTTTGGGAAGAGAGAGAGAGAGAGAGAGAGAGGGGTACAAGTTGAAATTATTTCTTAAAATTTGAAGTACGTAGTGTATTTGTTAGATTCAACAACTTTGTACTTCAAATTTACATTAAAAATGGCTCTAAGTAGGTTCCATAAATCTTGGTAGAATCGTTCATATGGGATTGAAATTTTTAACAAAATTTAATATAAAACACCAAAAAAGTGACAAAAAAAAGAAATTAAGGTACCTAACGGTGGTAAGTGTTTGAGTGAGGTTGATAGGATCAACAATGTGGTCGGCAGTATTCTAGATAAGACTTGCTACTTCCCTCTCTTTGAAGTTTTCACATGTATAATAAGTTTCTGAACTGTGAACTGTGGGTGGACGTTAGGTTTTATACATAGTATAGATGTATATACATAATACAAACTGCTGGGGGGGGGGGGGGGGGGCCCTCTTGCCAGTATTCGTACATCTCATAGTTTGGTTTTGGGCAGCGGATGATCAATTCAATTTGGAGAAAATTTGGGACAGTTTTTGGGGGCTCTAGCCTTTTTTTTTTTTTTCATAAACAATAAAAGTATTTGTATCGATGTTTCTTCATCTCCTCGCTAGAACCTGCTTGATTTGTAAAGAGGGTGTATTGTATGTTGATTTCAGGAGGCTAGATTTCCACAGCTTCGTACATTGAGCTCAGACCAGAGGTCAAGATTGAAGAGCAGTTTTCTGCACTTTGACGATTACAGCTTCTGTGAGTGGATGCATAGCCTAAAGATTATGCCTCCGGAACCCGTCTAGAAAAGAAGACAGATTATAAGACTTGGAAGGGAGGCCCATGAACAACAAAAAGACAGTGTTGTTGATTGAGCTCTTAAGAGAGCTTTGATTCTTCTAACATGCTGCTGTCGTTCTCCGAGGGACAGTTCATGCCCCTATCATTAGTACCCCCGAGATGAGAATCTCATGCGTGTCTTCTTTTTGGGTACTGAAGTTGCAATAAATAGTGTCTTTCGTCCAACAGTCGATGAGATGTTATAGATAGGCTCAGATTTTGTTTGCTTCTCTCTTGTTTCTCGCTGAAATTTGTTATTTTTACAACAATTTCTCTTGTACCTGATAAGAAATTTGTCTTGGCTTATAGCAAAGAGAATACAAGAATGTGTAGCGTAATACCAGAAGGAATGCATTCCATTTTATGTTTGCATCTATATATATACACTTCAATTTAATGGTAAAACCTGATATTGATTCGTTAAGTTCTGATTCTAAATACAAGTAAAATGTGGACATTATAAATTATTATAAAAAAAAAAGTTGTGAAGCCCGGCGGTCGAGAGAACATGAAGCTCCATTGTGGCGCGAACATGAAGCTAGGAAGTGGTCTTTGTGCTGCATGCATGTTGATTGATAATTTTTAAGTATCTTGTTGTACTCACTATATATATATATATATATATTAAGAGTGTATCCATCTAGCTATATGCAGCTGGTTTAGTCACTAAAACGAATATAAAAAATATGGATGGTCCAATCAATATATTGTATAGCATACATAGTTTTTTTTTTTTTTCCCCTGAAATTAGAGATGGGAAATACAGTCGTACAAACCTGTCTGGTATATCACCACCGTTCAACCTCTCTTATTGGATATCATTAATAATAATCCATGTAAGCGGTGGAGATGCATCAGACGCATTGACTTTATATATCTATATATATAAATATATATATAAAGAGAGAGAGAGAGAGCGAGAGAGAAAGAGAGAGAGAATAACCCCAATAAAATAAAAAGGTGGAGATGAAATCATCAAAGAGGACGGTTACAAACCATTACACGACGACGCTGGAGCTCCCGTCAGGCGTCATCACTACCACCACTTCTCCGGCCTAAACCCTAAACCTAATCTTACAATCCTACGATGCCGCTGCCAACAATCTAGTTCTAGAACCCATGGATTCCCACAACGGCGATCCATCATCTGCCGAGAACGGCCGCGCCACCAACAACGGCCCCGCGTTCAAGAGGCCGCGCTCGATAATCACGGCGGCGGAGATCCGTTCCGAGTTCTCCCACCACGACCCTCGCGTCGCACGCATCAACAACGGCAGCTTCGGGAGCTGCCCGGCCAGCGTCCTCTCTGATCAGCTGACGTGGCAACGCCGCTTCCTAGCCCAGCCCGACGACTTCTACTTCAATTCGCTACAGTCCTCCATCCTCCGATCCCGACACGCTGTCAAGACCCTGGTCAATGCCGCAGACGTGGATGAGATCTCGCTTGTTGACAACGCCACCACCGCTGCCGCTATCGTCTTCCAGCACATCTGCTGGGCCTTCTCCGAGGGAATTTTCTCCCCTGGAGACACTGTTGTCATGCTTCACTACGCCTACGGCGCCGTCAAGAAATCCATGCACGCCTACGTGGAGCGCGCCGGCGCATGCTTGATTGAAGTCCCTCTCCCATTCCCCGTGACGTCCGATCAACAGATCATTGATGAATTTCGCAAGTCCTTATCCCTAGGCAAATCCGACGGCCGGAAAGTTAGATTGGCGGTGATCGATCACATTACTTCGATGCCTAGCGTTGTGATTCCTGTAAAAGAACTAACTAGAATCTGTCGCGAAGAAGGTGTGGATCAGGTATTTGTAGATGCTGCACATGCGATCGGCAACGTGGAAGTAGATGTGCAAGATATCGGTGCAGATTTTTACACCAGTAATTTGCATAAATGGTTCTTCTGCCCCCCGTCCGTGGCATTCTTGTACTGCAGGAAGTGCCCTGCTGCCTCCCATCTGCATCACCCTGTAGTGTCACATGAGTACGGTAACGGGCTCGCAATTGAGAGCGGGTGGATTGGCACGAGAGATTACAGTGCTCAGCTTGTTGTGCCATCAGTTATTGAATTTGTCAATAGATTTGAAGGAGGGATTGACGGGATCAGGAGAAGGAATCACGAAGAAGTGGTTGAAATGGGCAAAATGCTGGCAGAATCATGGGGGACGTGTCTTGGATCACCGCCAGAGATGGCATGTAGTATGATCATGGTTGGTTTGCCTGCTTCAATTGCGTTATCTAGTGATGCCGATGCCATAAAGCTGAGGAATTCGTTGAGAGAAGATTTTCATGTCGAGGTTCCTATCTATTATAAAAAGGCACAGAAAGATGGTGACATTACGGGGTTTGTGAGGATTTCCCATCAGGTCTATAATGTGGTGGATGAGTACCATAGACTTAGGGATGCTGTCAAGAAGCTGGCATCGTTTTAACAAAGGTGTGCTTTCTTTATTGCTTTTATCTGTTACAGAACCAAATCTTTTTTGCGTTCTCTTTCAGGTTACAGTACGGCTATTTTTCTGCTATGCTTCTTAGGTAGTCTTTAGATTGGATGCAGTAGAACCTAGTAATTGATGTTTAGTTGTTGCTCCAACCATAATACAAGCTGTTATGTTTTTTTTTTTTTGAAAAATAATTTAGTAGATGAATTATGTAGAATTCTGAGTATCATTAACAATTTGCATTTTTTTTTTTTATGTTTCAATGACCATCTAAGCCTATTTATGATTTTTCACTGATGGAAGACCAAGTAATGGTTTTTATTGCCTATATTTTTAAGGGAGACTTGCATATTACCCCCTCCATTGAAACTTCGTTTACGAATAAATCCCTCGTTTACAACCCATTATCTTAGACATCCGAAAACACCTATTTAGATGTGTTTTTGGAAAAACTTTAAATACAGAAGTTGTCGATCACATCAATTTATTTTTCTTGTATTCAAATTTTTTTCAAAAATTTACTTCTAAAAAGGTATTTTGAGACTCCAAAATCTTAGCGGGTTAGCGTATTAAATCCGCTAAGACTTTGAAGATCAAAACACCTATTTAGAAGTATTTTTTGAAAAAACTTTGAATACAAAAGTTGTGATAACATTGAAATCTATCTTTTTTCATATTCAAAGCTTCTCCCAAAAGTGCTTATATAGTAGTCAAAATGCTCCTGACACGTATTCCGTGACGGGCTAATTTGCAAAGACTTTCAAAATCTGGGCCTGAGATGTGATTTTCCCTATTTTTTATTATAGCTGCTATATCTTCCTATTGTTACGGTCACAATGTCAATCAGGCATTTTGTTTATGCTGTTGAGATTTCTTGGAGTTGAGAAACAAATAGTTGCTTGGATAAGTTGCAAAATTTCTCAAGACTGGCAAGTAGCAACTTAATCAAGTATTTCAGTCTTAATGAAAACAATTTGCAGTGTTATAAATCTATTGAAGTCTAAGACTGTCGACCTGGCCAAAAAAGTTATGAAACAACTCCAAAGATAAATAAAAGATTTTTATGGTATGTATGGATGCTTTTTAACGATTTTCAAACTATAAATTCATAGGAAATCTAAGCATCACTTCCAATCCTTTTGAAGCGAATATCATACGAAACATCATAAAGACTCAGTCCAGACCATTTTGAAGAGAATATCATCGGAAATCTATTGGCTTATTCTGGATGAAGACATAAATCAGTCCATTATTACGAAAAAAGTTCATATACTTTTATCACAAGATAGTGTTATGATACTATTACTCGATGTTTAGGACCTTGATAGTAATATCTTACTTATAGCAGTGTATGATGATAATATGGTGGAAAGGCTGTAAGATATGGAATATTCTTGACCTTAAGGAAAATATTGTTGAGATGCTTTGGTTCAGAGGGATGGTCGATACAACTAGAAACTTAGTTGAATATACATAGGAAGAAGAGGTAAATCCATATGTTGCTGCCAAGAAGAAGATCAAATTGTTTTCGTGGTATTTCATCCTTTCCGTCAGGTAGCATAGATGCCTACTTCTTGTTCACAGCAACCTTTTAGAAATGTTGAGAGCACATCTATGTCAGAACGTAGTTTCAAACTTTTAGGTTTCTTTATCCTAATAAAGAGTTGCATGTATGATGATTGGGATAAACGGTAGCCTTTGCATGATAGGCAGGACAGTTATAGGTTTGGGAAAATGGAAGGGGTGAGCTGGAAAGGTATCATTTTTAAAACTTTAACCATCCATAAAGATTGCAAAATAAACCTTGACCTGAGCCTGAACGCATCTTAGAGGCTTGGGTGATTTAAAAGGGCATCAAAGGTTTTTTTTTTTTCTCCTTATTCATGCATGCTTTGTTGCCCAGCTAGTCAATCTGCAAAATTTATGTTGGAAACGATGGAATTTTTGGATGTGGCATACTGGAGGAATGAAACTATCATGAGTTAGTTTTCAGATTGACCGTAAATAACTCTTTAATTAAAACTTAAAAGCACTAAACAAAAGAGAGCACTAAACAACATTCGAGGAATACAGAAGTTTCTTGATTCAACAGTAGGTTTTATAGTTGAAGTACTGGTAAATGCCATATCATTAATGCATTCTACCCCGGCCGATTGCAGGGTGAGTTTCGTTGCTTTTTCTTCCATTGTCATTCACCGGTACGTTTTAATTCAAATGTTGAATTTGGAGCAAGTTGTCAAACTATTCAGGCATCACTAATTCACTGCCTGTTTATGTATCCAATTGTTTCCTTTTGTTATTTAGCCCTGCTTTTGAAAGCCAACATCTTCTTCAGTTATATAATTCTCCAACTTCAAAAGGAATCCTCGTTAATAAAGTTATCGGATGGTTTGTAGTGCTCTACGGAGGGAGAAGAACCAAATGTTGACACTCAGGAGTTGTTCGCAAATAACAAGCAACTGATGCTTCTTTTATATTGTTGGCGCCGCTGCATGTTCGATAAAACTTTGCAGAATTTGTGTGCAACTGCGACTTATTGTAAGAACTCATGTGAGCCTTATCCGCACGGTTAGAGCCCAAATGTAGAGGGCTATTCAAGCACCAGCGTAGTTATTTAGAATGAGAATTTATTTGATAATTATTTAGAATAGATTTTTGGAATGAGTGTTGAATTGATAATGTATGGGGGCCTGCACGCTCAAATCTAAAATAAAAAGAAAAGCAGGGCCATGATTAACAGCCTTTATTTTTAGTATGTTGGAGAAGCACATAAATCCCACCCTCGTGCGGGTTATCTTCTGTGATCTTCTTCTGTTTATTTATGAATTTTTAAATAAAATCGTCCTTTTTTGGTGTACAAGCAGAGACCTAAAATAGATCAACGGTTATTTCATGTATTTGACAACCTGGAGCTGTTGAATTTTCAGTGATCAAGGCTCGTTTTGGTCTTGAATTACATCATGATCATTGCTTACAAGTATCTATATTATATAATTTATTTTATTTTTGGGGGTTGGATGGTGCATCTATTTACTTCAAAATTTATATTTTGTAGTCCTCACTAACTCTCTAAATATACTATCCGATATTTAATGTTCAATCTAAACATTAATTGTGTAATCTATCCTAGCCATTATTTAATTTTTTGTTCTTTATCGAAATATATCAAACAACACACCGTTGTAAAAGAGGCGGAGATATTATACGAGAACGTAAGTGGCAAGCTGATGCGTAGCGTCCGATGCTTTGGATTTTAGAGGAGTTAAATCTGGTAGTCTTTTCTCACACAAATAAAATGTAGGGGGATGGGAGGGGGGGGCACAGCGGATTAGGAATATTATTATGTTAGAAAGGAGTAGTATCGAAGTTGATTTTTCGGATCAATCACAATGTTATATATCTACGTACACGTGGCGTAGCCTCCGATCGTAATGTGCAATTATTCGTATCGACATATCTTAAGCTACCAAATTTGTTTATCCCTATAGTTCTGAAGCTTTTGGCTAATATCAAGAGGAGATAGGTCGGCATTCACAGCTCGACAGAACCTATATGAAATAGAAACCCTTCTTTCCGTTATGCGGATCAGGGATTTCAAAATATTGGCAGGTGTACTTGGACAAACTTGATGCCCTCCTTGGCTGTCTTGTGCCAACTCTCTTTTAAATAATCACTTTTCTTCAACTAAAAGAAACTCTGCAACTAAAATTCAGCATACTAGTCTCCCTGCTACTTGCTCAGAGCTTGATTTTTAATCGCTTTAGACAGCAGCTGTTCGAATTGGTCCAAATGCTGGCATTTCTGGGATGAGACCGCCCGTCGTCAGAAATTTCTCGCTCTTACAGGTCCCCAGATCATCTGATAGCTTCCTACAAACCTGCAGAAAGAACAAAGAGAAAAGGAAAATGAAGATCATATGTTAATAGCTCATGCTTATGCGGGCTTGAAAGAAAAAAACACAAAGTAGGAGTTCAAATGGGAGCGATATCTTTTCATTTATCAGGAGGTTTACCTGTCTATACAGCAAAGAGTCTCCATGGGATTTTCTTAGCTCCACAACAAATAGTGAGGGATTCAGCTCGAACACCTCTGCAACAACTGAAAGAGACTGAGGTACTGCCGACTCGCTGCACCTCTGCGCAATTTTAATCTGCACATACATGTTTTTATAAGAAATGTAACTCAGCTTTCTTCTGAGCATTTAGCATTTTCAGGATAACCACCCCCCCCCACCCCCCCCCCCCCCCCCCCCCCCCCCCCCCCCCCCCCCCCCCCAAAAAAAAAAAAAAAGAAAAAAAAAGAAAAAAAAAGATGGAAGTTAACCTTGCGATGTCCTTTCTGAACCTGAAACCCCATGACCGCGGCTGTGCTTTGGATCTTCTCAAACAACACTTTTGGAGAATAATTTGATGTAAACCTGATTTTCCTCTCTGAAGCTTCCTGAATTTGTTCAAGATACCATGTTATTACCATGTGCTTTTTGAAAAAGAGAGCAACAATAGAATTCGAGACATCTAAAAAATTAAGGTTGTTAGCAATTTATTTGTTTTCAGCCACTGGCAATCTTATCTAATGGTTAACAACACTTTTATTGCATTCTGAAAAAATTGAACTACTGAACTCGTAAGGCTAACCTCTTTCTCAAAGAAACCAGAAAGATCAAGGGATGATGACATTCCAATCAGCTCAAAAGCATTGATTGCAGTGGGTATATTAACATCTTCATCACTATCCGAATGCTTTACCTACATCAGAATTTGCCAAGTATGACATCAATATAAGTTAGCAGCAGAAACTAGTTGGTAGGACAGGAGATATTATTGCTAGTTACCTCTGTTATCAGAACATCTTCGTCCTCGATATTTATGTCTTCATCATTTGGAATGGCAGGGTGGTAATCTTGCTTGAACCAATCACATTGTTTGATTCCATATATATCTATCCTGGTGGCAGGGTTTGGATCAAGAATCCTCCTAATCATGTTCCTTGCACCAGGTGAGAGCCATTTGGGAATAAGCAATTCCCCCTTAGATATCTGAAACACAGATTTTGAAAGGAGAATCACAAAAACTTTTATAATTAAACTAATTGAGCTCCTGCATAACATATAAAATTAAGCTTTTATATGCATAATTCAAATTAGTTAGATACCTTTTGATAGAGAATACCAAGATTATCATCATCAAATGGAAGGCTTCCTGTAAGCATCACATATAGGATGACACCGCAAGACCAGATGTCTGATTTAGCTCCATTGTACCCCTTATTGGCAATAACCTACAGGGTGCAGGTCAATAGAAAGGCACAATTTGCAAAGATCTAACTTCTAAGAAGCGAACTTTAATTCCAATAAGAAACCATATGGAATAGAGTTCTAACCTCAGGAGCGACGTAATGAGGGCTGCCGCATGTTGTATGTAGTAGTCCATCATTCTGAAACCAAATACAAGAATGCAAGATTTACCTAAGCATAATCTTTTTGCACCTCTTTAGGAATATATATTAAGAACCTATCATATAGGGATACGTTACCCAAAAATTCTGAGGTAATGCACTAAGACCAAAGTCCGATATCTTAATATTTCCCGTTGTGTCTACAAGAACATTTTCCAGCTGTAGAAGAGAGAAAATTTCAATGTTGGAATAAGCTGCTAAATCGCGAAGTACGACAAACTTGCAGCAGGAAAAAAATGCTAGATAGAAGTTCAATTTGGTACTTGTTTTACAAGCTAGTATTTCCGAGGAATTGCATCTTCAATTCTTCAAATTCTTTTAAGAAGAAAATTCTTTAATATTTTGAAAATTATATATTCCATATTTTGAAAGTAATAACTCCTGGAAAATGAGTTTAAAACTCCACTTTACCTTCAGATCTCTATGGAAAACACATTTATCATGGCAATAGCTGACAGCATCAATTAATTGCTGAAAAAGCCGTCTACCTTCTAGCTCAGAAAGTCTCCCCTTGGATGCCTATAGGATTATAAAGATGAAGACCAAACAAGCATTCAGCACACAGTAGAGACCGTGCAAAGGTGGAAATGAAAATAAAGTTATACACTTACAACTTTGTCAAATAATTCACCACCATTAACATATTCCAAGACCATGTAAATCTTAGTCTTGCTTGCCAGCACCTGCTACAAGAAATGGACAGCAGATGCAAAATGAAAATTATAAAAGGTAAATCAAGCTTAGCAGCATAGGTAGAAACATTGCCGATTACAGTCCTGTTACTCTAAAACAACACAGGACTATGCAGAAAGTTTGGAGTTTAAAGTTTAAACATCACAAGCCTATGCAAATCGATTAAACAAAGATTCTTAAAGTGACGATACCTAAAGACGACTTTTTCCCCATCTATCTAACTTGATCTAAGTCAAATTTGCCGTGAATACAAACTACCAAGTTCCTTACTCCCCTAGTGTGAGTTTTACTAATGCTTGACCACTTCAAAGTTCAAAACATTCCTCAAAACTCCCCGAATCTCACCATCCATCCATTACACCCCCTCTCAAGTTAACACTTGTATAGAACACAAACAGGCTCATACAAAGGGTGCTAGCTTCCATAATTCTTTGAGTTTGGCCTGCTACGACAATTCCCTGAAGTTAACTAATGCATCAAAAGTAGTAGTATACATCTTTTAGGAATATGTTTGTTTGAGCTTTTAAAATAGCTTATAAGCTGTTTAGATTTTAAGCTGTTAGGATATTTTTCTTTTTAAAAGAAAGTCTCACGAGATAAGGAAGTCTATCAATATGCCCCTCTTCAAACTAAAGTTGTTCTTAATAATCGGCACCACCTCTGAATGCACTTCTCGGAACGAGGGACTTTCCTCCCCTTCTCGGGCAGTGAAGCGCAGCGGTCATTCATCTTATGTTATTTCTGATTGATTCCAAAAGTGTGCATTCGGAATTCATTTGTATTTGCATAATAATAACTACTATTCAATTATCTTTCATAAGAACTGGAGTCGTCCTACTCGACTAGTTACGAAAACACAGGAAAATCAACATGGCAAACGTATACGCCAACAAATTTCAGACGAAAAACCAAAAAAGACAGAAAAGCAAAAGAGAAGACTAGAAATATTCAACGACACGAAACACAAAATCAATCCAAAAATGGCGAGAGTGTGACTGACTGACCTCGTAGAGACGAACCACGTTAGGATGATTCAGTAGCTTCAGAGTTCCAATCTCCCGCTTAATCTACACGGCCAACCCATCAAACAATACTTACCGATCAATAAAATCCATCCATCATCATGAATACGTCGTCGGAACAATAATAACTCCAGTCTCTACCGAGTTCGAATGAGATTGTACCTGATCAGTGATTCCGAGGGAGAGTATACGACGGCGATCGAGGACTTTGAGGGCGAAGTTGCGCCCGGAGACGACGTCGAGGCCGAGCTTCACTTTCCCGAAGTTCCCCTCCCCGAGCGTCCGCCCGACTTCGTACTTCCCCACCCTCATCGTCTTTCAGCGGCGGCAGTGGGGGTGGCGGTAATACTGTTACTTCTTCCCTCCTCCTCCGAGATATTTGGAGTTCGAAGCAGCAGAGAAGAAGGGGATGGACTGCGTCTCGCCGCGGTTTTTCTGGCGCTCGTTTTGTAGCCTCACGAGTTACGTTAGAATGTTCCAGACACCTTCAGGTGAGAATACCGTCGTAATACTCTGTGGTGGTAATCAGTTACGAAGCTGCTGTGCGTTTTCCAATTGACGCGGGTGAACAGACCGTTTCCCTTGCCCTGCGCGACATCTTATTCTTAACGTGCATCGACGGAAATACGCCGCCACTTGTGAATTCCCTTCGGATAACGGAAATTTGCTCTGCAGTCCTCCTATTTACTTTCAACATCACTCCAGTCTATCTTCAACTTAAAAGTTCATTTTAATCTATTATTTTAACTAACATTTGCACTGCACTCCATATTTGGCTGAAATTACCTGTCTACCCTTTCCATAAGCTTTCTTCTTCCCTTGTCACTGTAGCAGTAAATCCCTAACACCGTTTCTCGCAGTAAATCCTAATCACCGTTTCTCGCCGTTCTCAATCCCCGTTCTTCCCTCACTCTTCCAAATTCATCTATCAAATCCGCTCGAAATGGGTAAGGATAAGCGCGGCAATGTGAAAACAAGATTTTCCGAAGAATTTGTCTGACAACTTCCGTGCCACGGGGTCGTTGTCGCTGAAAAATTTTCATGTTCCGATCGTGAAGACGACTCCTTTCTCCCATTTGTCTGAAATCCCACCTATTGGCGGCGATCGTCCAAGACTCACCGTAATTTGCAGCCGGTGGGTAGGGGGATCAACATTTGCTTTGGGAGGGACGAAGCTTATTTTCAGCCCTCAAGATGTGGCGATATTGCTTGGACTCCCGATGGCCGGTGAGCCAGTTGATTTAGAAGCGTCTCTGAGTGCGCCTGAAACACCCCTACTGAAATCTTATTTCAACGCCCGGTTTCCCCCGCACATTGACAACATAGTAAGTGAAATGCGGAAGCTCAGGGATGACGAAACAAGAGCTGTAGATTATGTGAAGTTATGGGTACTTTACATATTTGCTGGTCTACTTTTCACCGAACCTAGCCAAAGGGTATCGAAAAGTCTCGTCGCCCTCGTGGATAATTTGGAGAATTTGAAGAACTACAATTGGCCCTCTGCAATACACAAACACACTATAGAGGGAGTTTTCTGTTATCGCCGTGGTGTAAAGAACTATTTATGTGGCTGTCCGATTCTGCTGACGGTAAGCAAATAGCTTAGTGATATGCTGTTTTTTGAGTGTGTTCTTTGGGAGTTATTGGTATTCTTGGTATTGTTGATTTATTTTAGATGTCTTCTGGTTGTGTTCTGGATGTTCTGGGTATGCTTTAGGTGTGTTCTGGTTGTTGTTGATGTGTTCTGGGCACTCTTAGAGGTGTTTTGGGTGTGTTCTGGGTAGCATATGGGTGTTCTGAGTGTGTTCTGGGTATCATATTGGTGTTCTGGGTATCTTATGGGTGTTCTGGGTGTGTTCTGGGTATCTTATGGGTGTTCTGAGTGTGTTCTGGGTATCATATTGGTGTTCTGGGTATCTTATGGGTGTTCTGGGTATCTTATGGGTGTTCTGGGTGTGTTCTGGGTATCATATTGGTGTTCTGGGTGTGTTTTGGTATCTTATGGCTGTTCTGGGTTTTGTGGGTATGTTCTGGGTGTTGTGAATGTGTTCTGGGTGCGTTCTGGGTATCTTATAGGTGTTATTGGTGTGTTCTTGGTATCTCTCTTGCTATCTGTTGATGATGTCTCTCTTGTAATTTGCATGCAGGCTTGGTTTTACGAAAAATTGATTACCATGACTCCTCAAAACAGTGGTGCTACACCACGTCTTTTTAAGTGGTCTGGAGTTGGTGTGATTCAGGCTGCTGACTTTGAAATGCAATGTAAACGTCTTAGCATTAAGTCCTTTCGGGCAGAGTATGATCTCACCGAGAGGGAACTTGAGTTGGTACAGCATTCTCAGGATGCTGGAGATGAAGGTGCCTACGAAGAAGCTAACCAGCAATTGTTATTGTTGGAAGGACCACCGGCAGTTTCAGATGGAAAGGCACCAGAAGTATCAGATGAAAAGGTTGCGGAAAGTCCATTGCGGCGGACTTCTGGACGTCGGTCGTTAGAATATAGGGTTGGTAAGTTGGAGGAGGAGATGAAAGCGCAAAGATCTGAGATGAAGGAGTTTAAGTCTTGGGTGGAACAGGTTACCTCTAATATGATGTTAGAGGTGAAGGCATTGGGGAAAAATATCTTGCATCCCAGAAGTGCGCTAAAAACGCCTGGATCTTCTCGCGGAGTAAGCTTTGATGAGCCCACTATTCCTTCTGCGCCTGATGAACCCACTATTCCTTCTGCACCTGCCGTCTCCGCCCCTCAAAAAAGAACGAAAAGAACTATGAAAAGGGGGTACCCCTCTCGCCGCAGCCAACCCTACCAGACGCGCAATAAAGATATCCCAGCAGTTCTCGAGGCTACTTCAAACCCTGAGAAGATGTGCTGGAGGAAAAACCGGACAATGATTCGAAGTAGGAAGTCGAGGTCTGAAATCGAGAAGCTTGCAAAGAATATTGCCATGGAAGTTGATGAGGATGCTTCCGGTTCAGACAATAAAACTAATGAGCAGAAGGAGCAAATGTTTGCTGCTGAGTCGCTCCAACTGATACCCTATGAGGTCGATGAACCCATTAAAATGATAAGGGGGGTGCTTGAAGAGATTAAGCAGTATGACCTTGATTCTGACGAGGATCCCGCCGATGAGCCGATGGTAACGGATTCTGCTGCAGATGAGCAGGCTCATATGCCTTCTATTTCAAAGGATCCAGTAGAGCCCAAGGAGGAGGATCACCCTATTGCACAGGAGACTCCTCTTGTACAGGATAGTTCTGAGCTGCAGGATCCTCCTTCAAATATAATTGAAATAACCGAGCAGCATCTGGATGTTTCGGACTCTCTCTCAGCTCATCAGAAATGGGTAGTCAAGCAGGTAAAAAAGGTAAGTTCTTCTTTTCTGGGAGTCTTGTGGGTGTTCTGGGTATGTTCTAGGTATGTTGTGGGTGTTCTGGATATGTTCAGGGTGTGTTGTGGATGTTCTGGGTATGTTCTAGGTATGTTGTGGGTGTTCTGGGTGTGTTCTGGGTGTTCTGGATATGTTCTGGGTGTGTTGTGGATGTTCTGGGTATGTTCTAGGTATGTTGTGGGTGTTCTGGGTGTTCTGGATATGTTCTGGGTGTGTTGTGGGTGTCTTGTGGGTGTGTTCTTGCTGTTGTGGGTATGTTATTCTATTGTTTTTGAACTAACCGCTACTTTATTCCCTTTTGTGTTTGGTTGTTTAAGGCTCATGTTGCCGCGGGAATGCTGGGGCAATCTGAAGATGATGCTATTAAAGGGCTATTGAGGATTGACTCCAGCAAGTACTTCTCTACTGTTTGGGCTGATGAAAGGACACACATCATGGTTTTTGACATGTACAAAGTACTATGTAAACATGAATTCATTGGTGATGAAATAATCACCGCATTTTCTTCATCATTTTTTATTACACGCCAAGAAGCTAACCCACACTTATACGAGAAGAGTTTCTTCTGCGCAGCGAATTTTGAGGTAATATTCGTCACCCACACTTATACGAGAACAAGCTCACCCACTATTTATTCCCTTTTCAGGCCATTTGTAGCGCTAAAATTATGAACATAATTGCGGAAGTTCAGGAAGAAATAAGGAATTACGCTCCTGGACTGAGATATATTTTTCTCCCAGTCTGCAAAAACGACCACTGGTTCCTTGTTGTAATAGACATGCAGAACCGTACCTTTATTCACTATAACTCCAAGAAGCTCAACCCCACAAAGAGAGAACAATTCGATGATGCAGTTGCGTTAATGCGGCAACATCTTGCATGCATTTTTCCAACCATCAATCAATGGAGTACAACTGAGGCCAGAAGACTACCATTGCAGGATGGGTAAGCTTCTATATTATGTCATTATAGCTTAAATTCAGACCTAATTGTTTGTTTTGTTTTCCAGACCCGACTGTGCAATCTACGTTATTATGTTTATGGATTACCTGCAATCTCGGAGTTCAAACATGAAGTGGAAACCTGCCGAAGCACGTCTTTACCGAGGAAGGGTGATTGCGCAACTTCTTACACATAAATGTAGCAAACTTAACACATTGATATAATTGTACATATTGTAGAAATGTACATAAATTACATGTGTATAATAGATTATGTTCTGGGCCTTGTTTTGTTGTGGATGTGTTCTGGATGTGTTCTAGGCGTTTTCTGGTTGTGTTCTGGGTGTTGTTGAAGTGTTACAGCCATACAGAAAGAATGTGTTACAGCCATAAATAAAAGTCATTAATATATTTTGTTTCCGAGGAAGGTTGTTGAACCGCCTAGCCTGAGAATCGCATTAATGGCATTATCTTTATGGATATCATTCATATTATGAATTATTATTATTATTATTATTATTATTATTATTATGGTTTTGATTCTTATCTATTTATTTATTTATTATTATTATGAATTTAAATGCATTTTATGTTTATTATTATGTTCTGGGTGTTCTTGGTATGTTCTGGGTATGTTCTGGGTATGTTCTGGCCCTTTGATATAAGTGCTGCCAACAATTCCCTTTACTTTTTATACTAGCCCTTTGATACAAGTGCCAGTCATTACATAAAAAGTGTTCCTAGCAATCTTTATGGATATCATTCATATTATGAATTATTATTATTATTATTATTATTATTATTATTATTATTATTATTATTATTATTATTATTATGGATTTGTTTCTTATCTATTTATTTATTTATTATTATTATGAATTTAAATGCATTTTATGTTTATTATTATGTTCTGGGTGTTCTTGGTATGTTCTGGGTATGTTCTGGGTATGTTCTGGCCCTTTGATATAAGTGCTGCCAACAATTCCCTTTACTTTTTATACTAGCCCTTTGATACAAGTGCCAGTCATTACATAAAAAGTGTTCCTAGCAATCTTTATGGATATCATTCATATTATGAATTATTATTATTATTATTATTATTATTATTATTATTATTATTATGGATTTGTTTCTTATCTATTTATTTATTTATTATTATTATGAATTTAAATGCATTTTATGTTTATTATTATGTTGTGGGTGTTCTGGGTATGTTCTGGGTATGTTCTGTCCCTTTGATATAAGTGCTGCCAACAATTCCCTTTACTTTTTATACTAGCCCTTTGATACAAGTACAAGTCATTACATAAAAAGTGTTCCTAGCAATCTTTATGGATATCATTCATATTATTAATTATTATTATTATTATTATTATTATTATTATTATTATTATTATTATTATTATGGATTTGTTTCTTATCTATTTATTTATTTTTTATTATTATTATGAATTTAAATGCATTTTATGTTTATTATTATGTTGTGGGTGTTCTGGGTATGTTCTGGGTATGTTCTGGCCCTTTGATATAAGTGCTGCCAACAATTCCCTTTACTTTTTATACTAGCCCTTTGATACAAGTGCCAGTCATTACATAAAAAGTGTTCCTAGCAATCTTTATGGATATCATTCATATTATGAATTATTATTATTATTATTATTATTATTATTATTATGGATTTGTTTCTTATCTATTTATTTATTTATTATTATTATGAATTTAAATGCATTTTATGTTTATTATTATGTTGTGGGTGTTCTGGGTATGTTCTGGGTATGTTCTGTCCCTTTGATATAAGTGCTGCCAACAATTTCCTTTACTTTTTATACTAGCCCTTTGATACAAGTGCCAGTCATTACATAAAAAGTGTTCCTAGCAATCTTTATGGATATCATTCATATTATGAATTATTATTATTATTATTATTATTATTATTATTATTATTATGGATTTGTTTCTTATCTATTTATTTATTTATTATTATTATGAATTTAAATGCATTTTATGTTTATTATTATGTTGTGGGTGTTCTGGGCATGGTGGCTTAATGGAAAATGTTTAGAAACAGATTTCAAGATGCTGCTGTGTCGATCTGAGTAGATAGTATAGGCTTTGTGAGGAACACACAACTTAAGCCGCTCCATAAACCAATTCCAATTTTCATCATCCTCCCCGCTAACCACACAAAAAGCTATCACAAATATGTTATTATTCGCATCCAATGATGTGGCAGCAAATAAACATCCTTTATATTTATGCTTTAAGAATGTACCATCAATAAATACCAATGGCCTGCATGCCTTCCTAAAGCCCTCAATAGATGCACCTAATGAAATAAACAATCTAGTAAACCTCTTGGTGGCTTCGTTAACTTCAAGATAGACCACACTTCCAGGATTGCTACTAATGAGACTATCGCAATACCATTTAAGATAGCCAAAAGACAATGAATCATTTCCATGTATCTCCTCCCTTGCACGTTCTTTTGCACGCCAGGCTTTGTTGTAAGAAATTTTCAACCCCTTCTCTTTGTGAAAAGTATTAATTATGTCAAGAGGCTTAGTCAGGGGCATATCTCGCAGCTTCTCTTTAATCAAACCAGCAACCCACTTTCTTGTACTTCTTGGATGACCTATCTGATCTACACCCACACCAAAGTGTGTGTGAGCGTTGCTTTCTTAATATAAAATTTCTCATCGAGCTTGCAAAAGGAGGCGTGGATGCGCCAATTGCACTTATCATCCTTGCAAACGACTGTAACACGCTTAGAATCATTCTTTAGAAACACATAATTGAATCCGATTCCGATGCAATGATTATCCAAAGCACGACGAAAATATGCGACATTTCTAAATTCTTGTCCCACACCTCTAATACACCTCTGCCATGCATTTATAGCATGATGTTCAACCTCAGATGACATGTCACCTATGCTTGGGCAGCAAAATAGGTCCCTGGAGCTTGGTCTATCCTCCCATTGAGTGGTAATGGAGCAAAACTACATGGAAAGACACACACTTAGCTAATTTTTATAAAGATATCCAGAACACACCCAGAACACACCCAGAACATACCAACATACCCAGAACACACCCAGAACATACCAACACACCCAGAACACACCCAGAACACACCCAGAACATACCAACACACCCAGAACAAACCCAGAACATACCAACACACCCAGAACACACCCAGAACATGCTTTACCTTTCATTAAATATACGCATGTCGTTGTGATCGAGCTCCCCCATCTGGATCAGGAATTGCTCGCGCCGGCATTGCACACCTTTCCACAATAAGTTTAGCCTGAGTAGTCCCGTTTTGTTTATGAATGTAGTACATATTCGCAACATCTCGATCCGATGTGAGAGTGACGAGGTTGCGCGTGTCATCCGGAGTGTAGAACTTCAACATGAACGTATCTGGAGCCAATGTATTCCATCTACTAACCACTTGCTCAATCAAATTTTCCAGCTTTGTATTCCCATCGAAGTCAACAATATGGTATTACTCTCCGAAAGCACAAATGCCCAAAATACAAGTGTCCATTCTATCATATGTATGGGTGTTAGCGGGATGAAAGCTCGTGATAGAAAGGTCACGGAAAGGAGGAGAGGGATTGTGAGAGTTGATGGAAGAGAGGATAGGGATTGTGAGAGTTGATGGAAGGGAGGAGACCGCAGCAGGAGGAGAGGAAGGGGATGATGGATGGCGGGAAGAGGAAGAGGGATGGCGGGAAGAGGGGCAGCAATCTCGAGATGGACTGTGTGAGGAATGAGGGGAAGGTGGGCTGCTGGATTAAAGGATATGATGAGGGCATATATGTCTTTTTAATTCTATTTGGACTGAACTGCAATTAAATTGATTGGGTTGGATGTAACTGCAAATGTAAGTTTTGGGTGGACCACAGTGCAAAAATAAACCCTTATTTGGACTGCAGAGCAAGTTTCCCTTCGGATAACGCAGATTTGTTCGGGACCCACCACAGGAAAAACAAAAAAAATAGTAAAAAAGAAGATCATAAAGACATAAACCTCTCCTTATCTTTTTATTTTATTTTTTCTTTTATTCTAATATATTTTTGTGGCTACTAATCAACAGAAGAACTTTTATTCTTGCGTTACAGATTTTGATTATCGACGAATAGTTTAAAAAGACCCGACCTATTCCAACAAACTTACCTATCCCAATATCCTAATATCCCAATATTGGGGCAAATTTATGGACTACAACGCAAATAAACACTGGGTTTTTTTTTTTTTTTTTTCGTTGTCTTGAGCGCCGAATTTGATGTCTATTTTATAGTTCAATCGAATTTGATGTCTATTTTTTCGTATGCCCACTTAGAACATGGAAATTTGTACATATCCTTGCTAATCCTAAAGGTGTACGGACAGATGGACATATTAGTGTAAAGAATCCGTGAACAATAATAATAGTAAGTAATATAGTAATTATAATAACAACTGTCACAATAATAATAATAATAATAATAAAAATGTATGAGGTGATCGTGCAAGTGTCCATCTTTAGGGGTAGCCAAACTTGCTTCTCAAAGGGTTTATTATAAGTGATTTTACGTATCAAGTTTGGCTTCCTCATCGAGTGAAATTATCACTAAAAAGTAAAAACCAATAACAATAATAAATTATTTAATTGCTAGAAACAGAAGTTCAAATATGCATCCGCAGGGGGTTTGGTCGAACTTACTAAAAATTAAAATATCATTAAGTTGATATATTATTATGTGAAAAAGTCAAAAAAAAATACAGGGCCCAATCAGGACATTCAGGACCCAACTCCTCATTTCTGACGTCTTATGCTTAATATTCATAGTAATAAAATGCAACTTGACAGGTTAATCGACGTCGGATCTTATCATCTTTACAGGCTAATACACGGTCAAAATGGCTTCTAAGTCTAGGGTGATGTCAAGAGCCAAATACACAAGCCAGGTATCCCCTCAATGTCCCCCGGGATCATCAATTATCTACCAAATATTTTTTTTTTTTTAAATGAACAAATAAAGCCTAAATAAATAAATAAAAAGAGCGAGATAAAAGGAACACGATCAAGGCTTCCATATCTTCATGCTACAATCTTCACCGTAAGTGACCACGAGATTCCTATGGGGATGATGAGTGACCCCGATAACATCTTTTTCATGAACCTGAAAAGGCAACAAAGAAATCCGATTTTTATGAACATATATCTTGTAATTTTGACACTCATAGCACTGATGAGATGTACAAAGCCAAATATGCAGTATCCAATTTCATGATACAAGTATGAAGAAACTCTTTTTTTTGTTCCATGTGAAGAAAATCTTCTTTGTTTTTTTCCCATTCCATGTGATGGTCAGACACGAAGACAGCAAAATACTTACCTTCATGAGATGTTCCAGTTTCCCAGATTGGTGGCTAAAGCAATACATGTTCCTGCGCACATGATTAAAAAGAGATTATTTAAATGGAGCACATTTATGCTCAGACAAGATCGTGAAACAACAAACTAATACAGAAAAAAGTGAACATGCATATACTGCTCAATGCAGCACTACCATTTCCAAACTTTAACAAAAGATGGGCAGAAGTTATTTCAAAAATAGGCGCATTTTTGAGAAACTATGAGAACAAATGTTACTCCAGAAGTTACCCCATAGTACCGTTTATTTAGTGTGGTTCAGTTCAGGAACTTAAAACTTTTTTGTTGTACAAAGGAAAGTCTAACTTGTGTGCCAACTTCATGGCCAGAAAGTAAGTCTGTGAATTGAAAGTGCATAAACTACAACAATCACAGTGCCAAACAGCATTGAATAATATTACGAAGACGTAGCTGATGAAAATCGATTTGTATTAGGTTAAAGAAATAACAGTGTTCTAGAAATGGGTCATACATGTCTTCACCAACACAATAGATCCATTCTCCTTTGGGGGAAACACAGGCTGCAACAAAGTCTCCACCTTCTCGTTTACCTGAGGAGAAACTCTTCACAACCTGCATAATTTTAAACAGCTTCACAGTTAACATTTCCTTACAGAATAATCTCCCAAAAAAGGGTGCTTTGAAAACAGCATACTGTGGACAATGGATTTGCAAGAAAGCATATGATTACTTTTTAAAAAGTGGTAAATAACAAAAAGCAAGGCAAAGCATGAACCTTTATTGCACAATGAGTACCATAATTCAATGAATATCAAATGAGGATAAATGTATTACTAACTTGTCCTATACGAATTTCAGCACTGAAATGATAAACGTACCTGTCCTTGAAGCGTCATGATGTATATTGATGATGTCTTGTTGCACACTACTACGTGCTCAGTGTTTTTCGGAAACAGTTGGACAGAGTTTACAGATGCATCCCCTCCCTGAAACCAAACCACACACACACACACAAAAAAAAAAAGAAACATGAAGCACAATCACAGCATAACATTTTGGATAGGTAGTATAATTTTTAAAAAAAAAAAAAAAGAAATATCTTTTATGCAGTGAAATACCCTTAAAGGAGGGGGTGGCTTGAAAGTTTGCAAACATTCTGTAGTCTTGACATCCCAGACCTACAATTGAAGTAAACTTCAGAAATGATATCACCGACAAACAAACATAAATCACATTACATACTATGCCACAAAGTTCTTTTTCAAAGGGGAATTTGAAAATAACCTTCACTGTACAATCACTAGAAGCTGTTATAATCCGGGTTCCATCAGCGGTATAAATTGCATTGTTTACATAGGAGGTATGACCCCGAAATTCCTTCAACATCTTCCCAGACTTAAAGCCATGAATCCTGACATAAAAAAGTCAACTTCATCAACACCAATAAATTTTATAAATATCTAGAAATTTATTCAGGTAAAAAACCAACATAAACAGGCAATGCAGCAAATTTTCCTTTAAAAGTAAACAAAAGATGTGCATTCCATATATTACTATGATGCCAATGCCTTATTCAAATATGAGAGCCCTTATTTACTATTTGGATATCAAATATGCAGTAAACTATAAACCGGCAGTTACTTGAAGCTTTAAAAAGATAATTACACTACACAAACATGACGATTGCTACGTAGTGATAATCGTGGCTTTATTAAGGAAATTTCAAATAATTTCCTGTTCTTTGCTAAACAAGAACAGTTAAGAGTTGATGAGTAATAGAAAAATATAAAATGCCATGATATAAAATCTTATTAACAGATATCTTGAAAAGAATATTCAAGTAGCGACCAATGCAGATAGCACATTCATACAATAGTCAGTGCGTACTTACCTTGCTGTAGTGTCAAAAGATGTAGTAAGAAGTTGTGTTCCATCACGAGAGAACACAATGCTGGTAACACCCTGAGAATGTGCATGCTCAATACGCCGCAAGAGTTGACCCGATCTAACACGCCAAATCTTAGACATCCCAAGTAAATAACGATAAGCGTCATTAGTTCATAATTGCTTCAATGATCAAGAAGAGGACTACACTAGATACTAATGAGTGGAATGAAGAAAGAGAGCTAATTTATCCACCAGCGAAAGTTCAGACATGTAAAAGGTGTGATGTGGTAGCATTTTAGGTGAAGTGAAGCAGTGTAGCTATCCTCATCTACGTGCTAATAAAATAAATTTTGTTGGAAGAGTCATACCGCTATACTTCTCCTTTTAATGAGAGCATTAAACATAAAAAAAAAAAGGCAACTAATCATCAATGCATATGTAGCTGGTCTGAGAGTCAGCTTTAGCATAATATGAACTTAAAAAGGCAAACATTATTCTTTTAAACCAAAGGATGGATCATGGAACAGCAAGAGTGAAGACCAGAACAGAACCAGATATAATGCCATAGGCCAATGACCGTGTAGTATATTAAATCATGTTAACAATGGTGTACGACTCCAACATCATTTCAAGTTATATCCAAACATATTTTTGGGGATGCAGGCAGAATAAGTAAATGATCTTGATATAATACCTTAACTTTTCCATCTTGTGAACCAGATGCCAACATCTCTGAATCTCTACTAAAATCAGCACAAAGAACAGCTTCATCATGCATCATGAAAGAATCCTGCATAGTATTTGGCATATTCAGCTTCGAGGATATCGACCAAATGGATAAAGTTTACAAAGATGAAAGAAAGGGTTCAGGGTTTAGGGTTTCAGGTTACAAGGTAAGCTATTCTTTTTTCTTGTAATAACATATTAAATTTGTTGCAATAATCGAACATACAATAGGCTAAATTCCCGTGCATGACAGAAATGCCATAAGCCTCTCTAACTTTCATCTTTGTACAAGTAGACTCTCTATTCAACCTTCCAAAATTGCAGAACCTTCTTCTCATCTTTCAAAGATGCCCATACATTCTTAAGGTTATTAAGGAACCATAATGATGCTCTTGTCAAGTGATAGCATCAACTCATGCACTTTTTGGAGTTACTGATAACTAATTTGACATCAACGACATATACTGTTACTTGTAAGCTGCAACAAAAGAAAAGTCTGGCATGGGGCAAAACTACATTGCAACAAACTAATAATCATGAAGGTATGAAGCACTTCTAAAGGCATTACAAATGGCTAAAGAGAACTTACTTCAGCCTGATATTGGAGGTCCTTCTTGAGCTTCCCGCTTATGTAATCCCATACCTGTCTCAATTCAATTTTCAGTAACAAACTAAATGGCTGTCATAATGGAGAAAATAGAGACT
This sequence comes from Xerophyta viscosa, assembly GCA_002076135.1. Taxonomy (NCBI): domain Eukaryota; kingdom Viridiplantae; phylum Streptophyta; class Magnoliopsida; order Pandanales; family Velloziaceae; genus Xerophyta; species Xerophyta viscosa. The sequence continues at coordinate 4,219,323 of MJHO01000003.1, forward strand.
GCGCCGGCGTAAACAGTGAGAGTTATTCACCTCAATAAACCCATCGACTGAGCATGAAACTAGGAGTTGACCATCTGGAGAAAATCTAGCACATTCCGGATGATTTTTCTTACCAAACTGCAAATTCAAAAAATAAAAGCAGATATTATAGATTCAAGAATTGGTGCTCCTGAACAAAATCATTACTTGTTAGAATATATCAACAAAATATATGAGATTCAGCATTTCACTAGGACCAAGAATGACTCTTTTATAAGCATATTGAAGTTACTGCATACTTGGCGAATTGAGAAAAATTGTTAATTGAATACTCAACATGTACGGTTTGTGAATGGGGAGGCAAAGTTTTCTGCATTCATTAGAATCATGAGTTATGTAAAGGCAAAATTACGGTTTAGTACCTGAGCTTTGCTAAAATATGCTGCTATAATAATGAATTTTCAAAAGTGCCCACGATACCCTTGACCTACGAAAAAACTTCCGCGATAACCTTGCCACCAGTGTTTCCATCCATGTTCGTCAATTTGCTGACGTTGCATTTTTTTAATTATTTTTTAATCATTTTAAGTATTTTTTTTTTATTTTGTGGGGAAATGACAGTAATGCCCTATTGATTGTTTGAAATGACATAAATGACCAAAAACTACTTAGGGGTATTTTTCAAAAAACTTCAAATATAAAAGATGTAGATCATGAGTTCTATAACTTCCATGTTCGAAGTTTTTTAAAAATTACTTCTAAATAAATATTCCGGATCTTCTAAGTCTTAATGGATTTTTCTAATGTTTTTAAACACCTATTTAGAAGTATTTTTTGAAAAAACTTTGAGCAAGAAAATTATATCAAAATCTATAACTTTCATATTGAAACTTTTCTAAAAACATATCCCTAAGACTATTTTATCATTTATGTCATTTCACACGATTAAGAGGGCATTTGATAGGGTCAAGAGGGGCATAAAAGTGCTATTTTAAATTAAGATGGTACATATTTGCTATTTCGGATTATGGGAGGCATAAAAATGCAAATGCCCCAATAATTAAAACTAAAACAAGGATAAAAGACGCATTCACCCTCATAAAAAGCAAAAAATAAAGATAAAAATAACTAAAACGATGAAAAAATAATTAAAAAACTATCACATCAGCAAATTGACATGCTCGGACGGAAAAGCTAACGCATGATTATCGTCAGACGTTTTTTTCGTATGTCAGGGGTATCACAGACACTTTTGAATGTTCAGGATTATAACGATACATTTTAGCAAAGTTCAGGAGAAGAACCGTCTTTTTGCCGTTATATCAAATATATCAAAATTGGTCTGCCATAAGATTGAGAAGGTAAATACATGTACACATCATAACATCGTCAGCAAATGGTGGGGCCCAATGAAAGGTGTTCCTGATGCTAAAATGACCAAGAAGGCTAGAACCAAGGTAGGAGAAGGAAAAGCAAATGCAAGCCGAGAGGAACCGGAATGTCATTAAGAAATTTAATAGATGAGCTCAGCAAAAGAAATCCTTTTTAATTGTAACCCTTGCTGAATGAAACTTCAGCACAACCAGATGTAATACCATAATGGAATTACATATTACTTCATATCTTCTGACTCTTAAAACACTAAAATTTCTTTCCTCCAGGTTCTAAACAGCATGTTCTCCCAGAGACATCATTAAATGCTACCACAGGATTACAGAACATATCCACACAAGAAACATCGCAACAGCAGTTGAACGTTTCACTTTTTTTTTTACCATGAACGTTTCACTTTTTTTAACATTGCAACAGCAGTTGACTATTCACCCTTTTTATGGTTTACCTTTATTTGGTGCCCTTGGGTCGTGGGATACATTTCCTCTTCTTCTTGCTTCATGGCAGCTGTTCCTCGGAACAAATCAAATTGAGTTCCAGGAGGCAACATACCTAACATAAAAAAAACCAAGAGAAGACAGCGAATAAACACAACCTCATACCACGGACATTAAAAAGATAGTAAACCTTCAAATGATAGGAGGCAAAGCTTAGAAACCTTGATGTTGCTGCCATTTGAGAGCTTGACCAATCAAAGCCATTAGTCTAGAAGGTGGTACCACAGTAACTTCTGCAGCAAGAGCTGAAAAAAAAAGGGTTCCGTAACAGAACTTACAAAGGTCATTTCATACCACATGTATGAACATTGAACTAAAACCACTAGCAAGCATGCATAGAACAGAAATGAATCCCACTATAAGAATTAAATAGTTAGTACAATTACCTTGAGCAATCTGTGCACGTCGCTTCTCCTTTGTGGATTCTTGATATGCCTGTCAAACAACAATTTAGAAGCAACATATTTTAGTTCAAATATTTGAGAAAACATAAATTACCTCAGCGTGTTATGAATTTGAGAAAACAAACAAACAAATAAAGAGAAAAGGAAAAAAAAACAAAAGAGTAATTGCATACCTCGTTCGGATCAAAGTATGTCCGCACCAACAAATGCTCAAGTCGCAGGTATCTCTCTGGCTGCTCTTGCTTCATTACGCCCATTGCCTGAGTTTGCCTCAATATGGCACGTGCTGTATCTAACTCACGGAGTTCAATCATTTCTAGAACAATCTGCAGAGACAAATTATTTAACAACATTCTCAAACGTATATACAATCAGAATATACAAACTACAATGAATCACGATAGCATGATCACATTCACTTGATTTAAGCGTAAGTATCACAATCAAAGTAAAAAAGAATAACAAGAAATTTACTAGTACCTGTTCATAGAGATCCTCTAATTTCTTTCTAGGAAGCTTAAGTTGCGCAACTTGTGGAAGGATTGTGTCCCATCTCCCGCTGTTTATATCCGCAACAAAAGTTTCAAGGCTGTCCACAGTATTCAAAGAGACTTGGCACTCGTTCTGCAGGACTTGGAAGGTTTGGTGCAACGAGTTCTCTTTGCAGAATTGTAGAACTATTTTTATAACACTGCATCAACAAGAACAACAAGAAAGTCAATTAATTTCCTAATGTAGCACCTATTCGTTCGCATCAACAAAAATAATGTACGCCAGTACTGATTAATTCATTGTAAACGAGGAACTTTAGCAAATCAAAATGACGCAGTCATCGATGTGCGAAAATCGACTAACAGTTCACAAGTTGCTAATAATGAAGCTAAACTTCGGAGGCACGAACAATGTAATGCCAGGTAACAGAAATTGAAAATCAGAGGAAATCGAGGGTTAGGGTTCCGGATTGAAACAGCAGATGCGGGGAAACGCTTACTCTCGAGCTTCGATTTCGAGGGTCGACATCCTTCGTTTGGCAGCTTCTTTTCTTCTTCTTTTGCTTCAGTTCTCCTTCTCCTCCTCTTCTTCTTCCTCTTCTTGCGACGTCTGCCGAGCTCTGCTTGAAGAGAGAGAGAGAGAGAGAGAGAGAGAGAGAGAGATGAACGAGTAGGGTAGAAATGTAAATACGGTAGCAGTGAGATTAATGTTTTCTTAAGAGTATAGGAGAAAATTTCATCCTAATCGGCTATTTTTATACGACGATATAACTAATAAATCTATGGATGGTACTGATCATATCTGACTAGATAGATCCAAATTTTATATTATTATTCATAGAATATATAAAAGATAAATATTTTATATTTCTATAGATGAAGTTTATAGTATTCGAATATGAGATCCACTTTATGAAATAAAATTTTCAATTATTCGCCAATATCTCGCTTTATGAAGATCTCCAAGATTAATGTTAAACCAATTCTGGCATAATCGGATAGTTATGTATTTGGAGGATAGTCAGGCCTTTAAGGATTTTTGTGAAAAATGTTCATTTTGATAAATCAGTTTGGAGTATTTTTAAGAGTTTAAAAATACGCAAATATATATATATATATATATATATATATATATATATATATATATATATAAGAAGTGAAGATTTAAGATCTGCAAAAGAGCTGTGCCATTGTGAGTGTATATATGCTGTCCAGTGGAGGAAGATATTGTCAAAAAGAGCTGCAACATTTGGGAATATCTACCATGTATCGCACGCACATGTTACGATGTTTTTGCATCACAAATTACACTTTGCATGTTATGATCACATATATATGAACCACCTTCCTGAATCCTACCATGCACTGCAAGCCATTGTTGTATATACGATGGCCCAAAGCCCAAAGCCCAAAGCCCAAAGCCCAAAGCCCAGTAGACTGTAGGATGATTTGAATCGGACGCGTACTGTCCCTTTCACCCACTCGGCCGAGTCGAGACCGGACACGGCTCCCCTGATTCGGCCGAATCAGGGTGTAGGAAACGGACGGCCGAGATCGGCCGATCCGTAAAAATACGGATCTCGAGATTTTATATAAAATTTTCGTCGACTTATTTGACCTACTTTTAAGCATTTTTGAAAAAAACTTTGAACTACAAAGTTATAGATTTTGATGAGATCTACAACTTTGTAGTTGAAACGTTTTCGAAAAAATGCCAAAATACATACCGAAATAATGATCAAAAGTTTTAATTATCATTTCGGTATGTATTTTGGCATTTTTTCGAAAAAGTTTCAACTATAAAGTTGTAGATCTCATCAAAATTTATAACTTTGTAGTTCAAAGATTTTTTCAAAAATACTTAAATATAGGTCAAATAAATCGACGAAAGTTTTATACGAAATCTCGAGATCCGTATTATTACGGATCGGCCGATCTCGGCCGTCCGATTTCCTACACCCTGATGCCTCAGCATCAGGGGAGCCGCGCCCGTCGAGACCTTAGCATCAGACACCGCCGGTCCGACTCGGTTTTCTATATCGTAACTCCGAGTCAACGCGCGAGCTCCATGGCCGCTGAGCTCCATCCATTCTCGATCACTCTTGGGGTACTCCCTCTATTCCTCTTGTTCTTTGCGATTTCTGTCTTGCACCCTGTCTTGCAGTAATCCATTGTCACTCGGATCGGTTCGAGGGGGATTCGGTGTGTGTGATAGAATACCAGATAGGGTTAGTGATCTTGCTTCGATTTAATTTATTTCTGGTTATTATGGCTGGTTGTGGGAGGAAGTTTTGGAATTGGAGCTACGGTTAATGGTGTTCTTTATTGTATTTTTTAGATGCGGGAATTTAGTGATGTCCATAAAAATTTTCATTTTAAAATAAATTAGTAATACTTTATGAGAAGTAGTGTTGTCCAAATACGCTAATGAAATACTACAGTAACTGACCCAGTATTATCAAGCATTAAAGAAGTTCTTTCTTTTTGTACTATTACTTGTATAGTGTACCATGCAAATACAGTTTCGGTCCCTTTGAATTGTTCTAGCTCTTCATAATTATGCATGAGCACTACTAAATATTATTCTAGAAGTCAGACAGTAACTTTTTTTTTTTTTTTTTTGCCGAAATCCAGTATTTTTTTTTTTGCCCAAATTTCAATTATTATTTTTTTTCTTTTTTGAACTTTGGGCAAAACTTCTTACTTAACTTGTGGCGGAGAACATTTTTATAAAGCATCAGCTATCTTTAAGGGTTTTATGTGAGAATGTGGAACAGGTTGTTTTAGGTACATTTTATTATGATAAGCTATTTTGCTACATCAATTGATTGTCCCATTATGCAGAAAAAAATCTGAATAGTGCATTTGAGAGCTGCATTTCTGTGTGATATCAGCTCAAAGATGCCGCGAGCTAGATCAAAAGGGTTCAGTGACCCTGCATGGCAACACTGCGTTGCTCAAGATCAGACAAAGAAGAAAGTCAAATGCAATTATTGTGGAAAGGTCGTAAGCGGGGGTGTATACAGATTGAAGCAACATCTGGCTAGAATTTCTGGTCAAGTTACATTCTGTAAGAAGGCTCCCGAGGAGGTGTACATCACAATGAAAGAACATTTAGAAGGATGTCGTTCTGGAAAGAAGAGGCAATTTGAAGAAGAAGAAGAACGATCGCCTGATTTGTATTCTTATGATGAAAACAAAGAAAACGGAGATGATAAAAGTTTCGCTGCAAGTGCACCTGCTCTTCGTTTTGTAGGTCTCGTAGATCCAGGATGGGAGCATGGCATTGCACAAGATGATACGAAGAAAAAGGTAAAATGCAATTACTGTCACAAGGTTGTCAGTGGTGGTATAAACAGATTTAAACAGCATCTGGCTAGGATTCCTGGGGAAGTTGCTTACTGTAAAATGGTTCCTGAGGAAGTTTATCTAAAGATGAAGGAACTTCTAAAGCATCATCGGAATGTAAAGAAAATGCATCCTGGGTTGAAAAAAATTACGGATACGAATTTCTATATGCAATCAGGAAACAACGACAAAGAAGAAGTTGTACATGGTAGAAGAAAATCACTGAAGTCATTTTGTAATGATGATGTTTGCTCAAACAAATCCAGGAGGAAAAGAAATAGAAGGTCATCCCCCGAAAAAGAAAATGGGGACATGCAGTTGCAAATGAAGAATGCAGATTTAGATTCTCTGTTTACAAAGATGCAAAAATGTAATGTGCAAGTTTCCTCGAAGCCACCTGAAAAATCTGAAAATAAGAATCATAAGGAACTGATCTCTGCAATTTGCAAATTCTTTTGTTATGCTGCAATACCTTTTAATGCTGCACAATCCCCTTACTTCCAAAAGATGCTTGATTTAGTTGGTAAATACGGTGAGGGATTAAAAGGCCCTAGTGGAAGACTTATCGGTGGTCATCATCTACAGGAAGAAGCCACGAATATCAGAGCGTCCCTTGAAGAAGTTAAGGCTTCTTGGATGGTAACTGGATGTAGTCTAGTGGCAGACAGCTGGAAGGATTACCAAGGACGCACGCTCATTAACTTCGTGATATCTTGCCCTAGAGGTGCCCACTTCTTGTCTTCAGTTGACATATCAGATATGGTAGAAGATGCTACAGGGCTTTTCAGTTTGTTGGATAAGGTTGTTGAAGGGGTGGGAGAGGAGAATATAGTACAGGTAATGTCTATTTTCCTTTCTTGTTTTTACAAGAGTAGCTATAGTCTTTTGTTTTTACTTGGAATTTTGTAAAATCTCTAGTATATTTGGAATCCTGATCTCCTTGGATCTCTATGTAATAGGTAATAACACACAATACTCCAAGTTATAAAGCTGCTGGGAAGATGTTAGAGGAGAAGAGGAGAAATTTGTTTTGGACACCCTGTGCTGCCCACTCCCTTGAGCAAATGCTGGAGGATTTTATGAAGATAAAGTGCGTCGCAGAGTGTATCGTAAAAAGCCAAAGAATTACTAAGCTTATCTACAACAGTGCCTGGTTATTAAATATTTTGAGAAAGGAGTTTACAATGGGAAAGGAACTCCTTAGGCCAGCTGCCACAAAACTAGCTACTGGTTTCTTCACTCTAAAGACCTTGCTGGACCATAGATCTTCCCTGAAAAGAATGTTCCAATCGAATAAGTGGATCTCATCTGAATTGGCTAAAAATGATGCAGGTAGAGAAGTTGCGAAGATTGCTGTAAACGCTGCATTTTGGAAGAATGTGCAATATGTCGTAAGGGGTGTGGATCCAGTTCTTGACATCTTTAAGAAAGTTGAGAATGCGGACGTCTTAGCTATGCCATCTATGTATAATTATATCTACCAAGTTAAGCTTGTTATGAAATCAAGTCACGGTGATGATCAGAAGTATGATTCCTTCTTGAGCGTGGTGGACGGCTACTGGAATTCTGTTTTTCACCATCCTCTCTATGTTGCAGCATATTTCCTAAATCCATCATATAGATATAGCCCTGACTTTATGGCGGTATGATGCTGCACTCACAGTTCGCGTAATGATTGCATTAATTGAGACGATGATATTTCATTTTCGCAAACTTCTTTGCAGCCACCAGAGGTAATTCGTGGTGTAAACGATTGTATAACTCGCTTGGAATCAGATAATGGAAGGAGAGTTTCTGCAACCTCACAGGTATGGTACCTTAAAGTGACATTCTACTTCAAAATTCCAAACAGGCATTTCTGTTTTTTTTTTTTTTCTTAAAGAGCTATTTTGCTTTCCCATTAGATTTCCGACTTTGTACTGTGCAAAGGTGATTTTGGAACTGAGCTGGCACTAAGTACAAGAACAGAAGCGGTGGATCCAGGTGATTAGAGAAGCAAAACCCTAGAAAAATATGGAACTATTAGTCCGGACTCAAACTAATGGATTTATTCATGTTTTTTTAATTCATATGTGAAACATATGTGTTAACATGTTTGCTTCTGTCTTTCTGCAAATAGCTGCATGGTGGCAGCAACATGGTATAGGTTGCTTGGAGTTGCAGCAAATTGCTATAAGAATACTTAGCCAAACATGTTCATCAATTTTCTATGAACATACATGGGGTCCATTTGAGCATTCATATACAAAGATGGAAAATCTGTTGGCGCAGAAAAGGTTAAACAATTTAACATATGTACACTATAACTTACGCCTCCAGGACAGGCAGTTAAAGCGTGTAGACAATGATACCATACCTCTTGATGGCGTCGTACTGGAGAAAGTTTTCAGCGATTGGATTGTCCAGAATGGAAAGCCATTGCAGACAGAAGATGAGGTACTCTCCATGTAAAAGTATCGCCTTCATCTTCTTATTGATATGCAATAGTTTACTGATCGAGCTGTTTTTTTTTTTATATTGGTAGGAGATCATAATGAACGGGATGGATCTAGTAGAAACTTATGACAATGATGCAAACGAGAGTGAAGATTTTGAATCTGGAAAGAGAAAATATGCAGATTATAAAATACGACCTGCTATTGTCGAGTCTTTAGAGGGCACTCCTGCTATATTAAGTACCGGACCTGAGGATGATCATGATGCTGATTTCATTTTCATTCGTGATGAGCTGACTGATAAGTAGTAAGTTCACCAATCCATTCATAATTCATGAGTAGTAACGAGTGTTATGTTGTGCGTTTTCTAAGAGGCATTCTGTTGTATAGCAAGTCAAATAAGCAGAATAAATATCCTACAAATGAAGGAAAAAGTGCAGCAAAATGGTTATTCGCCTTTGTTTATATCATTTCTTTTTTCAATGTTCCAAGGTAATCTATAGTAGCATTTTTTGGTATTTTAAGTATGTTTTACAAGTGCTGTTATTTTGTGGATTGTTTAATGCACTGATATGGAACTATTTGTTTTGTGTTCGATTTAGTGTTATGCTGTCGTTTATTTGATTTTTTGTATCTTTTCAAAGTATGCAAAGAATGTATACAGGACTTTTTCTACTGATGGATACAGATGGATAGTGAAGATTGTGTATCTGATCCGACCTGCAAGCTTGGGGAACCTGCTAAATTTTTCTAAATAGCACTGGAGAATTAATGTTAAAAATAGCTGCCGATTTATTTATGAATAATATAAGAGTAGTGATACTCTTTAGTTTCAAGAACAATAGTAGTTTTCTATCTCTGTCGAGCGGCGAACGGAGATGATATTTCCAAGCGAATCTCGTTGAACAGCGCAAAATTTTTTTATGGTGGGCAAGTGGCTGGCAGTGGGAAAGAAGCGGTGGATCTCCCAAAAATTTACAGCCAGCTTTGTCCGTCAACTAGAGCTCTCAAGCCTCTGCCACTCAAATGATCTTCTTGTCTCAACCCAGAAAAAAAAAAGGAAGCTAGATCTCCCAAAATATATGCCAAATTTGGCACAGGATTGAAACGTTTGCTCCCTGGAAGTGAATTTGATTGATTTTTGGGACAGATTTTGGGAGCTCTATTATGGCTTTTGTTGGACGGCTGGGCAGACTGCAAGAATATTTCGTTTTAGTTTCTTCAACATAAAAAATGCACTTTGGTGATTCGAATTTCAGATCCATAGCATAACATAAACCCCACTGTTGATTTTTCACAATAAATACTTCTGAAAATTAAAATCAACAGTATCACTTTTAACGTCACCTATTTCGTTATGATTTCGTCACCGTCGGATTCGCCTCTTACAAGTCAACGGTCAGGATTAGGGTCACAATCAACCTTAGATGTTTGACTACTCGGACCGCGTTACTTGGGGTTCATCGTTGCGGTTCCGAAACGCCGCCGCGGCGAAGACCGGAAAGTCTTAACCTGTATTTCTACGAACAGCGGACGCGATTTCGAACTACCACAGACGGGAATTTATAATGATTTCGAAGTAAGTGCAAAGCAACTACACATTACAGAAGGTTAGATTAGATGCGCGCACCATGCGCTCATCCTCACGGTCCAAAAGCATATTGGAAGGCCGGTTTGTCAATCCACCCACCGACTGGACCACGTCGTACTCGTACACGCACGATTAATCTCAAGATTTCTCCGAGTCGGCTCATAGTACTCTCCCATGATCGGACGCCACATAATCATCTCATCGCTCACCTTCCCCAGCTCCTAATTCCCCCAGACACATTCTTCCCCCACATTCAAATTAGACTCCAAATGTGAACCCTCCTGGGACCCAGCAATCCTACGCGCAACCATTGGCGAGGTCTTTCATGCGACCCCACCATCCTGGTCACTCTTCCGGCTAAAACGACCTTTCTGATATGTATCTTCGAATCAGCTGCACGACCTGGAGCAGGAGAGAAGATTAGAGCGGCTAAGATGTTACCGCGTGGAGTTTTATGACACACGAATTGTGAATTCCGCGTTGTCGGGATACGAAACGTTCGGAGTAATCTCGTCGCAGTCACCGACATACCTCCCGGTAAACCACTCGCTTTAGATACGTTCTCGGAATATCTATCTACACCGTTCATTGAGCAGTCCAATTTGCCAGCCCCTCTTATTCCGCAACGTGCACATGCGTGATTCACATCTCCGACGTGTCGAATTATGATTGACTAACGGTCATGATTTCCCGCTGATGCTGTTACGGGTTAATTGCCAACTTTCATTTGTTTTTCTTTAATTTTTTTTTTTTTCGTCCTATAATAATTATGCTCTTATTCTTCTCGACTATCTACTGAACTAGTTCTGGTTCTCCGCCGCCGTGGAGCAATCACCGACGCTGTATAAGCTCCAGCAGATCGAGAGAGTCGCTGGTAATTTGAGTGCCAGATTGCAGATTTATTTTCATCGAAATCGGCGTTTCCCAGCTCAGATAAGTTATTATAATAAAGTGCTCCTAGGTTTTTGCGCCGAATCAGCTTTTATTTTTCCACAGAAATTGGAGTAATAGGGCTTCGATTCGGCTGCTGTCGTTTCGGGAATCAGAGATTCCTCACCTCAATTTCCGTTCCTTGCTGGGGAGTTAGTGAATCTCGAGAAATCATCCGTACAAACTCATGGAAAATGTAATTCGCTCGGTCTGTATTTCTGTTCTAGGGTAGCACTTGACTGAGAATTAGCCGCTGAAGTTGCTAAAAACTATTGTTTGCTTTGGAGTTTAACTGGGCATGTGGGTGTCTCTCGTTTGGGTACAAGGCTGCGTGGGAGTGATGTTTTTGGACTTTTGGGGATGCAGTGAAGCGGATTAGCTACTGTTTCAGATTTTTGCGCTGTTAATTTCATCGTAATTGGAACTTGTTCTTGGATAGATGGACGCCAGTGTTGAAGGTGAAAATCCATACCTTTTTACCGCGGGGCCGTCAAATTTGAATGGGATTGGGAAGAGTTTAGAATGGGACTTGAATGATTGGAGATGGGACGGTGAGTTGTTTCTCGCTACTCGTCTGAATCCCGAGACGTCTGTCTGCCGCAGCAAACAGTTGTTAAATCATAGAGTGTCAAACAGCGTATCTTCTTGCTCTGGTGATTGGAACGCCGGCATTCTCTCAAATGGGAACAGTGAGGCAGAGAAACGCAGGAGGGAGGCGGAAGAGGGAGCCCTTGCTTTGAGACTTGGGGGAAAGTCTTGTGCTGCAGCAGAAGCGGATCTTGTGAATTCGGAAGGTAAGAATGGGAAGAGATTGAAATCACAGGGGGCGGGATCCACTTCAAACCGCTCTGTGTGCCAGGTAGAGGGATGCAGGGCTGACCTCACCACTTGCAGGGACTATCATAGGCGACATAAGGTCTGTGAGATGCATGCAAAGGCCAGTATGGCAATGGTTGGGGATGCCATGCAACGGTTTTGTCAGCAATGCAGCAGGCTAGTAACCATATCCTTCATTTAATATACTTTTCATCGTTTGCATATACATTAAGGTACAACAGTCCATGAATGAGCGAGTACGTTAGCAATCTAAACTATCTTATTCCAAAGAATCAGAAGAGTGAATGTCAATAAGGTTCCCCATCCATGGGTAGCGGTGTGGCGTGTGCCTCATGAAGCACACGGCGCATATTCGAATCCCACGGGTGGCCCTGAATGAAAAATAGACAATTTCATCGACTTTCAGCTGGAATTGCTAATATGGTGGCTGGGCAAGACTCCAGTCCTCCATGCTTGGCTCGGGGCGCACGCTTGGCCAGGGTTTTACTTCCTGAACGCAGCTCTGGTCCAATGTGGTGGACTGTGGTTAGAAAACGGTGTCTCCAGTAACATCGGGGGTTGGTGCACCGGAAAAGTTTTGTCTCGTTATGTTAAGAAAAAAAGATCAGTAAGTCTTAGAATAAGGATTTAATGAAAGTTTACGTTGATAAAGTATTATTTAGAGATGTAGCCCAATAGAATGTTGCAGCAAATAGTTAAGGGAAAAAAGGTAGCAACAGTTAGTGGGGAATAACAGTGTCCAATAGGAACTTCTTTAATTATGAACATTACATATGTATTGGTACATAAACGAATATACATATGTATTGGTACATAAACGAATACAAACCTTATTGAATATAAACGAATGGCAAGACCTGTGTACAAATCTCTTGCCATCGATTTAATGAGAAATGTGTTTTGTATCCTGGACACAGCCTCCTATGTTTTGTGGTCAACTCTTAGCAATATCTATGCATACGTTGCTTGTAGGATCAGGCGTACATGCATGTAGCTTTTTGTGTCGATGGATGTTAAAAAACTCTAATGTGTTTAGTTAATCAGCATGTAACAAACTCACATTGAGGAATTGAATTAAATATGATTTACATGCCAATCTAGTTGTCGTATTTCCTTGGGATCGAATGAATTTCCAGTTTTGATATTTGTATATTTTTGGTACTGCTAGAACTCTCTCTATCTACTCTTTTTTGGTACCTCTGTTCTCGTTCATAATTCCGTAATTCAATCATTAAGCTGCTCTTGACATTGTTTGTCCAGATTTCATCTTCTGCAAGAATTTGACGAAGGAAAAAGAAGTTGTCGCCGCCGTCTATCTGGACATAATAAACGCAGGAGGAAGACTCATCCTGATGCATCTGCTACTGGGAACATGCTTGATGACCAAGCCGGTGCCTGTCTCCTAATCAGCTTGCTGAAAATCCTCTCAAATGTACAATGTAATAGCCTGAATCCTTCTTCATGTTCTCTTACATTGTGTAGTTAAGAGTTCTTGACGTCATATGCATTCAGCTTCAGATAATATGGTGATTTTATGTTCTAGTTAACTTCAAAATTTTGCGGGTCTTTTCTCATCTGTTTTGGTCCATGATTGGATATGTCAGTCTAAGACGATACTAATAGATTGTTGCAAGATATGCTCAAATTGTCCTTTATGATCCCTCTAAAGATGAATCTCAGATAACTTGTGGGTAGAAGTTTATCTGTCCTTGAAAGATCTCTGAATCCTTAATTTAACTTGCATGGTGTTATGCTGCCATTTTTTTCCACTTGCAAACACCAGTCTTCCTATATTCATCTGTGGGACTCCCAACTGCTTCTAGGGGATCAGGCAAAGTAATGGTATTGTACCTTTTTGACTATTTGTTGAAAGATAAGTATTTTCTTGATATTTTGTTTCACTTCCTACATATCTTGTTAACTCATTATATTTTGCAAGTGTTATGCGTAAAAGTTGTATTAGGTTAATCTTTATAGCAAGTCTTTTGCTAATGTTGTATTATAAGTGCAGCTGGTAGTTCTAGCCAGTCAAAGGACCAAGAGCTCTTCTCTCATTTGTTGAAGATTTTTGCCAGTGCTGCTGGATCAATTGATTTAAGAAAACTATCCGAACTTTTAGAGGCATCTCAAGATCTGAATAAAGATCCTACTTCAGATGGTGTTCCTGTCCAAGGTCCCTTAGCATCTGGTGAGAATGCTTGTATTGGTGGTGCTGAAGGGACTTCAAGTACAGCAATTCCTGGTGCTACTGCTATAGTTGATTTTGGCATGCCTCGAAGAACTACCATGGAGCGTTCTGACATGTTGCATACTGGGTCTCCAATTTCGGGAGTTGGTTTGAGGAATTTTGATTTGAACAATACGTATGATAATGATGAAGACTTCAGAGGTTGTGAGAAGTCAATAACTCCTCATGATGGTGGTTATAGTTGGGCAATGCCTGACTCTCATCAAACAAGCCCACCTCAGACAAGTGATAATTCTGATACCACATCTCCGCAGTCACTATCTAATAACAGTGGCAATGCTCAGGTATGTTCTACCAGTTGATGACTTGCTGCATTTATGCTTCTAAGTTGATTAAGCATTCTTATTTACGTGTTAGTATGTCAACCAGTGCCCTTTCTTATGCCACAATTAAAAAAAAAAAGATTTTCTTAATTTGTTATGATGATGCCCTTCACCTGAACCTCTGGCCAAATTTCTTTGGAGCCACTGTCTTCAAAAGCCTTATATCTGCTTATGATCCTGAAAAGCTGATAACTTACACCCACACTGGAGGTTGACGAAGTCAGTCGTTTTCAATGGAAAGAAAGAGATCACTACTTCACCGCCATTGGATCAGCATGATCAAAGTGGTCTCTAGCCACTAACCAGGCCTAGGAACAAATTCGAGTTTGGATCTCGCCATGTCAGTTAAATTGTAGGCAGCTTGCCAAGGTGACATTTAAAATATACTAGACCTCTGCCCAGCTCTTTCCTTGAAGAGGCTAGCAAAGCTTTAGCTATTGAAGTAAAAGCTCTCATCCCCTCTATTTATGTTATCCTTAAAACATTGTAATTAGATACTCATCCTTCTTGGTTAACATAGGTGCTACTGACTCTGAGTTGCAGAGTATCCAGAGACAAGAGAAAAAAAAAATCATGATGGCAAAAAAAAAAAAAAAAAAAAAAAAAAGAAGAAAAAGAAAAGAGAACACAAAAAACAACTTAAGACGTCGTTTTGCTTGTCTTCTTTTCTGGATTCTTGCTATGCTATGTTCCAGCATGTGATTATTTCGCATCTAGTTTATGATAATCTCTTTGAAACATCGGTCTTTTAGCTACATAAAAGGGTAGTTGTGTATTAACATTTTTCCTCTAATCCTCCCATTACCAGAGGTGAGTAGCTAGGAGGATATGTCTTCTTGGTTAGGGAAGGTGCACTGCATCATAAATTAGTGCATGGATACATATACAAGACATGAATATGATACGATACGGTTATGCCGATATATGATTTCTCAAAACGTCATATATATATATATATATAATGGGTGTTAATATAGTAGATAAAGGCTGAAGCACTTGATTTCTCATAGCAATCAATAAATCTGTATACCATTAATTACACGTTTTTAAGGCATAAAACAAACAAATTAGAATTGAACAAATAATTTCCAAACTTAAGTAAGAAAAATTTATTAGTTCAAAAGATAAAGACGAATACAACATATTAACATTTACTACATATTAACATTTACTTGCCACTTATATACTCAGGGACACTTGATGTGTGTATACTACCAATTTGAAACAGTCTTCAATATTAAGTACTTTTGTGTAAGTTTGGCATTATCTATGTCCTCTACCTATCTCGGCATGCCCTTTACGTGTCAATAGCCTGACCAGCTTTGTTAGATACTTATTTTTGCGTATCGGACAAGTACCTGGTCCGTGCCTGACATTTCTAGGATGCTCTGATACACTACCGTAAGAGTATCAGTGCTTCCTAGTGAATTGGGATACCTAATTACCGCACGCTGTCGATAGAGATAAACTATTTTCATGAAAAAATAATGTCAAAGTATATGTGTATGTGTGTATATAATATTCCTAGATTGCAACAATCCAGTGCAGCCCCGCTTAGGTAAGATCTGGGGAGGTTAAGATGTACGCAGCCATGCCCGCAGGAGGTTGTTTCAATAGGACCATCGGCTTCAAAGTAAACACTCAAGCATGCAAGCCTGTAGGCAAGCATGTAGGCAAACAAACAAAAGTACATTAAGATATTAAAACTCAAGCATACGCAACAAAGGCAAGGATATACGTAACATGCAAGCAATGGATAGGAAACAACAGTGCGGTAAAATAGAAAAATAAAACCAAAAGAAGCATCATCACCACAACACATAGACCCTACTCCTATTTTGCTTAGGCAGCGGTGTCACTAACATGAGTTCGTCAGATGCCACTCAGCATGATCTATAACCACGTCTTCACCAAGTTCTAGATATACAAGGTCTTGTTGGATGGTTTTTCTCCAACTCTTATTTGGCCTACATTTTTCTTCTTTTCCAATCGTTCGTAAACCTTTCACATCTTCTAACAGGTGCACTTAATGGTCTACGTATCACATGGCCAAACCATTGTAATCGTTTTTTTCTCATCTTGTCTTCATTAGACGCACCTTGAGTGTTTGTCGTATCACCTCATTCTGGACTATCTTTAATAGAGTGACCACAAATTCATCACAACATCCTCATCTCCGCCACCTTCTTCTGTTGGATGTGCTGATGTTTAACCGGCCAACATTCAGTGCCATACAATATTGCTGGCCTTATTTGCACTATATTCCTAGTGCAAATAAAATTTCTAATGTAGCATATCATACCAATTCAACCTCTTCAAAATAATCTATTAGATATTCTACCTAATTGAACTCCTAAATTCCTTAATTCTGATTCTCTTAAATGATATTTCCTAACATTTTTCTCAAATCTCAACTCTACTTAGGGCCGTCTCCCTTTGATAGGTGGTATTAGGCTGCTAGAATGGGCTTGTTGGAATGGGCCTCTTCTTGCTTTCCCTCCCATCTTATTCTTCTTTACCTTATGTTCATCTCTTTTGCTTCGAATAGTGTTGGTAATCTGAAAACTAGTGTTTATGCATTTGCATATGGCTGACCTGCATATGTTATCGCGTAATGTGTGTTTCCATGTCGTATTCCAGGCTCGAACAGATAAAATCGTTTTCAAGCTCTTTGGTAAAGATCCTAATGATTTTCCGCTCATTCTACGCTCACAGGTATACCATTTTGTTCAGTCATGCTCAGTAACTTTATGTTGTTTTCGATTCAATTTGAGTTATGTTTTATATGATGAAATGTTTTGCAGATACTAGACTGGCTGTCCCATAGTCCTATAGAGATGGAAAGTTACATCAGACCAGGTTGCATCATTCTTACTATTTTTCTTCGCCAAACGGAATCGTCATGGGAAGAGGTGTGCTTCTTGGCTTATTCCTTCCGCAGCATTATGATCACCACGCCTTGCCTTTAACTTATCTTTTGCTTATGCTGTTTTTTTCAGCTTGTCAATCATTTATCTACCAGCCTTACTAGGCTTTTGAAAATGCCTGGTGATGACTTCTGGAGGAGAGGATTGCTATATGCTAGAATTCAGCATCAAGCAGCGCTCGCTTTCAATGGTTTGACATACTTTTATGTCTAAACAATGCTACTCTACTATTTCTCAAGTTTATTTGAATTTTCGGCCAAAACAAGCTTTAAAGATCGTGCTGTGTTGCTGCAGGTCAGGTCATCTTAAATGTCCCCTTGCTTCCTAGGGCCCCAGATTATTGTAAAATTGTGTATGTCACTCCTGTTGCTGTTTCTGTCTCGACGAGGGTTAGCTTCACAGTCAAAGGCTTTAATCTAACAGGATCAGCTACCAGGTAGCGTCCACTTATGCATATTTGGTCTCCCTCTCATGTTCTTTGTCACGATTCTATAATATGTAAACAACATAAATATCATCTTTATAACCTCATGATTCAGAGTACAATCCCTTGCATAGAGTCATAGGATCGAGACTCTAGTTGTGGAGTTTCTAAGGGAAGTATTTCAAGAAAATTTCTCGTGCACGTCAATGTGTACATTATCTTGTAAAACTTTCTAGCATCAAAGTTTTCTATTTGTCAATTTGATATTCTACTTCCATATCATTTATGTTTGCTAGTAGAATAGACAACTAAGTTGATTTCATCCAAGAGTTTATAATTGTATCTTCATTTGTACATGTGCACAGCCATGTATAGTATTGTGGTGGGTTTATTACGACTATGTATAGCATTTTGATAATGATACTTTTATTTGTACTCTTTGTGATGATGCAGGTTACTTTGTGCATTTGAGGGAGGGTATCTATTGGAAGAAACTACACAAGCTTTGATTGAGGATTTTGTTGCTGATGGAGAACATAAGGGGTTGCAGAGTCTGAGTTTCTCTTGCTTGATCCCAGATACAATAGGGAGAGGATTCATTGAGGTGCTTGTCGTTCATAGTGATATAGTTTGCTCAGCTGCCTTTATATTTTTGTTTTAATCTATTTTTAGTTTTTTTCCAGATTGAAGATACCAGTTTGACCAGCAGCTTTTTCCCATTCATAGTTGCTGAGGAGGATGTATGCACAGAGATTAGGATGTTAGAGTATACGTTTAGTTCAGTTCCTGTTAATGACGATTCTGATGAAGAATTAGAGAGTATGAATGCTCGGGATCTGGCTTTGGATTTTCTGCATGAAATTGGTTGGCTTCTTCGACGGAGTTGGCTGAGATCTGTGCAAGGGCCTCAAGTGTCTTACAGTCATATTTTCTCACTAACACGGTTCAAATGGCTTTTAGCATATGCTATGGATAGGGAGTGGCGTGCTGTTGTCAAGAAGCTTCTAGATATTTTATTTGAAGAAACTGTAGAATTATGTGGTCACTCGCCTGCTGAGGTTGCTCAGTCAGAACTTTTGCTTCACAATGCTGCTCGCAAGAACTCTAGGTTGTTGGTAGAGTTTCTTCTAAGATATATTCCTCGTAGAACCAACATGGAGAAGGGTGATTCTGCAGCACTATTTACACCTGACATGGTTGGGCCGTTGGGTATCACTCCACTTCATATTGCTGCTGCGGGCATGAATTCTGAGAATGTATTGGATGCCTTGACCGACGATCCTGGGCTGGTATGTATCTGTTATCTTATACATATTGCATTTGGAAATTGCTAAGATAAAACATTTTGGTTAGATCTCAATTAGCTATTGGAGAGACGCTTTCTCATCAAACACAAGTTTGGATCGGAGACTCAACTTGCTAATCTAAAGTTCAACAATAAAACTTGCTAATCTAACTTAAGTTCAAAAATAATCAAGCAAAAAACGTAAATTAACTGGAAGCCAGATTGGGGCTATCTAAACAAGCGTAGGTCTAAAAAGTGCTGTTTAGGTCTAGGAGTTGTTATACTGCAGATGTTAGTAGTTAACTTGGGTTCTTTTTGCAACTGTCACTCTGTCAGATTGGAGTCAAAGCATGGAAAGATGCTCGTGATAGCACTGGTTTAACACCTATGGACTACGCTCGTTTGCGTGGCTACGAATCCTACATTCTACTTGTTCAAGAAAAGGTGGATAAACAACTGGAGAATGCTCAAGTAGTCGTTGACATCCCTGCAAGTTTTGTCCCCAGCGATACTACTTCAAGCTCCGTGAAACTAAGTGGTTTTGAGGTCGCAATGAACAAGTCGAAACCCATAAAATCGTCGTCTTGTAGATTGTGCACTCAGCAACTGAACCGCCGTCCCAATGGGATCCGATTGTTCTCGTACAGACCAGCAGTGCTTTCGTTGATTGGAATTGCTGCTGTTTGTGTCTGTGTCGGTCTGCTGCTGAAATCTCCTCCGAATGTTTTTTGCCTGCACCATCCGTTTGTATGGGAAAAACTAGGTTTTGGGACTATGTGAAATCACGAAGTTAGCGTTGCTGAGGTCAGAATCAAAATGTTTTAGTATGTTGCAGCAGTTCGTGCCGCGGAGGGAGGTTCAGGTTTGAATTACAAAGTTCTCAAATGGACGGCACAAGTCCTGGAATAGAAATCCTTAGATCTTTGATGCTGATCTGTGTGGTTCTGAGAATTCTGGCATCTACAGATAAAACTGTGAATTGTTTAACCTATATATAATATGAAGGGAATGTAATCTAGGGGATAAAATATAATAAAGAAACAATTAAGGCTGACATGTCTTATTTTGTCTTTAATCTTCGTTGGGGCATAAATGTTGAATGAAAATCAACAGGGATCTGAGTCTGTCGTTCATTGCTTAATATTATTCATGCACTTTGAATCCGTCCATCGTGTATCGAATGTGAATTTAGCAATGTTCGATTGAGTCGATGCTTTTTTAACCATCTGTTAACGTTTTAAAGGGTTTGACAATTATTCACGTCATTATCAGTTCTGATGTAATCAGCGAATTCTTCAGACTGAATACTCTGAATGGCAGGTTTGGTTCGAAACACAGTAATTGTTCGGAAGGTTCGGATGATGGAGAACATTTGTGATTTCTCTCCCGAGTTATACATAAGCTGTAATTCGTAAATTCTTTCTACTAACGTTAATATTTTATTTAAAAAATTTTTACCAACCGGCATTAGTTTAGTTGATTAGTAGAATTGGATATTTGAAGGTGACGGCGGCTTTCTTGTTACGATAGATAGATTACTGGGGAGTTTGAATTTCAACAAATATGAGTTGAAAATGACTACTGTACCGTTCTGTTTTATATACGATAACCAAACTCAGAACCCAAAAAAATATCATTTTCTGAATGCCTGCCGGTCAAATACTGACTGGGAGCACGCTAAACCAATTTTCCAAGCAAATATATTCAAACAAATAATTAATACTAGAATTTTCGGGTTGTAGCCATATATAGAATCTAAAATTGAATATTAGCTCCATTGTATTGAATTGTTGTGAGCGTTGGAGAGATCACAGTATTTACTAGTTTTAGTTTCATGGTTTGTTCCAAATACTTAATATCTTTAAAAAGAAAAAAAATCGTCCTTCTTTAGAGCTCAATTACGTTCAGTTCTAGAGCATAAAGTATATGATAAAATTAATTATTTATCATTATTATTCTGGTCTTATTTAGATAAGACTTGCTCGTTTGTCCGAAACCATTCAAGAATGAAACGTAATTGTTATTTGCATTACCCATTACAATTAGTACTGAGGCCGTTCGGTTTATTGTTTTATTATTACCTTTCTATTGAAATAATAAAGTATTTGCCACAATTTCAAACTGACATTCAGCTCCACAACCACGTGATTATTAAGGGGGCCGCAATAATTAGTATATTTATTCGTCCCAGGAAGTCCAATTAGTTAAATTTGATAAAAAAAAATGACTATTATTATTAGTCCCATAAGTTGACTTCTATTTACAAAAAAGGAGCTTATAAAAAAATTATAAAGAATGTTAGTTTGATGAAAATGTAGAGACATTATAGACTACAACGTTGGTAGAGTACGCAAACAACCTCGGTCTAAAAAAGTTCAATCGAGAATATCACTTTGGCGATCATAAAAGTTTCACTTTTGATCAGTAAAAAATTTCTGAACCGTACAAAATAAATACAAAATCCGCTTCACGGAGATTATTCTATCAGGCTCATGGAATCACAATCCCATTTATTATAATATATATATACATTAAAAATACAAAGTTCACATGGAAGATATGGATTATGAAAGTCAACTAACCATATAATCACACTTCGGAGGCAGCATACGCATCAACGAAAATTAGGTACCTGCAACCTTCCGGTCAGACAGTCGCTTCTTCTGGTCTCTAATTTGAAAGAAAGATTAGATATCAAAACAATGTTTTAATAAATGCTAAAAGATTAATTGCATAGAAATGGAAAAAGAAAAAAAAAAAAAGATAATCCACCCTGGAATCACAGCACAGTGCTTTTGGATTTGGAATGCCGACGTCAGTTCTTTTTAACAACGTCCATTCTTGCATGTGGCTTCAGCAAGAATTAAAGATAACGACTCACAACTACTTAAATTGACAGTTAGATAAATTAAAACGTTCTTCAGGTTATTGTCCATTACACAACTTGCATAATGACAAGGTAACGGCGATCGGCAGCAAAATCGTAAAACAAAAAAAAACGAAAAAAAAAAAAAAAAAAAAAACAGAAACGAAGGTGATTTGTATGAAAAGTCAATGTAAAACTACAAGTCGGATTTCATGTAGTTTTATATTTTTGCAGCAAGAAGCAGATGACATATACATTCATTTGAATATTGTTCTATTATGCAAATATGCAACCTTATCAATGGCTTACACCGCTGAATATAAAACGTATTAATTAAGATCTCCGCATACCAAACAGTATAATAAACAATAAACAAGACAGCGTTTATTTATGAATCAAAGTCAACTTACAGCATATACAGTACACACATACAAGCTTCTAGCATAAGATTAGGCTTATTTTGAGCATACTTTAACCATTTTAATCATTTTTTAAGCAGAGATGCAGTGATCACGTTATGGATACGATGCAGAAATTCTTTTTTTTATTTAAAAAAAAAAAGAAATAAGATGCAGGAATTGGCTAGCGTAAGCAATGAAGTCATTCGTTACACCATCATCTCACGGAAGATGAGCTTTAAAAGACGACCTCAAACATGTCGAGCGTTGCCTCTGCCAAAAAGTAAAGCTTACCTTCTATTCTGCATCAATCCTCATAGAGGATGGATCATGTAATAGGAAGGGATGAGGTCGAATCATTTCGAGTTGAGCTAGAAGAACTGGGAAGGAGCCTAAGATCCTCCTTTCGAATTCCCGGATCACAATCTCAGAGAAGTTCAACCAGACTCTCAATGAGGGATCGTGACGATGATGAATATGAGCTGCAATGGGCTGCAATCGAGAGACTACCAACATTTGAACGGCTCAGAACATCACTTTTCAACAGCAGTATAAGCGAAGCTGATGACAAAAAACTCAAGAACAGGGAAGTTGTTGATGTTACCAGACTCGGACCAATTGAGAAGCGCATGTTCATCGACAGCCTCATCAAGCACATTGAGAATGATAACCTCCGACTGTTGCAGAAACAAAGAGAAAGGATAGACAAGTAAGTGATGGTCCATGCTCAAAACATTCAATTTAAGACTAATGTGTCAACACAGACATAATACTCGGTTATATGCAAAATTCCATAGATTACTACAACATTATGCTGAAAGTGGCAGAACTTTTGGTGGAATTTTTCCTTCCGTAAGATTTTCCAAAAGTCCATATGACTAAAAATATGAAGAAATTCAACAATAGCAACACCGAAACCTTTGCTGCCGTCTAGGCGGAGAAGGTTACATGGGTCCCATGTACGCCACACAAAGTCATGCCTTCATTCAATTCAAGCAAAATGAGATCATTTTAGTTTCTGCCCAACTATTATCGAACCTTTCTCTTTACAGTCTTGATAGGAGTCATTTCCCACACCTCAAACCTCCACCATGGCATTCTTATTTCTGCCAATAATAATTTTGAAAGTATTCATTACTCTAAATCTCAGTATCTTCAAGATTTACACAATCATTATCTTCAGTAAGTCTTTCCTTTTAAAATTACATTCCCTATATTCATGTTTGATCTACTTAAACAGTTGCCCTCTGACTCCAAAGCCTCTCATACTCAAGTTGAGTATTTAACCTTCTTTAATTCAGCCTTAGCCCAATATAATCAGCAAAAATCACACATCAAAACATGTTCCTCTCAATATGTCTATTAAGTTCATCCATCATCAAAGCAAAAGTTTACGAACTCCATACTAACTTTGGATATAGGTAATAAGTGTTCTTTTTCCATTCGCCCTACATAATTCGAGTCTTTGAGCTTTTCTTAAACCAACTACATAGACAAGTTAACTCTGCCTCCCTAAGGCTCCAATATAAATACTATCGACTCCTTTTTGTGTTTCTAATGGCCTGTTTGATCTCCTATCTCTTAAAGCGTCTAAATGCTGCGCCACTTGAAAAATAGTCCAAGACTCATAATCTCCTAACCACAAAAAAGTTACTTGCTTATATTAACTACATGGTTTGTAGGGTGAAAGTGACGCTGCCTACTATTGAGGTGCGATATAAAAATCTGAATGCGGAAGCAGAATGCCAAGTAGTTGAAGGGAAACCTCTTCCCACTTTGTGGAATGCAGCCAAAGGCACTTTTACAGTAAGCTTACTTCTGCCTGCTGAATTTTTATTAGTATCATAGGAAACTGTTGCTGTTAGCCTTTTACAATGTTACATTTTGGATTTTGCTTTTGAGCTGCTCCATGATCCATGGAGTAACAGATTGTGCTCCGTTATATAAGACAGTACATTCGAACATAGCATACTAGGAAGATGAGAGCATCATTATATTACATTAGAATATGGCATTAGCTAATGCATGTGGAATGAATGATTCGTAGAACATTATTGTAAAATTGAACTTTTTCTTTGTCAAAGGTAGCAATCTATAGAACTTTATCTTGTAGCACAGACATAATATCACTAACTTTTCTGATGCTAAAAGTGAGCTGTTGATTGCTGCTGAACAGGGATTCGCGACTCTCGCAGGATTGGCAGCAGATGAAGTAAAGCTAAGAATTTTAAAAGATGTTAGCGGCATTATCAAACCTTCCAGGAATGTGTTTGACCCTTAAAAAAATGTGGTTTTCTTTATAAATGAACTCATTTGACATGTAATTACAGTTTTGTTTTCTCTCTTTGGAAGTATGATAACAATAAATATGCTATTCAAAACACATCTATGTCAGAGAGTATTGACTACAAGATAAGATCAGCAAAGGATGCATATCTATAACATAGAGTGCAGGCTAAGCTGCCAGTGACATATACCTTTTGTCGTTCTTCTTCTTGCAGGATGACTCTCCTTCTTGGACCGCCCGGATGCGGAAAGACAACATTTCTACTTGCACTTGCTGGACGTCTAGACAAATCTCTTAAGGTCTTGTAAACTATATGTTCTGTAAGATGTGATGACACCAGTCATGTACTCCTAGGAAACATGGTTTTGTGACGTAATAAATTAGGACTTACCAGTCTGCCTAGATTATTAGCTAAATAAATTAAGTAGATATAAAAAAATCTAACCGACATATAAAACACTCCCCAAAATCTGAGGGTTAATTACGCAATAAACCCATGCATTTTACTTGTAGTTTGACACCTCTATTTCTAAAATGATCAAATCCTGCATACTCAAAGTCTAAATCATTCCCAGGGATTCCCATTCTGTTATTTTCCATATACGGACACATAAAAACTGTTTTTGGCACTAACTTCAGGTTTTAGCCATGGTTATTTGAGAATATCACTGAGCTGTGTGATTCAAAGACAAAGTTGTTGAATAGTACGTAAGAAAGAGATTATACACAACAGCCTCGAAGACCTAACAATGATTATGAGGACAATATTCCAGTTAACACGATTGGCAGCAGTTACGGCTTTCTGGTCTGCAGATATTTTTACCTTCAGAATACCAACAATTCATTTATAGACAAAGGATCATTGCCAATTTGAAGTATACACAGACACTAACTAAATTCAATGGAAAGGGATGTTGTTACACACTCTGAGAATGTAGTGTCGTGGGGTTAAGAAAACTTAAAAGAAATAAATAAATAAAGAAATGAACTGTCCCCACTAATTCAATGTCATAGATATTTCCAGAATTTTGTACTTGCTATTTGAACAGCTTGTTCACGAAATGTAGTACTTTCAACATAGGCAATCAAGAAACTAACCATTCAACACCCACTTCATATGAAGCCAGCATGCATGACCAGTTACCAACTACTACTTTGCAGGTTCAAGGTGAAATTTCTTACAATGGATTCAAGTTACAAGAGTTTGTACCCCAGAAGACATCTGCTTATATAAGCCAACATGATATGCACATTCCTGAGATGACTGTGAGAGAGATATTAGACTTCTCAGCTCGTTTCCAAGGAGTTGGGAGCAGAGCAGGTAGGTTTGTAACAATTCATACAATTATTTCTCAGCTGCTGTGGTAAAACAATTACTGGAGTTACAAGTCAGATGCTATTGACAGAAATAATAAAGGAAGTGAGCAGAAGAGAGAAGGAAGCAGGAATAATCCCTGATCCAGATATAGATGCATACATGAAGGTGAATTCTTCAATTAGTGCTTCAT
The DNA here is from genome assembly GCA_002076135.1 of Xerophyta viscosa. NCBI lineage: Eukaryota > Viridiplantae > Streptophyta > Magnoliopsida > Pandanales > Velloziaceae > Xerophyta > Xerophyta viscosa. Next base: position 4,245,493 of record MJHO01000003.1, read on the forward strand.
ACACTTAAAACATATTACGAATTAGGTGCAAGATCATCAGAATCTTTTAGCCTTTTAAGCTATGAGATGAGCAAAACAAGACCATATCTAGATTTACTCAAGACACTTAAGAACAAAATGCAACAAACTTTTAGAATAAACTACTTTGCACCTTTACTTACGGTAATAACAAGAATCTGGTTTTGATTGAGACAGGCAATATCAATGGAGGGGTTAGAAAGGAGTCTTCAAACAGACTATGTGTTAAAGGTAGTTGTCTCAAAGGCATCAAATATGAGCTAGAAAATTTATTGTAATACATGCAATGGAACCAGCATAAAAATTCATGAAAACCATTCTCTCTGATAAAAATGACACATCACGGAAACTTCCTTGCTATCAGATCATGGGACTGGACATATGCGCAGATGTAATGGTTGGTGATGCTATGAGAAGAGGAATCTCCGGTGGACAGAAAAAAAGGCTAACTACAGGTAGTCTATAGGCATTTGGTGCTAGTGTGCTACATTTATCTCTACTCATGCTTCTAGTTTAATGTAATCTGTGTGGCTCTCTCTTGGTTGTGGTAATAGCTGAGATGATTGTTGGACCTACAAAAGCTCTTTTCATGGACGAAATATCAACTGGCTTAGACAGCTCCACAACATTCCAAATAGTTAGTTGCCTCCAACAACTGGCCCATATCACTGAAGCTACTATTGTGGTCTCACTTCTTCAGCCGGCACCTGAGACATTTGATCTGTTTGATGATATCATATTGATGGCAGAGGGAAAAATTGTGTATCATGGTCCTCGTGATTGCATTTTGGAATTTTTCGAAGAATGTGGCTTTAGATGTCCAGAAAGAAAAGGAGCTGCAGACTTTCTCCAAGAGGTATGGTATCTTTGTCAACATGGTAGTCACTTCTCCTGCAAATGCTTGAAGCTACTCTGATTAACTTGACTGAATAATCTTCAGGTTTTATCTAGCAAGGATCAAGAGCAATATTGGCACCGAAGAAATGAACCATATGGATATGTCACCATAGAACAGCTATCAAATAAATTCAAAGCCTCTCATATTGGACAGAGGTTGAGTATGGAATTGTCAAAGCCATACGACAAATCTCAGTCCCATACAGATGCATTGTGTTTGAAAACCTACTCGTTATCAAAGTGGGACCTACTCAAAGCTTGCACAGCAAGGGAATATTTACTCATGAAAAGGAACTCTTTTGTTTACGTATTCAAAACATCTCAGGTATGCCCTCCTCCTTATTAAGTTTTCAAAAAGAGGGGACTACCCATTACCACAAGGGTTCCTGCGTGTGTAGGCGTAGGCTCCGAGAAGGACGCGGGCAATTTCTTGCCTAATGTATGCAAGCCGCCATACTCTACTTCTGCATGAGGTGATTTCCACGCCTCGAACACATGACCTTTTGGTCACTAGGCAGGGACTTTTACCACTCCGCTAGGCTCCCCCTCCGTTAATACATTCCCCTGCACCAATTATCTTCCACAGCTGAAGTGGTTTATCTTCAAAACAGCTTTTGCTTTCAGCCATCATCTCAGCAACCATGTTTTTGAGAACCCGAATGGGAGTTGACGTGGTCCATGCAAACTACTACTTGGGTTCACTCTTCTTTGCGCTTCTTTTGCTTATGTTCAATGGATTTCCAGAATTAGCTATGACGGTTTCTCGACTCCCAGTCTTCTATAGACAAAGGGATTTTTACTTCTATCCTGCATGGGCATATGCAATTCCAAATTGGCTCCTCAAATTTCCTATCTCTTTGATCGAATCGTTCATGTGGACATGTCTTACCTACTACATCATTGGCTTTAGTCCAGAGGCAGGAAGGTAAGTACTATCACTAACATCTGTTTGGAGAAAGTTATTATTAAATGGAATGTTGTCAGTATCATGAGCTGTATCATTATTACAACTTCACATTCTTTTTTAGGTTCTTCCGCCAGTTCCTTGTTTTTCTTTGTATCCATCAGATGGCACTCTCCCTCTTCCGTTTTGTTGCCTCTTATTTCCAGTTTGCCATAGCATCTACTGTAGCCGGTGTAGTGGCATCACTGCTTATGCTAGTTTTTGGTGGTTTCATTCTACCACGGTGTAAGACTTCTTTGGCCCATTAATTAAATTTTAGACCACAGATAGACATGAATATTAATCCTAAAAGTTATGCATTGCAGCCTCTATCCCAGGTTGGTTGAAGTGGGGATTCTGGAGTTCACCCATGACATATTCAGAGATAGGATTAGCTATAAATGAGTTCCTTGCGCCACGTTGGCAAAAGGTAAAGTAGATCATATGAAGCATGATGAAGCCAATCTTTTCATCACTCTTAGCTTCTAATCTACTGATGAGAATATTGTAAAACAGATATCCTCAGGAAATACAACACTAGGTGATCAAGTACTGACAAGCCGTGGATTGAACTTTAGTGGGCACTTCTATTGGATATCAATAGGGGCTTTGCTTGGTTACACAATCTTGTTTAACATTGCATATACTCTGGCGTTGACTTTTAAAGGAGGCAAGCACATCTATATCTCCTTGATTAAGCTCCAATATAGCAATCTAACTTCTCAGAAAATGCCATTTTAGCATTTAACTTTTGTAGTGGTCAATTTTCAGTTAACCTAATTCTTCTTTTCTATTACTTGTATTGGCTAATGTTGACAGAATATCTCAAATGGAACTATTTTTTCATCAGAGAACCAAACTGACCTTTCTACGCGGGATATTCCTAGGAGTAACATTTGAATCATCATAGTAATTTAGAGAACTAAATTGACAAACGTAAAAGGTAAGACTAATACTTTGTAAAACCTTAAAGAGGATTAAACTGACCACTGCAGCCCTATGTCTCAACTCCTGCGTTAAGATCCAAAAAACTTGCTTTAACTTGCTTATCTGATTCTAGATTCTTTCTTCATAACTAAAACAATTCCAAGGAGTAATCTCTCAAGTACCATTAAAACAACTGCATCATCCCATCTACCATTCAGACTTAACCCAAAATGATAAGTCTTGGACACGTTTCCTACCAAATCAACATGCCCAAACCTAATATTAAAAATACAGCGATGCATGTCAAGACACTTCTTTGGCCCATTGGAACACCTCTTCAGAGAATTGAACCCAGGTACTACCCCTCACGGAAGAGTGTCTTAGCGCCAATCCGTGGATGCCGATTTGTGCATATATGCGTATACATGTCAGCACGGTAAGTTTGTATTTGCAATTATACTGTAATTTAGCATGCATGTGGTTTCCAACACCTAAGTTGCAGTAACCATAACTATCTTCTAGCATCTGATTTCTTTGTTTAACAAAGTTCGAGTCCAGTGGATAGATAAAAGTTAGTTACTGTAACCAATATTATACAATCTACGCTAGCATGTTCAACTCCCGATATTGCCATTACATGGTGATAAGTTTGCCCTGAACCGTGAGTGTTTCTGCAAATACAGCTGCTGGAGCATCACGTGCCATCATTTCTCGTGAAAAGTTTTCTGAGCTAGGAATAGCACATGATGAAGCAAATGGCAAGGAAGATTGCTCAAATATAGTCCCAACTATAAGTACTGTAGAAAGAGGTAAATAATAATTTATGTTTAAGATAAAATAAGATGTGATCCTTCAGAGAAATATTTCACCTCCAAGAGACTATTTTTGTAATTACAGGGGGAGTGATTTTTCCATTTAAGCCGCTCACTGTAGCATTTAAGGACGTCCAGTATTATGTGGATACCCCTCCGGTAAATTATATACCTGATAATACTGCATATAGGAAATTATTCGGAGTTAAAAGGAAGGAATACTAATCAACATTTTAATGTCCTAGGAAATGTTTGAGCAAGGTTACAAAGAAAAGAAACTTCAGCTTCTCCATGACATTAGTGGAGCATTTCGTCCTGGTATCCTAACAGCATTGATGGGTGTAACTGGGGCAGGGAAAACAACACTTTTAGATGTTCTTTCGGGAAGAAAAACGGGTGGTATTATTGAAGGGCAGATAAGAATTGGAGGGTATCCAAAAGTACAAGAAACCTTTGCTCGGGTTTCAGGTTACTGTGAGCAGAACGACGTACATTCTCCAAGTATCACCGTTGAAGAATCAGTAATGTATTCTGCTTGGCTTCGTCTGCCAGCCGAAGTAGATTGGATGACAAAAGCCGTAAGCAATATTTGCCAAGTTAAATAAAAGCTTATGAACGGGCAAGTATGATTTGCTAGCTTTTTCTCACATAAAGACAATGCTTGCTCTCAGGAATTTATAAAGGAAGTTCTTGAAACAATTGAACTTGATGAGATCAAAGATTCTTTAGTTGGGTTACCGGGGATCAATGGTTTATCGACTGAGCAGCGGAAACGTCTGACTATTGCAGTGGAGCTTGTGTCAAATCCATCTATTATATTCATGGATGAACCTACATCTGGGTTAGATGCTAGAGCAGCTGCAATTGTTATGCGTGCAGTGAAGAATGTTGCTGAAACAGGGCGCACGGTAGTTTGTACCATCCACCAACCTAGCATCAACATTTTTGAAGCATTTGATGAGGTATTAAAAAGCTTCAGGGACATATGAAAATACCAAGAAATGAACAAACAACATCAAAAAGTAGGACAGCATACAGCATATATAGGTCTTTTATGATCTTTTACCTATGATTTGCACGGATTATGGATACAAATGCAAATTCTCTTTTATTTTATAGCTGCTTTTGCTGAAAAGAGGAGGAAGAATCATTTATTCTGGGCCACTCGGTCAGAAGTCGAGCAGAGTAATCGAGTATTTTGAGGTAACCATCCCCACTTCACTTTTCACTATTTCCCCATTTTGTATTTCATAAAAGCAAGCAAGTGGAGCTTGCTTATTGCAAACTTACAAGCTGAGCCCCTGTACTCCATCTTCAAACTTTAAAACTTTGCTCAAGATAGAAGCAACAGTTTGACAACATGATATTTATCTAGTTCTTTTCTGCAATGTTGCCAATTCACTCAAAAGCAATGGTTTTGGGAGGAAGAAACCCAATCAAAACATAAAATGCATTGCCAATTTTCAAAGAAAAGAGCATCAATTCGTCAGCAAAACAACACCTAGAGGAACAAGGTTAGCATAATATAACTATCATTCATTTTCAGTAACTAACCATTTTAAATATCCAATCCAATATAGCCTCAACAAGGAATCAAAGAATATAAGCTATATGGAGTTTGTTGTCAAACGAAACAGTTCATGAAGGATAGACAATGTTTTCATACTTGCAGATTCTGAACCCCGAAAATGATTATGAGAATAGCATAAACTTCAAAAAGTGAAGTAAAAATTGGCAACCAGCCAGAAAGGACCAAACCTAGTGGAATGCCAATGTATGGTTTATAGCTACCCTACTGGGAGTAGCTTTAGCATAAGAGCATGTCTAAGATGCATCTTTGGTTTACAGCTCCTTAAAGAGACTCCCTCATAATCTAGGTTTTAGGCTTATAAATTAGCTGTTGGCAACCATATCCACGAAAATTGATCATACAAGAAGTTTCTAACCGAGTATAACTAAGACATAGTGCACATCTATTAACTTGGGGATGTTGAGTTTGCAAACACTACAAATGTAGATCCTGTCAACATGATCATGCAATCTTATTTCTAACAAAAATATATGAAGAACAGAACAAACAGGAAAACTAGTTGTCCTACTGGAGAGGAAAACAATCAATATGTATTACATTACACTAAGAGCATATAAGTTCTGTTTTCTTTTTCTTCTTTTCATTGGTACAGAAGTCTAGCAATTCGTTCTTACCATGCATATTTCAACAGAGGGTTCCCGGAATTGCTAGAATTAAAGATAACTACAATCCAGCAACATGGATGCTGGAAGTCACATCAACATCGGTTGAAAATCAACTTGGCGTGGATTTCGCACAAATTTACAGGGAATCTTCTCTTTATAAGTGAGTTTAAGTACTCATATATTATCTTTGTCGCTATCCTGATCGTGTATTCATTAAAAAAGCTGACTTTGTTACTTAACCAATTATGCTATTATCATCATTTACAGAGAAAATGAAGAACTTGTCAAGCAATTAAGCACGCCGGCAACAGACTCAACAGATTTGAAGTTCTCAACTCGCTTTCCACAAAATGCTTGGGTTCAATTTACAGCTTGTCTGTGGAAGCAATACTTATCATACTGGAGAAGCCCTTCTTATAATTTGGTCCGCCTAATGTTTATAACAATCACATCCGTGGTATTTGCATTACTGTTCTGGAAGCATGGAAAGAAACTGTAAGCATTTTCTTAGTTGCTACTTTTCATGCCTATTGCTAAAACAAATCACTTCCCTACGTAAAGATGCTGATACCTCGTGGCATGACCTGATTCAAGTATAATATAAACCCTTCTAAAAATTGCACAACTAAACTGGAATTTTCAGATGTAATAGGAAAACACTAACATTCACATGGACATAAACTCCACTGTTCCTTTATCCAGATGATTGGGCTAAGCACTTCAAATGCTTCCATTCACCATGAAATGTGCAGCTGATAACCAAATAGAGCTACTATTGTACAACATGCATATCTTTAAAATTGTTATGATCCACTATATATATATATATATATATATATATATATATATATATATATATCCTTAGGAAATTTTACTTAATTATATAGCAAAATATTTTGTATTACACATTAGCTCACAATTCAAATTGCACCAGTTTGCTTTGGATGATTATAGGCCATATGAGCAACATGCATAATAACATTCTCTTTCTTCCAACTTTGCAGGGATAACCAACAGAACCTTTTCAACATGTTTGGATCTTTGTATATAACCACAATCTTTCCGGGTATAAACAACTGTTCAAACACAATACCATTTGTAGCCACTGAACGTAATGTTGTCTATCGAGAAAGATTTGCAGGAATGTACTCTCCATGGGCCTACTCATTTGCGCAGGTAGAGCAGCTGTTCATATAGTTAAAATAGGTGCTATATATATAAGCCAAGATATTGCAGCATGATTTTTTTAACATAACGGTTATACTTGCTTATTTCTCCAGGTACTAATTGAGATACCATACGTATTCATCCAGGCGTTGTTGGTTGTTATCATTGCATACCCAGCAATCGGTTACTACTGGACAGCTTATAAGTTCCTCTGGTTCTTTTACGCCATTTTCATCACACTGTTATACTTTGTTTACCTTGGAATGCTGATTGTTTCAATCACCCCAAATGCTCAAGTGGCTTCAATATTAGCATCTTTCTTCTATCAAATACAGAACTTGTTCTCCGGCTTCATAATACCTAGACCGGTATGTACATTTGTTCTCCGGCTTCGTAGTACCTAGACCTGTATGTATACTTTCAAAATATGACCGGTGAATATTGGAAAGATGTTCAGGAGGACATGACGAAGGAGAGCTAAGGACTCATACCATATAAAGTAGTCAGGTCAATTTTTCATAATCAAATAATTCTAACCAAAACTTTTATCCTACCACAAGTCTATAAGATGCGGGTGAACCGAGCGGCGCAGTGGTAGGAGCCCACGCCTCCCAGCGCACTGGTGTTGGTTTGAATCCTGGCCAAAGCCAAGAGGGAAACATACTCAGTTACTAAGTGAGTTAGCGGGTATGGACGCGTGCACGTAACCCCCCGGAGCATGAGTTCGGGAGAGCGTCGCTCACTAGGCTCGCCAAAAAGTCTATAAGATGCTTTACTAAATGTCTATATAGCATGATTTGCAATTAATAACACAATCTAGAGCAATGACAAACAAGAACATATTAGAAACAGCAAATTACATAGAAAAGAGGAAGCAAAAAACCATAAGAATAGAGAAGGAGGCTGCCCATAAATCAATCAAACAACATAATTGCTAATCGTCAATTGCACTATGAATTCTACTTTGAAGAATTCAAATTGAATTCAATAGGCTAATGAAAGTGGTGGTGATTAGCAGTTTGGCCATCACAAACTCCAACAACAGGAGCCAAGACATTCAATGATATTATGCCTACTTATCCGAAGATGATGAAGTATAGTCTGTTGCATTTTGCACTGATGAAACAAAGCTTCTCCTAAACTATCACATATTGTATCACTTTATGAATGTCATACAATAGAAAGAGAATGATGTGTGGCAGTTTATTATCGTACTCTTGGTTAACATTTGTATGAACATTAGATACCACAAGAAATTTGTCTATTTGAAATTAATAATTTTTGAAACCCAATTACAGCATCCATAAATCTTGAAATTCATATTTAAAAAAAAAAAGAGTAATCCAATTCTTGTATGTGGATAATTTCAAGATGAGCATGATCTTGACATAAGGATCCCCTGATTGTATCATGCTATGAAATACCCACATTATATGCAAAATCATTTCTATTACCTAGAAAACGTGGGATTAAAACCATGCCCATGTTTGCAAATCGTTAACTATCTATTAAGTAAGAGAACACACAATGTAAAAGGTATTTTTGTTTGCATCTTTCTTTTTAAACATTTTTGTTGCTTTTTAAAAAAGAGCGAAGATGTACTAACGATGATTTTTTAACAGCAAATACCTAAATGGTGGATTTGGTTATACTACATCACTCCCATGTCTTGGACCTTGAATGGCATATTAACTTCCCAGTACGGAGACATAGACAAAGAGATTTCAGTTTTTGGAGAAAAGAAATCTGTTGCTGACTTTATAAAGGACTATTTTGGGTTTCATCATGATCAACTGGGACTGGTGGCTGCTCTTCTTCTTTTCTTCTGTATGGCCTATGCCGCAATCTTTGCTTGCTGCATAGTTAAGTTAAATTTCCAGAGGAGGTAAAGGAACAATTGCTTTCACTGCTCAGATACAATCTTATTCTACTCAAATGTAAGATTACATTATTAAAGACTCTCGAATGACAGTTTCAGTGTTGATAAATAAATATATATATATATATATATATATATATATATATATATATATATATATATATATATATATATATATAGAAAAGGAGAATAAAAAATCCAGTAAAAAATCTAAGCTCTGAGAGTTTAATCTTCCTGTAGAAAGTATCGTATTTGATTAATAAAAAAGTGTAGCAGATTTGTGAAATGCAACTACAGAGATTCGGAGCACCAAGATGAACACCAGCATTTAGAAATATTGGTTTGGGAAAGACGGAAAAATTAATGGGTTGTGCTGGGTTAATCATTTCAACTTTTCCCAATTTGAAAATTTGAAGTCAAAAGCCCAAAATCAGATGTTATTTTCACAATTGGTATGAGACAATCAATAACTCCAGCATTAAGCAAATAAAAACACAAAATTCCAACTAAGAAAATAATCGTAGAAATAACAACAAATATTACCATGGATAATGCTAACATTTTACCTACCATTTTATTGAAATGAAATGAAATATTATATTAAAAATGAAACATTTACCATCATCATGCATTCCTCAGTCATGACAGCCTGATCTTAATTCATGAACTGTTTCAGTTTCTTATTCAACCATGAACGTTTCCTCTAACCAAGAGTACGGGGAAAAAAATAAAAATACCCTATATGGGTATTCATCCACTGCAAAATCAGACATAAAATGGATGATAGCGAAAATCAGATAAATGCCCAACCTATATTATTGAGATGTTAATATTATATATAAAATAGCGAAAATCAGACATAAAATGGATGATAAAGACATACCAAGGGTAACTCTAAGCTCGCTCGCATAGTCGCATGGATTATCCTCTGCACGTCCTATTACGGCACTGCGGTACAAAGTAAATTGGAGTTCCAAAATTAAAAATGAGGTGCAAATCGTAATTCAACGAAATTGACAATTGTAGTGTTTCTTTGCAAATATTAACATCTCAATAATTTGGACAGACAACAAGGAATTAAGGTTATGTAATCTATATACATATATATAAAACTGGGAGATAAAAGTCGTTATGCAATGTGGCATTTTGAATAATTTTTGATGTGCCATGTGGCATTTACTCTTATTCTAAACAAGCCATGTGGCATATGTATTAATTTATAGGAATTTATAAAGTCATATAACTTATTTGAAGAATATGGAAAGTCTAATGTTACAAAATAAATATTTAATTAAAATAATAATTTACTAAAAATAATCTAAATATAATAAAAGTTAGTATAAAAATAATTATATTTTATATTATTTATTATTTAATATTAATTTTTTAGAATAAATTTTTATCATGTAGAAAAATTTTTAACATTATTATTTATATGCATGATTATATATATGACTTATAACCGTGCATCGCACGGGTACAAAACTAGTAAATACCCAAAATCCACACAAAAAGCCAATTAAAATTGCAACTTCAATTACGCGCAATCAAAATTAGGTTATAATACAATCACGTATAGGGGTGAGCATAATTCGGATCAACCCGAATTTCCGAACCGATACGACCCGAAAATATGTGAAATTTCGTGTTCGGGTTCGGGTTCGGGTCGGATCGGGTTGCGATGTTAAGTAATTCGGGTTAAGCATTTCGGGTTCGGGTTGGCCTCTAAAATTTCGGGTCGGGTCGGGTTACACCCGAATTTCTTATCTTCTATTTATTTTACTTATTTATTTATATTTTTACACTACTATCCACCCTCGAATGAATTCCGCGAGCCAATCCTTGTCTATTTTATGTCTACTTATTTTTATTTTTTGTATTAGTTAGGCTTTTATTTTATTTTTTTTTGTTTAATATTACTTTATTTAAACAAAAATTTTTAAATCGGGTCAACCCGAACCCGACCCGAACCAACCCGAAATTTTTTCGGTTCGGGTCAGTTCGGGTTGAATGGTAATTCGGTTCGGATCGGATTGGTAGTTTTTAGTTCGGGTTGAATATTTTCGGTTCGGGTCGGGTCGGGTTAATTCGGGTTGACCCGAATACTCACCCCTAATCACGTATACGTGTACGTTGTTTCGTAATATTAATGTATTAAAATATAACTATGTCTGATTGGCTGCCAAAATCATTGTAAAAAATATTTTGTATTGTAATTATCTAATCTTAAATTTATTTTGAGTTATGATGTGGATGGCTCATCAATAATATTTAAATAATTTTTAAAAAAAAAATTGAAGTAGCGCTGCTGCAAGATACAAATTATTATATTACGAAGCTTATAACAAAATTAAACTTTTCTTTTTTCTTAGTTCTATATTTTTAACCCACGGTTCAACCAAAAATTAACTTGACGATAAAATTAGTAACAAATTTGGCGACACAAAGCATTTTCCTTCTATATATATATATATATATATATATATATATATAGAAGGAAATGGGTTTTATGTGGGGCTCCTTTAAACTGGATTACAAAAACAAACCCCTACAGCACATGCCCTTGCAAGTAAGCGATCTCTTTGTTAATTTAAATAGGAGGGGCCGATTCATGGATGAATAGTGTATTACAGAAAAAGGATATGGAAGCACTCCAGTCATCGACAGAGGAGCACCTTACATGCCCCACTTCGGATCGAATCAGCTGAGAACAACAGTTGTTGGATTCAGAGCGCACCACATATTCAGTACCGGTCATCTACAGAGGCAATGCAGGATATACAACCAATGTCGGTCCTATGATTTCCTATGATTTAGATTCATTCAAACATTACCCATTCATTACAAATACCTCTCCCTCTCCAAACAACATTGTTTTGTTATAAAGAATTTGTCTTTCTTTCCTCTAGATGCAACATAACACTCCTCGAGTACAAGATAGTAACAACATATCACAGCGGAAAAAAAAAAAGAAAAAAAAGAAAAAAAAGAAGTAAAAGTAAAAAGTAATAGCGAATACTTCAGCAACAGGGGGGATGACGTTTATATAACTGAGTTATTTTGACCATCCAGGTGGGGATTTAAATGTGGACGAATCTGTTCCTATGAATCAAACTGCCCAGCAGCCATTGCAATATCATTGAGATCGGTCTAGGCAGCAGCAACCTTGTCCCACTTGAGGGGCTTCACAACCTCCCAGGTGAAGTCTGGGTCGTCCCTTCCGAAGTGACCATATGCCGCCGTCTTGAGGAACCGACCGTTGCCACCCCTTTTCAGATCCAAGTTGATGGTGATCATTCCCGGCCTGAAATCAAAGCTCTCCTTAACAATCTTCAATATCTCCTTGTCTGGGATCTTACCGGTACCGTAGGTATCGACAAACACAGAGAGCGGTTCAGGAACACCAATAGCATAGGACACTTGGACGATGCAACGGCGAGCAAGTCCGTTGGCAACGATGCTCTTGGCAGCCTGCCTCACAATGTAGGCACCGCTGCGGTCGACCTTGGTGGGGTCCTTGCCAGAGAAGGCACCTCCTCCGTGAGCTCCCCACCCACCGTAGGTGTCGATGATGATCTTACGGCCAGTGAGACCAGCATCACCATGGGGCCCTCCGATGACAAAGCGGCCAGACGGGTTGAGGTGGAAGATGGTCTTCTCGTCGAGGTACTTCTCAGGGATGACGGGCTTGATTACATGCTCCTTAAGGTCCGCGGCAATCTCGTCATTAGTGACAGTCTCGTCGTGCTGGGTAGAGATGAGCACCGTATGGACGCGGATAGGAACCATCGCCCCATTCTCGTTGCGGTACTCGACGGTGACCTGGGTCTTCCCGTCGGGCCTCAGCCATGCGCAGGTACCATTCTTGCGTACCTGTCAATAAATATAAACAAACTATGAGCTCAAGGCTCGCATAGATCTACTTAAAGCAAATATCAAAATACTTAAACCATATCTCGGAAGCATTGCCTCACGTAAGACAAACACAAAAGTCCGCAAAAATTGCAACCAACCGTACCTCGGTAAGGCGGGCTCCGAGCTTGGTGGCGAGGACATGGCTGAGAGGCATCAGCTCGGGAGTCTCGTCGGTGGCATAGCCGAACATGTGGCCCTGATCGCCAGCACCGATCTCCTCAGGGCGCTTGGTGAAATGACCGTGAACGCCCTGGGCGATATCCGGGGACTGCTGCTCGATGTTGACAAGGACCTTGCAGTTGTCGGCATCGAGGCCGACATCATCAGAAGTGAAACCTATGGAGCGGCAGGTGTCACGGACGATCTTCTCGTAGTCGACGACGGCCTTCGTGGTGATCTCACCAAAAACCATGACCATGTTTGTCTTCGAGCAAGTCTCGCATGCGACCTTGCTGTCGGGATCCTGCGCGAGGCACGCGTCGAGAACGGCGTCGGAGATCTGGTCGCAGAGCTTGTCAGGGTGGCCCTCGTTGACGGACTCGGAGGTGAAGAGGAAGGTGTCGGTTTCAGTCGCCATCTTATAATAGATTCTGCATACAAGATAATTATGAGACAATATTCTGGCGATTGCTTAGATCCACAGATTCCTAATCTAGTTGAACAGCCTATCGTACCGTTTAATTTTCAAAATAAAAAAGTTCTACAGAGACTTCAAAAACCACCAGATCTGATTGGATACGCCATTCCAGTACAAAAATACAGGCAAAACAGACTATCAAGCCCTACACAAATCACATCAGCAAACGAGTGTAGATCTAGCAGCATTCCGGTGAAGAATCGAAAAAAAAAAATAATAATAAGAAAAGTACCTCCGCATAAAAATCGAAATAATCTACTAGAACGGCGAGAACATGCCAATACTGCTTCAAATAAACAATGAAATGCATATGAAAATCAGAGAAAAACAATATAAACGCGACAGATCGAAGCAAGAACCAACCTGAGATTTAGTTACGGGATGAGAAGAGATTGCTAGGAACCAAATGACCTTCCTCCACGACGCTCTACAGATTGCTGGCTTATGCCCTTTTATAGGCGGGCGACCCGCCGTGGGCCCCAAATCAGGAACCTAACAAGCGTCTAGTTTTAATCTTAGCCGTCGGCGGATGACCACGTGGGATCGTGCCTTCTCGGGGTTCGGTGAGGACAACGACGCTCCCAGTTAAACCATCTCCTGCATTAGCAATAACAAGTTTTTGTATAACAGCTAATCATAATCGGACACGTCAGCATATCAGTGGATCAACTTCGTGGATGATATGGTGACGGGTATTTTTTATTGGATGACGAAGCTGTGTGAGAGGTTTGCTCCTGAAGCAGCGCTGGTGGGAGGGGTTTGGGTGCACAGGCTGTAGCCGGTGGCCACCTACCGCTCCTGGCCAACCGGAGAAATTCTGCGCTTGTGCGCCAAGTTGACCCGGCTAGTAAATTATTTGTATTTTCTACCCTTTTTAATAACGGAGCGAAACGTTACCAATAATTCCGTCTATAAATAAATTTATTTAGAACTAGTTATTTGATTGGGGAAAGGATAATAATATTTATTATTATTCTTAATTTAATATCTCATCATAAAATAAGTTCGGCATAACCATTATTCACACATTAATCTTAAAAAAAACATAATATCAATTTTTTATATTCTCTGCCCATATTTTTGTAGAGTAAACATTGTATAGGGAGGTCCGAGAATTCTCATTTTTTTAAAATTCTTCTTTTCATATAATATTCTCCGTTATTCTTCAAAGTTAGTTGTCTATTTCTTTCTTACAACATCCAAGGAATTGACTCACATCTCACCGCATGCACAACGCATATACACCCTTTTTTATTTTGCTGGCAAGTGACATGGTTATCATCAAATTATATATATATATAATATATATATATATATATATATATATATATATATATAGAGAGAGAGAGAGAGAGAGAGAGAGAGAGAGAGAGAGAGAGAGAGAGAGTTATATATAAAAATCACCTTTTTAATTAGGTGCACCTAATTGATCAAGCGCATTTGGGATTTTATTAAGGTTAAAACTGAAATGAACAATAATCCAAGCATCAATATCTCAACAACCAGAAGCAATGACTTTTGTGGGAGGAAACATAATCAGTTTGTTTGGTGTCCATCCATATTAAGCGGCGGATGTCGAGAAAGTCTGGGAGGGTTGGTAGGACTGCCGCATTATAAAGTTAGAGTTTCCACGAGAGCGGGTGAAACTAATATCGATCGAATGGAGCAATTGCGACAACTTCGAGATACGAACTATTATCATACTATATTTCGTGGAGGATACTATATAATTTAAACATGTATGTAGGCTAAGTACATGTCTTATCATTTAAGCATAATCAATTTATACTGATAGGAATGCAGCAATACATGGTGCCTGATAACGTCTACACAGACATATAATTTTCAAAATGTAGAATATCGAACGTTGATAGTACCTTTTGTCGTAGATCTATTTGTATGTATTGGACCCATGCTAAATATGTAATTGTCTAAGATAATGAGGCAAAACATTTTCATATATCAATATCTACTATTAATGAAAATATTATTTTCTACACATGATCTATTTTGCCGATTGGGCCCACGCTTAGAACGTAATTGTCAATTGGGCCGAGTAGGGTCCATCATCACCCACAATCTGTCCCGATTAGACTGAAATAGCTTAGAACTTAATTGTGGACCCAAGACCGACCCATCAAACATAATTATGAACCACAGACCCAAACTACAACACAAATAATTTGTTTACGTTTTGGTCTTAATTTTTGAAAACTGAAATATTGTTAATATTGACATACTAATAAATACAAGCATACACAGATTTTAACTAAGAGTTAACTCTTTTTCTTTTCTTTTTTTTTTTTAAAAAAAAAGAAGACATTGTATGCATTTAATATATACAACAGTTTCATCTTGTGTGAAATAAAATAGTACGAAGAGGGCAAAGATGGCCCGTTATATGAGTAGGAAGAAGGCTACTCTGACTACAACTTTTACCATATAAAGTCACTCATAAAAAAATAAAATACAGTGTGAAACATAAAATAAGATGTAGTAGTATATGCGCAATCATCTGTCCCCGTCAACCCATACGAAGATCTGTCTAGAGGTGCAGAAGTAATGAGATAGAACGAAATACTGAGTTAGAACTTTGCGATTTTCCAAGACTTAGCTTTGATAATGTAGAAAATACAAGTCTTAGTATGGTCTTTGGTTTACCTGCACATGAGCGGATCCTATCGGACAATGGTAAAGTTATAGCCCTGAACCAAATCAAGCGGACCAGCGTAGACCGATAGTTGAATATCCAATTGTCTTACAACTCCGATACATGAACACGAGGCGCAACACGATACAAATACGAATATAATTTCTAAAAGGCTTGGATACGACATGACATTTTAATGTAATTGTAGTAATATTATATAACCACTTCATTAGTTAATAGTCAATACTTAATAGTTATTTGTCAATAAAGAACATTTAAATCAGATTTTACAGTTCCCAGCGATAATCTGTTTACCGTGTTTGAAACGGGTCTGCCAGTGTCTAGGTCGTATCCTGGTCTGCCCATTTCTACGATGTATCCTATTACACGACGTAACGGTGTAGGACATGAATCTGGCCGATGTCTAGCCGAATCCGTGTCCGACACGTTTGGGATGCGGATTCGGCCCAATTTGGTGCATCATAGTCTTGTTATGGGCCTGAGTGATAACTAAGTTGCACAATCTCCAAGTAGTTTAGTTTTTCTGTCTGATACTTAGGATGGTTAAAGATTTTTTATTTTTATTTTTTTTCCTTTTTTTTGGTGGCCTTTGTATCTTCTTCTTTTTTTTTTTCTTTTTTTTTTATTTTTTTCCTCTTTCTTGATTCTGCAATGGATTTTTGAGAACATATAGATTCATGCAGCTTAGATGATGATCAAATGGGACGTTGTGACATCAATTAGCTCGATTCTAGATCATATAAAATTGCACCGCTTGTACAAATAAGTTTTTATTTACATGCGAATGCTCGCTCATTTCATTGAAAGAACCAAATATTTACAATCTAATTACTTGCCATGAACAAAGTCGGCCGCGCAGGCCCAAGCGTTGTTGTTCACTGGATCTGCAAGATGGTCTGCCAAGTTCTCATGCGGACCCTTTCCAATCACGATGGCTTGAACGAAGAATTTGAACATGGAGAACATCGCAAGTCGGCAGTTCTTGATCTCCTTCACCTTAAGCTCTGCGAACGCCTCCGGTCATCTGCAAAACCTAATGGTTCGAAATTCCCTCCAGGAAAGAGCGGGTCTGTTACCTCACCGAGGGGGCCACCAGCAATACGGTATCCCTCGACGGCTCCCCTGAGGATGACTTGGCAAGTCCATTTGGCAAGGATGCTTTGCGCGTGGATGAGGCTAGGATTTTCCAAGTAGTCGAGCCCGCCCTCACTGAAGATTTGCGCTCCAGTCTTGAACCACACGGCGTCGCCAAATTTGACGCCGTTGCGGATGAGAAGCTCTGGAAACATACATCACAAGGCACCAAGCATCGCCCATCTGCAGTGGATAACTTATAATTCACGGGTATTGGCGAAGGTCTCGGGATCTACTGACATGCCGGTAGTGACCCAGCCGTAGTCACAGGAGAACTCACCGGTGAGGTAGGACGAAGGTTTGCCGAAGAAGGGGCGAAGGTACTTGACATGGTCGGAACCATAGCACAGGCTACCGGAGGTTGCAGCCGGCTTCACGACGGTCTTTCCCATGGTGATTCCAAAAAATAAAAGAAAGAATGTATTCAATTAATTAAATAATAATAATAGAACTACTTTCGTTGAATTTGAGCAATGTTAACTTGTTGATTGTGATATTAAGACGGCCCAACTTTTTTTTTATTTATTTATTAAGTTCGCCATCTTATTCCATTTTTTTACCATTTACCATCTTATTCCAAATTTACAAGTGGACTTAATTCATAACTACCAACCACTTGATAACTGACGTACCACCTTTCAGTAGTTTTTTTTTTTTTTTTTTTTAAAAAAGAAAAATCTAGATATCATTTCTCCATATCAGGAGTAGTATTTTATCTATATATATATATATATATATATATATATATGATTACCTATTCCGAGATGTCAAAAGTTGCCAAATGTCCATCCTCGATGACCTGGCACCACTCAGGAGACTTAAAACACCCCACTCGACCCGTGAATCGCACCACTCCTTTTTAAAAACGCGTTTTTTCTTGTTAGAAAACGTATTTTGGTGAATTTTTGGATGAAATTATAGGATCGCTTACATTGCTCAAATAATAAATCCAATTTTTAGCGGTTCATCGTTTTGTACTTATTTCAAGACAAGATTGCACTATCTCGAGATGTTATTTACTATTCAATATTTCGGGATAGGTGCATGAATAAATAAAGTTTAATATATGTTATTTTCGTTTCTTTGGGTTTTTGGTGCTGTGGTCGCAGCGATTTTTAACCAAATCAAGGCTGCTTATCAACTAATCTTCCAACGTTCATTTAATTCTATGAGGTATAAAATATCAAGGCTGCATTTCCCAAAATAAAAAAAGTATAAATTAAGATTATTATTTAATGAAAAACTATTTATACTACACCCAAACTACGTGCATGGACCGCCATCATGCTATTTTATATATATATATATATATATATATATATATTATATATATATATATATATATATATATATGTTCAAAATCCCAAAGCAGATTAGGGTCAGAAAGCAGTAAATTCCAAAAATAAAAATCGGTAAAAAACGATTCTTTAGACAAAGACAATTCCAAAAGCAAGAATCGTGCGCTCGGACGAGCCAACTTACCTCTATTCGGACGAGAGATTTTACATAAAAACTTCTTATGTCATATGATCGTTTAATATATCTTTTTAGCCATTCTCTTTACGAACACTTATTGATAGATCTGAATTTTATATATATATATATATATATAAAAGCACATCGAAACGGGAGGAGATAATGCTATGATAATCACCCTACGTTGGCCATGAATATATTAAGTATGAGCCTGTAAGAAGCTGTAAGCAGGGCAATGGAAGAATGTGACACTGCTCCATTAAAAGTCTATATATACCCGTCCTTCTATATATTATTTAATCATATTCGATAAGCCTCTGAATTTTTAATGCTATTTTACAAAATAATCGAATATTTTTTTTTGTATAATTTTAATTAGTTTAATGACTGTGTAATGTGACGGTGTTGATAGTTTGTGCTTGTTGAAGACTTTTGACTTATTACTTGCTTGACTAATTCTTCAAATGTGAAAGCACATGCTAATTTTTGTTTGATTAGTCAATAATTACTTTGAAATCTCGTCTCGAGTTTCGCATAAACCTAAGCGCTAAGTCATACATAAACCTACATTATCCTCGATCGACACGTCATATATATTAAGAAAAATAATTAGCAACTCGAAAACCTCTATCTAGGCATATAAATATTTGGTTCGACCAGATGACGTAATATAACACCGATTAACAATTAAGAGTACTAACTAACCATAAATAAATTAAAAAAAATTTAATAAAATTACGTTGATGGATGCATGCATATACCAATCGTCGATCGGGGACGGCACTTCATTAATTCTTGATATATGATGCATGGCTGTTATATATAAACTGATGATCAGGTTGCATACTAGTTTAAATCATGTCAACCCATATCAAAAGAGTGCATCAACCCAAATGTTCACCCAAAAGCTCGGTTCTTGTCTAAATCTTTAGTGTCATCAATTATTTTTTAGATTTTTGACAAATGGGGTTATGGTTAGGTTGGAAAATAGCATATGCTGATCGATGTGTATTATAATACTTTTTTAAATAAAAAAAAAATCAATTCATAAAAATTGGTCAAGACCATGTTGATAATTTATCAATTGTTTCCTTTTCTCCCCAAAAAAATAGAAGTGTCTAAGCATATGCCTCATCATCTGCTGACACAACAAGTTTAATTTTATTTTTTTGAGAAAAATAATCGCCTTATTATTGATCGTTTAAATTAGTTTTCTAGTAGGTGTGGCGAAGAGGATATGAACAGGTTTATAAGGTGCAGCCATTAGCTAAGTACCAATTTTTTTTTTTTTTTAATATTTATAAATTTATGGTTTTTTCTGCAATTATCCTGAAAATAAGGGCATTTAGTTAACCATCTTCTATATATACACGTCATAAGTTGGTGCACTAGCTAAGCTAGGTTGCGTTCTTCTTCATCCTTGAAAAGAAATGCAGTCAACGATGTCTCGCGTCACACTGCTTCTTCTTCTTCTTCCTCTACTTGTGGCCATTAATGGAGCGCATGGAGCCACATTGAAGGTTGGATTCTACAGCAAGACGTGCCCTTCAGCCGAGAAGCTCGTGCAGAAGGCAGTCGCCGATGCTTTCGCCAATAACTCACGGGTTGCCGCCGGTCTCGTCCGCATGTTCTTCCACGATTGCTTTGTCAGGGTAAATAAATATATATATATTGTTTCACTTTCCATTTACGTGTTCCTAGCTTTATATATAACTAGTGAAATATCCATGATATCACTGAGTATGTATCTTAAATGTCCATCCAGCGCCATTAATATTCATATCTCCTGCTACATGCATGCTGCTGTTCATCAGATTTTTCTTAATAATTAAATTGCAGGGTTGTGATGGTTCGGTGTTGCTGGACACGATAGATCCAAACAATCCCGCCGAGAAGGAGGGGCCGCCGAACAACCCCAGCCTCCACGGCTTCGAGGTCATCGACGCAGCCAAGTCTGCCCTCGAAGCAGCCTGCCCCAACACCGTCTCCTGTGCCGACATCGTGGCCTTCGCCGCCCGCGACAGCGCCGCACTCGCAGGCAACATCACGTGGAAGGTCCCCGCCGGCCGCCGTGACGGCAACGTCTCCATCGCAAACGAGACCCTCACCGACCTCCCCGCCCCCTTCTTCAACGCCACCCAATTAGTTCAATCTTTCAAGAACAAGAACCTCACCGCCGACGAAATGGTACGTTGACTTAGAATTAGACTTTCTAAGTTATATATGAATTATTATTAGACTATATATGTTTTAACATAGGAACACAGGTCTTCTGCACCGATTTGGTCAACTAATAATTAGATTATGTGTTTTATTAACAATTAGTGCGCAGCGGGGCTAGCTTGTCATGTTTTTAGACAACAGTCCTATTTGATTAGTAACCATAACACCGATATAAAATGTGTTTTTTCTAAGAAGAAGTTACTATATATATAATACGATATTATAAATATATATATGCAACAGGTGGCGCTGTCAGGAGCGCACAGCATCGGGGTGGCACACTGCGGCACGTTCACCGGGAGGATCTTCAACTTCAGCTCGACCAACGAGATAGATCCGACGCTGAGCTCGGCCTACGCCGATCTGCTGCGCAGCAAGTGCCCGGCGAATAGCACGCTGAGCACGCCCATCGTCGCGGCGTTAGACATCATATCGTCGACCATCCTCGACAACAAGTACTACGTCGGACTGAAACTCAGCCTCGGACTGTTGACCTCCGATCAGGCGTTGCTCACCGAAAAAGATCTGAAGAAGGAGGTGGACGATTACGCGAAAGATGGCAAAGGGTGGGCCGAGGATTTTGCCAAGGCCATGGTGAAGATGGGGAAAATTGAGGTTTTGACGGGTACGCAGGGAGAGATTCGGAAGAACTGCCATTTCGTTAATGGCCGCTCTGCTGCTGATGACGGTGCAGTTTTAATTGCCAGTAGCTAGGGAATAATTAGGGTTTGCATGGCCAATAATTTGTGGAAGTCCACGTCATGCATGTGATTACGTTAGAAGCTTGGAGGTCGATCCTGTGTATCTTCATTGTGTATGTACCTACGTATTATTATGAGTCTAACAATGGCCCCACTGCTTCTTTTAGACTTTTAATCTCCCAGAGCTAACAATCAGCTTACCTATTATGAATAAATTAATGTAATTTACGGACCCCCCACCTATCACGTCTCAAAATTATATTTAAAAATATATTTTAATAAATATAAAACTTTTATAATTAATTAAAATTTATCTGTTTTATTCAATATTTTTTAAACAAATTACTTCTAAATAGATATTTTAAAACTCTAAAATCTTAGCAAATTAGCAAATTAATTTTTAAACTCACTAAAATTTTGAAGTCTCAAAATATCTATTTAAAATATTTTTAAAAATTTTTGTATCAAATTCTTTTTAAAAAAAAAAAATATTTATATAATTAAATAAAATATTTTAAAATTTGAAAATAATAATTAATTAAAAAATAATCTAAAATTAGGAGCTAATCAGTAAAAGGTTTTAAAACTATTTTATTTCTTGCTTTCATCGTCATCCTATTTTCATTTCTTTTTTTTTTTTTAATTTTGTTCAGGTCCTATACCTATTTCGATTCCAAGAGGATCGATGTGCAGAATTGTTCGAATTGCAGAGGAATTAAGCCGATGAGCTGCACAATGAAGCTACGGGAGAGGGTGGTTGAGAAGAGATTATGCCAACGAGCTAGTGCATGTGCAAATAACTAGTTTGGTTTCGTGCCGGAAAGATCGACAATGGAAGTAATTTACCTTCTTAGAAGCACAATGGAATACTACAGAGAGCGTCGGAGAGACATGCACATGATTTTCATTGATCTGGAGAAAGCTTATGATCGAGTCAATAGAGAAACCTTATGATCATATTGTAATCGCATGTGAATCAGTCATTCAACAAGCTTCCTGTTTTATGAGATTTGATGTGTAGCATGACTTGGTGTGTATCATTTTAGCATAATATATCAAATATATAAATAATTGTATATTAATTATATTATGACATATTTTATATTTATATCAGTATAAAATTAACTAATAAATTAAACTTTTATTTTTTTGATAATTATACGTTGTAGTTAACTTATATAGTTATAACAAATTAAAATTTACCTTGTATTGCTTTTTATCATTTTCGCTTTTGTATTGTAGTTATGGATGTTTTTAAAAATACAATAATATGAATAATACGTAATACAAATATCTTGGACGGAAAAAATAAATCTAATATAACGTTTTTGAACATCTATTCATTGCAAAATATCAAGGTAAAAAAATTACAATCAACTATATGTATATATCTATGTAAATATCAAAGTAATTGAGTTATCTAACAATAAATGTAGAATTACAGCAAAAAATCATAAATTCAATGACAAAACTAGAATTTCACTTAATAATAGATATTTTAAATAAAATTTATAATATATATATATATATATATATATATATATATAATGATACACCAAAAGTTATTTAAGAAGCCACGTGGCGCAACGATTTTGATCACCTAGTATATATATATATATATATATATATATATATATATATACAGGGACGGATCTAGTAAATATCCATGGATATCAAATGATACCCCTGCTTTCAAATTAAAATATAGGTATATATATTATATATATATTAATACTATATGCGAACCATATGATATCACTCTTCCTAGGTTGATCTAGTGGTTTTTAGCGAATTTTGCTTTGGTGTGGTCGCGGGTTCGAGCCCCAGTTGGAGCATGTTTTATTTTGTAGTATTTATAAGAATCAATTAATCAAGGCCAATGATGAAATAAAGCCTATACTTGTTTAGAACTAATTTTTATTTTTTATTTTCTTTGGAAGTATAATATATATATATATATATATATATATATATATATATATATATATTATCAGTAATTTTAATAGTATTTGTTTATATTATTATTTTTAAATATAATTAGAATATATAATATAGTATTTTGATTTAAACTGTTCTTTTTTTAGGAACTTATTGTAAGAAAAGAAATATAAAGTGTTGTGATCAATGAATGTAGAATTTTAGGTTATTGATATCTCTTCCTCTCAACAACAATGCTGCATAACCTTCCCCATCCCCCTCCATTTCTCTCTCATAATATCTGTGCCACTCTCTCCGTATATGTTATTATGTTAATCAAGCTGCCTTTGATTTCACCACTCACAAGGTATTTATCTCGTCCTGCGGATCATCTCCAATTTTATTCTTTAACAAGATTTTATTTGAATAATTTTTACTTAGATTTATAATTTGTAGAACGTTGAGGTATTATTATAAAAAATAAAGAATCAACTCATTCAAATAACATCGTAGGTTTCCATCCCTCTCTTAGAGCATCAGGCAAATAGAAAGTCTATTCTAGAATATTCTCTGAATATATGTGATGAAGTTAAGATATTATATTCTAAAAGATCATTGTCAACTACGAAATTATAATTTTTCTCAAAGTGAGTTTTATGGACACATGCGTCGTTTTAATTCTTCATGATTTTATAAAAATTCGACGAGGTCAATTACAATGTAATCGGTTTTACTTTCATATTAGTTGTAATTATTTATTATATGTATTCGACTTTGTTTTGTGAAAGTTATGACCATTATATATAACTGTACTTTTTTTTGTATTATATTTCGATACCCCTGCGTAAAATTTCTGGATCCGCCACTGTATATATATTAAATATGGATAGAGTTTTATTTAAGAATATCTATATTACAAAATATAAAATATAGTTAAGTTATATTAATTGTATGTCTCTATGTAAATTATTTTTGTATAAATTTATTATTATTTTAATTCAATTTTAGATTTTTATAATTTTTAAATAGTTATATGACTTTTTTATTTTTTATTAATTAATGTAATTATTATATTATTTTTTAAGAATAAAAATAAATATTATATGATATATTAAAATAATTTTTAAAGGTCATGTGCCACGATAATTTTAATTTTTATACTTATGTACGAATTTATAAGCAGCTGCCATATGTCATTTTAAAATTGGCTTTCTATAAGGGATAATTACATATCAGCCCCCAAAGTTTCACTCTTGTATTTCAGCCTCCGAAAATACGTTTTCGCATTGACGTGGCGTGCTCGCGCGCCACCACGTCACGCATTTTTGCATCTCCGAAGGCTGAAATACGCGACTGTTGATTTTAGGGGGCTGATATGCAATTATCCTTTTCTATAACCGATCAGAGTTAATTAGTTACATAAGCTGGGCTCTCAAATAAATTTTCCTGCTTGTTTATCGCCATAATTACATAAACTCCTCCCATATATTTCCGAAAATATTGGTGAAACAACATATTTTCCTACTTGTTCGAACCTTCATCGGCTGTTTCCATATATCTCTGGAGATTTAGTTCCACCGACTTAATATTCTTCGTTAAGAGTTTCAAGCTCAACATATAACATCGAATTAATCTGCAGCTACACAACTTCGACGAGCTTCATCAGGATCGTCTCAGGTGGTCTTCGAAGAGATTCTCCTGTGTAAAAACCAGCTCTAACTCGATCGTCATCAGATTCATCACTCATGACGATCAATAAGGGCTGCGCCGCTGCCGACGACCTTAATGGAAAACAACAGACTACTAATCAGGCAGGGACGTCGGAGAAGTTCCAGCAGTCGCCGGTGCCGGTGACTCCCGTCGCGGCCACCGCAGCCATGACATTGAGAACCCTCCGCCCTCGGGTTATGGACGGAAGTAACGCCGGAAAATTCAAGCCGATCAAGTTCCAGATGACACTGACGAAGGAGGAGATTGCAGAGGACTTCCGAAAATTAACCGGCAAAAATCCGCCAGCGAAGCCCAAACGCCGGCCGAAGAAAGAGCAAGTCGACGAAGTAAGCATTGCATGAAAACCCTAATTAATTATTCCTCCCGATAAATATATAAGAACCCTAATTTTTATGTTTGATTTATAACTGCAGGGAATATTTCCAGGTACTGATCTGCCGACTGTTGTCAACGCTAAGAGATATGATCATTGCCAGAAGCAGCACAAATGATCATTTATTTTTCCATTTTTTTATTGATTCTACCGAAGCATTAATGGCTGGATGTAATCTGATATTTGATCATATGTTTAGTGTTAATCAAACTTATTTGTTAGTATTATTCACTGTTTCTGGTAAATTAATTATCAATCTTCCGAAATTCAAGAGGACCATCTTTTTTTAAACATTATATATAATATACATGCATCGTTGATCATATCCTCCTGTAAAATGCCTTCGCTAGATTGCTTCTGTTCTTAATGCTTAAAATTAAGTTCTAACCCTAACCCTAAAACTAGCTCGATTCTTTATTATTTGTTCATTATTTGCGAAGTGCTCCATCCGTAGGGATATAATTCAGTACAAATTCCCATACAATTTACGTTAATACGTTTATTTTGTTGGATATTTTATATGCTTATGAAGAATAAATCATACATAACTCAAAAGTGCTTAGGTTTATATTTCTTACGTACATTCATTGGAAGAACTTCGACATTTAAAATTCTTTAAAAAAAAAAAAAAAAAGCTAGATCACCAATTCGAGAGGCCGTCTCAATAGTTTTGCTGCTATCATGGCGCCGAGCATGCAATTGCCGTTGTTTAGCGCCTTTCCTTTGTATTTGTACCGTGAGAATGAGTATATTTTACACGTTCAAAAAATGAGATGCGGATGTATAATAATTAGGATAAGTTTTTCAAAAAAGAGATCAGAATTCTAAAGAGCGCTCATTAATCAAAAAGTGGCTTCCTCATAAGAACTTCATTCAAGAGAAGCCAATCGAGATAGAAATTACATTAACAAAATTAGCGTTATACTTGGAGGATAATTAAGAAGAATATCACGAGATTTACAGATATTTACGAGTTCGTTGAGCTGTTATTAGAATATTTAGGAGAAGATTTTCAATTAGTAGCATCTTTTGAAATATAGAAAATCAGTTTGTATTTTGCTGGACTTTATCAAGGAGAGAGATTATTTGTTAGAACTGGGATTTTACAGTAAGATATACTAAGTGATTCACATCAGCTATCGCCGTATTAAAAAGCCGAGTCATTTATATAATTATATACACTCATTTGAACAAAAAAAATGTACGAATTACGGGCCTGCTCCGGCAATTAACCAATCAACCGCAAAAAAAAAATAAAAAAAAAATAAAAAATAAAAAAATTTGGCAACAATAAGATGCAACTAACAACAAATCTTGAGAAAACCATCTTCAGTGCCTAGAAGAAATAATCGCGAGAAAGGCAGAATGCTTATAGTGGAAAGGACCGACATATTCCTGGCTCCACGATCTGCAGAATACAACTTCTGCAATTGGAGTTGTTGTTGTCCCCCCTGCCGTAAAAATAACAAGCATTTAGTCGCATTTGTGACCTTATAAAATAAATGTAACAGATATAATATGGTGCTGCTACTTGAACAAATTCTCAAAACTATATTAGAGGAAAGTTGGAAACTGTAAATTACGTCTTCATTTGCCGTTGAAAGGGAGGCCAGGCCGATCTTATCTTTGGAAATCGATATTACATCTCGACCCCATACGGAGAAGCTAGAGATGCCATCCAAATGACCTCTGAATACGCTGGACTGGGATGCTGTGGGGTTCCTGTCACAGTATGCAACAGAGTTTACAGAAGATTCATGCAGAAAAAAGGTCGACAGCTTCTATTGCGTCTTCAGTCCTTGAGAAATAGCACATTTATGAATAATTTAGATTCAAGGAAGGATTATATGCCCCAGAATTTTCTTTAAATAGCGACCTATTTAAACAAATTCTTCATCTGGTGCCTAGTGCTTGGTAATGAAATGACATATAAGGAGGAAGGACTATATTTTTGTTATTTCAACATGAGTTGATGTATCTAAGAATGTTAATTAAAAGTATAAATAATTCATTTATAAAAACGTAAAGTATCAGGCGTACTGTTGAGAAATTTAAGCGATTCTAGAGAA
Organism: Xerophyta viscosa; assembly: GCA_002076135.1. Taxonomy (NCBI): domain Eukaryota; kingdom Viridiplantae; phylum Streptophyta; class Magnoliopsida; order Pandanales; family Velloziaceae; genus Xerophyta; species Xerophyta viscosa. The sequence continues at coordinate 4,273,179 of MJHO01000003.1, forward strand.
AGAATTCACACCTTCGCAAGTCCCAAACTTTAAGAGTTTTGTCCATAGAGCTTGAAACCAGCAAATGCTCCTCTGGCGCAGCCAACTGCATGAAGTCAAAAGTTAGCAGGAAACAGCTTGCTAATAAATACAGGTTATTAATAGTTTTGCTGTTTAACCACATGCCTTGGTAATATAACCATCATGACATCGCCAATTTGCAACTACTGCTCCACTCCTCAAATCAAGCAACCTACAAATACCCGAACTGAGGCCGCACGCAATCCACGAGGGTGAATTTAGAGTTCCATCTGCTTGAAACTTCTCTGATCCACAAGAACATATTGCAGTCACAAGAGATGAAATAGATACATCAGATGCATCAGTCTTCCATAAGTGTAGTTTCTGGTCTTGAGAAGCATCAATAAACCTGCATTTCACCTAATATCAGGACAAATGATGCAAAATCATCCATGACAAAAGGGTGGATTCCAAGGTGGCATGAACACACCATATACAGATAATTGCAAGTGAAAGACAATCTGTTTTTCCATTCTGTCACGCAAGAAGAGAGAAAGATGATAGAAGAACTAACCAAACAAATTATAACTTGAGAGGTGGAGATTAGGAGTCCAGGCAATTGCTTAATCAATTACGTCTTATTACCTTTTGCTAACACTTTCCAATGACATATTATCATAAGTTAAAAGCAATTTTAGTATATCTTTTACTAGTTTTAAGAAAGTTTGTATGAGCATAGCCAACGCATCAATGGCATTTGTTTGAAGAAGAAAAAATGGTTAGATGATAAGAAATTTGACACAATATAAGTCTTAACTAGCACTACAACCCAAAGCACCAAAAAGTTTGCACAAGATCAACTCCAAATTAATAAGCCTATACCTTCTCCATTTCCTTGTACTATTTCTTTTTCCTATGCACTTCAGTGGATATGTTATGTTATGTTTTCTTTTTCTTTTCTTTTTTTTTTTTTTTTTTTTTTTGTGGTGGGGGGGGAGGGAATATATTTGGTATGAAGATAGGTTTCTTTTTGTTCAAATAAAACTGCATATGACAGCTAACAATATGAGATTTACCTGAAAAAACCACAGAAATAAGTTTTTGCTGTTTTGCAATATAAATTTGTAAATTACCTGATTGAGCCATTTCCAGTTCCAGTAACAAGCTTGGTGGTGGATGGCAGGTAATGCATGCATGTGTACAAGCTGCCACTAAATGCGTTGGACAATATTCCTCCGGAAAGGAGGCTGAGGTTCATTTGCTCTGTATTCTCTCTAGCTGCCTGCGAAAACGTTGATGACTCAGCATATCTTGCTATTAGCTTGCCAGTATGGCCATTCCATACATGAATGGTACCGTCGCAGGAAGCAATCCTTCCAGTTAGAGGGAAACTACAAATAGCATTCACAACCTACAGAAAAAAAAAACACTTTAGAAGGTTCACTAGCCAAATACAGAAAAAATCTTTGAGAAAAATGTGCAATTGAAATCATCGATTATTCATGTTCAATCGAGCAAAGAACCCAGACAGATAAAGCATTTAACTAAGCAAATACTCAAGTAAAAACCTATAAATCACAGAGACATGCTACCAAATCGCGATATGTAGAATCAGAAATACAAATAGATAAGGAAACCAAAACTAAACAATGACTGAAAGATCTCACAATTCAGTCATCGAGATATACTATTAGCAGGCCCAAAGTGGACAACCATCCTACCAAGTAACAGGGTTCACTGGTCACTTGGATAAACATAGACTCACTAGTCCAACCAGTCACATGAATAAAAATACTTTGCAATATTGACAAGTATTTAGTAAAAGATACAACATTAAAAAAAAGGTATAGCATGTCCAAACAAACACTTAATGAGATAATTAGTAATGGTAAAATCTGTTAGACACTTATTTGTCAATTTGAGTATCATTACTAATAGTAAAATCTGTTACGCACACATGTTTATGCATTATTCAATGCAATTTTCAACTTTTATAATGATAGTTTGCAAGGCCAGAGCTGTTTCATTTTGTTTATGTGACAAGATCTCAAGGGTGCAGTGGACTATATTTTCCTAACACAAGGTCATTAGTCCATATGGAGGTAAGATCTCTTCAATCAATGTGGTACCTCCAGTAAACATGCAGCAATAACTATGGAATCAATTGAAAAAGAATAAAAAAAGCATTTGACAGAAAGAAGGTGACCTCATCATGCCCATAATAACCAGATACACAATTCATTCTGGGCAGTTCCCATTTCTGGACACTTCCTTTAAATCCAGGACCAACACCACCAGTGAACACTGTGCATTCATCGTCACAAATAGCTACTGATCTTAGTGCTCCAGGGTGAGCACGGGCAGAGTATAGAACTGATGCTTTGATCTTCCAAGGAAGTTCGTCTTTTAGGCCCCCACCACGCACAATAAAATCTGGCCCATCCCAGCAAGAAACTGAACTAGGGATCCAAAACCAGGGTTCATGGTTTCCAACATCAAAATTTACTGCCTTCATGGAAGACGCTTCTTGTTGAAGTTGTTCTATATTCTTAGGAGCTGCGGAACTCATGCTGCTTCCAACTCCTTGAGATTGTGGCATCGACCAACTAACCCCATTAAGCAGCAGTCTTGCTGGGTTATACTCGTGTGGAGAAAATTTTTCAAGAATCCTTTGAGCATTCACACTCTCAAGAATGATTTTAGAAGTCCCATCTGTACGTTCCCACTAAAATTCCAGTGCAGAAACAGATTAGGATCTGAAGAAAGATGTATCAGAGAAGAACAAATTTCAAATAACATAGCGAACATCAAATCAAGCATGTAGTCTTGCTAATGCACACCTTCCACTTGTAGACCCGTTTCAGAATTTGCTCTATAAGGAACCACACAGGACAGCACTGGCGAAGCTTCTCTACACCAACAAGAGATCCAAATGAAGGATACAAGAGCAGCCTGAAAGCAGCCATTCTGAACATTAGTCTGGTAATTTTGGTAAAGTAGTCTAATAACAATAACCGGGGAGAAGCCAGCGGTGCGCTGGTTGGGGTATACACATCTAGTGTGTTCAAATCCTGCTAAAAGCAAGAGGGAAACATGATCCGCGAGTTAGCGGGCGGGCGGGCAAACACGTAACACCGCCCAAAAAAAAAAGGTGTACGTACAAAAGGTCCATTCTGCTCTTCATAGTGGTGCCTTGATCCGATTTTAATCTGGAGACATTTGGGTCTCCATCGTCAGAAGTAGATGTGGAGGCCTGAGAAAAGGCCAAGTCATCGAAAAGATCTTTCAGTTGTGGCATAACATGTTGAAGCGTGATTTCTGGACCAACGTTTTGACAAATTGCAAGAAGTGTATTAGCTGCAACCTGGTGAAAAGTGCTAGATATTATGCCAATGCCACATCTTTAACATGATTACATCAAAAGAAAAAAAAAACATTGACCTAAATTGATGTATGCATATAAATAAAATGGAGGGGTACTGCCTGAATAACTGGAAGATCCAGATGTGTCTGCATCAGAACCTTTACATGAAGGAAGTTTTGCTCCTGAAAATTTGGCATCGTCATGATGGATAAGAAAGCTACACCCACTACAGTATATTTATATGAAGTCTAACTGCCTACTAAACCTGAATCAGCTCTTTGGAAACCACTTCCACGGGTAACATGGATGCAAGTGCATCTAAAGCAGTAAAACAATCAACCATGGCAAGCGAACTCCAGCTGTGAAAAGGCTCCGATTTAATGGTATTTGAAACCTCAATACAAGAAATGACAACATTCCTCAATATAGGCAAAATGTGTTTGATTATGAAATTTACTCCAAGATGTACACCTGCTCAAAGAATAAGCTATAAGATCTATTAAACATTTAAACTTCTCGAAAAAGGACGGTTCATGAACAGCATGCAAGTGACTCAACACAAATGCAGTAAATTTATATACCAATTCTAACCAGGGCATCAATGCCATCGGAGCAAAGTCCTTTTCCAAAAGACTGGATCAGTGGCAAGATGGTCTAGAACATGAAACTGTTTATTAGTCCTCTGATTATTAATCAAGAATCTAAACTAAGCATCAAATATATCCAGGTTATTAACTCACTTGATGTACTGTAACTGGAATGCCAAGCTCTTCACTGGAACCAACCAAGACCACAGAAGCAGCGGAAGAACAAAACCTGTTAGGTGAATTGCTTAGATTTGCGACTTCTAGAGGATGTATCTTCTCCAAGTATTTATGTTTTCCTAATTGCTTCCAAAGGTCCCTCACAAAGGAGTCTTGAAGAAGGGAGACCTTAAGATGTGAATATTCAAAAGCCTGAAGCAGCATAAACTAAATTTATAAGACGAAAATGGTTAATGATAGATTGCTCACAATACCACTCAATTGAAACTACTACATCAAAAAACCTGTAAAATTTTCTGAACAGCTGGCAAAATTAATACTTCTATTGCTTGAGGAGTCAAGTACTTCAAGAACTCCTTTAATAGACACAACGCCGATTCAGCCTCTTCATCTGATAATGGCGATAATATAAGAGGCAAGCAGCATGATGCGCAAATTTGTGCAGTAAATCTTCCCATTAATTCCAAGGCTCCCTCGCTTGCTAGCTTTGCAGAATACATAAGCCGGTTCCCAGTTTTAGCAAGTACATGAAGTGGAGCTAGAAACAAATATGCGGACTTGATAGACTGAGGAAAGTACTCTGACTCCATTAGGCATAATGCAGAAGGTCTCCTGGCGACAGAGGCAAAAGGATGAAAAATATGAAAAACATGAGAAAATGCATGTCTTCTCATGCACTAACTAAAATTCAAGTGTAGGCGACTTTTCATAACATTCAACAGGAACAACACCAGCATTCTATCTGCTATTAAACTTAGGAAGAGATATCGTGAATCCAAAAGTGCACCAATTTACCTCCTCCAGTCCTTCTGTATAGATGCTTCTACAAGTATAGCAACGTGAGGAGGAAGTTCATTCAACAATCTTGGAAGTTCCCCTCTATCTCTGTATGCATCTAGAGAGACATGATCAAAAAGAGGCCTCTTCAGATGAATTTCTGCTAAAACACACCCAAAAGAGAATATGTCATCTGCAAGATCCTCAGAAGCGACGGCTATGAAAGATGACTTGTGTTTCCAATTCAATAAATCTTGAAAACCAATAAAAGCATTATCATCAACCTCAAAAGATTCAAGAAGGTTAGATAGGTTGAAAGAAGACGACTTTGAAGAACCACAGGATTGCTCCGAGATCTGTGTCTCACAAAACTCATCTTGTGAAAGATTGGAAGAGGAGCTGTCCTCGTGATTGTTAACACAACTATAGAACGGATTAAGATAGCGTGCATCTTCATAAAAAGACATTGCTTCCTCTAAAGCCTCCATGTACTCAGCTTGTGGTAGTAGACAACCTCTAGACGCAGATTCAAACTGTTCAGCAACATTTAACTTCGAACTAGAGCTTGGCACGGTTTTGTTAGTTTGTCCTTCACTAGGAGTACATATTCCCTTCCTATTGCAATAACGAGAACTTGCAGTTACACCTCGCCTAATTGGGTGCGGTCTATTAAAGAGTTGTCTTCGTCCTATAGCCCTTGGTCTTGACAGATCAGATACTGGCAACATTACATTCTTGGCCATAATAGATGCTTGGCCAGAAAGTTTATACCCAAAAGTTATGTCAATCCAATGATGAATATTACGTGATACACGTTGGCTTTCTAAAGCTTGTCGATGTAGGGATATGAAATCATCAGGTGAAGCAGCCCAAGATGGGACTGCGAGATCACTCATTCCTGAATGAAGCGAAATGAAAATTCGAGGATCACTATAGAACTCTGGAATGCACTCATCCGGTGTCCACTGATAGAGTCTCTGCATATTAGACGGATACTCATTTGGTTCATAAACGCTACGAACAGCAGAACGAAGAAGCTTTAGAGGTAGTCTTCTGGCTTTATAACTGCAGACTGCTAATTCTGAAAGACATTCATCAGAAATGTGATGGGGAACCTCTGACGTTGAGTATGTGAAATCCAATTGTTCATCCCCTTTTGCCAGCCTCCATTTGCTTTTCTGGAGATCCCTCCAACCCTGATCAGAATTTTCATCAGGTTTAACGCTGAAGTCTATAACCCAAGGCATTACAATGTGGAATGCATGATCACCCCATCTTCTCCCGGCTAATCTGTTTAGAACTAGAAGGTATTCGTAGTTGCTAAGTTCACCTGCCCACCACCGCCTAAACTCAGAATTCCAATCTATAGAAGAAGATAATTTCAAATCAGCAAAGATAGCTTTGCATGGGCAGTGCTCTCTACACAAATCTACCTTTGAAGCTGGTGCTATGGGTTGCTTAACATTTAATTTCGACTTTATGGATTGCATATCACTCAAGTTCAGCCAAACCCAGCTTGACGCACTGAGACCTATGCTAGAAGGGCATAAACTTCCAAATGCGACTCCCAAATTATGCATGTGACTTAAAGCTGCAAGAATCTGGTAGACAAGAAATCTACTGTACCAATCTGACATCAAAGCATCCGGGCTATAGTGCAAAACGTTCTCCAGAGTATACAAAGCCTCAGGTTGCAACAAATAGCTATAACCAGGTGTATCTAAAACACCCAAAACTGGTGAGATATTGGGATGTCTAACACTAGAAAGATCACGTTCATTATATGCAGCAAGTCCAAGCAAATTCAGAAATTTCAAACCGCACCTTGCACTTAAATCACCGTCAACAAAACGGTTCAGAGATGATAAAACAAAATCCTCAGTTATGCCAGATAAATAATTGCGAACAATTTCCTTTATAGATGCGTAGCATTCCGTCTTCCATTCAATAGCAGGCGCTATAGATGAAATCAAATTTAAAAGTGGGGCATCTGCAATGACCAAATCGCTTGTAATTTACTTATATAATATGAAAACATATTATGATTGGAAGACAATCAAACAACCTAAATACCTGCATCGCATTGACTATCACGACGGACAAATGCCACCAGAACGAATTCAGCGGAGTCTTCATCACTGATATTTTCAGAAGAACCTCATGATTGCTAACGAGAATTAAAACACATTAGAATTTGTAGGGTCTAAGGGAGATTTAATTACCTCGATGAATTTTCTGCATCGCGAGACAGAGATATCTGGGGCGATCGATTGAGGTGTTAGATTACAACATTCTTACTGGAGTAGTAAAGTAATTATAGAATAAGTAAGATGAAAAAGATGGTCACCTGGCAGAGAGCGGAGGAGGAGAAGGGGAGAGAAGAGGAGGAGAGGCCATGGAGGACAACGATCTCAGGAGATATGTCCTCGTGAATCCGATGCTCCAAACACTCAAAACACGGAGCCGCCGCCGCCATGGCTGCCACGGCGGTCAGCTAGCTCAAATGAACAGCAGGAGATTGCGCGAGACACAGTTTGTTTGTCCGTTGTTAGAATCGAAAGAACTCGAATTGGTCCTGCTCTACTTCCGATAGCAAGTTTACCTTCTACACTACCAGACGAATCCATCCGGTGAAGTCGACTGCGTCCAAAATACAGTTGTGAATAATTTTTTTAATTTTAAAAATTATAAATTTTGATAAAATTTATAATTTTTATATTTAAAATTATTTTAAAATAGATTATTTAAAGTCTAAAATTTTAGCGAATTTTAAAATTATTTTTGAACCCAATAAAAATTTGGACAAAACATATATTTAGATATATTTTATTAAAAAAATAAATAATTATAGATTTTATCAAAATATATAATTTTTATATTAAAATTTTATAAAAAAATCATAAATAAGAATTTTATATAGTTATTCGTATATAGTAATGTATGGGATTGAGAAAATGTTGCGTATACAATATTTGCACCATTACGTATAGAAAAATGCGTGCTTCTAAATATAACTCTAACTTGATATCTTGGTCACATATTCTAAATTATGGTTACTATCAGTCTATCACAATTTAAAATATGTGATTGAGATAGTTCTAAGATTTATGCAAACAAATTAGAATATAAAATCTGTGTAAATGCACACAAATGTTATACACTACATATGTTAACATGTGAGAAATAAATTCTTCGGGGACTCTGACAGCCATGATACATTCATTAGGCGGCCCCTGAAGCATAGCAGTGCTCTTAAAACAAACGGTTTTGCCATATAAATAACTTCTAACTATATATTTTAAGAGTTTATAGATAAATAAATTCTTCAGGACATCAACATCGCATTACTACTTATACATGAAGTTGAGAGTTTATACTTATCCACTGGAAAGCGTCGTGCGTACAACAACAAAGCGATAACGAGCGCAGTACAGACTGAATGAAAGGGTTCATATGGTGTGCATCAAATGCACATATCTAGACTAGAGATAGATTGGTGATTCTAGAGCTCTGGGAATTCATAAATGGAGAAAGCTTCTGCTCATAATACTATCCTTTCAGAATGAGCGCCGATGCAATGTTTACATGACGCCAAGGTAGGTATAAAATGGAGACGAAAAGTATACTTGCAATACTATGACAATGAACCCCTGCTACAGCAAATCATTCAACGATGCTACCAACTTAAACAAAAATTCTGCAAACACAGGATTATCGGACTAACGAATCATCTTTGATCTTGACTGATACGTCTCTATGCTTCGGCCATGATGCAGTCAATTGCTTGTTTGCAGATGCCAGTCATTGTTGCCTCAGGCCCATAAACCTGCAAATCGTTTGAAACATCTTCAGTAACAGATCATAAGTTTTGACCAAAAAAACAAAAACAAAAATGCTGTAATGAAAATTGTGAAACGAAATAATTGAGCAGCTCACCTCAAGAGGAACGCCGAGTTCCTCACCAAGAGCTCGCATTTTTGCTAGACCAGTCTGATAATTTGGACCCCCTCTTCGAACATAGATGTTCATTCTTGCTGCCTTGAGCTTGGACTCCTAAAGTAGATAGACATGGAGCTAGTAGCTGTGCCTTTGCAAAAAATTAGAAGCATTTTTTATAATAAATTTTCAATTACAAACCTTCTCCCTCAGTGCCCGAATAATCCCGCTAAAGGTAGCACCAACATCTGTGAAGTTGGCAATTCCACCTCCTATCAGAAGGGCTCTCTTACGGCCATCAGGCTCTGCAGTAGCACACTACGAAATAATAGAAAAGTAAGTGCACTATAAGAGAGAAAAGGTCCTACAAAATATGTGCTAGCCTTACGTCAAGAACGACTCTGGCATATCGCAAGACCTCATCTTCTTTTGGTGCACCACTGTACTCGGCATAATTTCCAAGCTCTGAAGCATAACCCAAGTCCCCAACCTAATAGGAATATACCAGGCAGTCGCAACGCATCATAAAAATCAATCCTATGTATATTGAATGTGAAACATATATCAATTGGTGAGCATACTTACTGTGTCAGCATATATGACACTAGCACCACCACCAGCAACCATTGTCCATATACGGCCTTTTTCATTTAGAACAGTGAATTTCAGAGAGGCACTTGTCTGGTTTGAACAGAAAAAGCACTATGTTAGCTACCTAAATGAAATGTACAAAAAGAGGTAATCTAAACAATATGCAGCACTACTACAGCTAGAAGGAAATAATATCAGTTAAAGGAATCCAATGTCTCTTTCTAGAAAAGCAGCACTTTAAGAACTAAAGCTATATATATATATATATATATCTGCACAAAGAGTATAGGCCTGAAGCCAGAAACATATCTTGGCGTTATTTTATTAGGAGAAATAACAAACACATTTCAAATACCAAAAATCATATGAGAATTTCATTAGGTAACTCAAAGCAGCATATAATGGCATATGCAAAGAAATAATTATAAGTTAAACACATTAAATACCTTTTCATCCAAAGCATGGATAAAGCCTTCAGTGGGGCTGAGGACTCTGCCAAAGGGGAGTGGGAATTCTATGTCTCCCCACCTGCAAAAGTTCAAGCATGACCATCACTATATTTGCTCGAGCCATTTGCTATACATAAACACCAAGCAACACATTACTGCAGCCTATGTCATTACTTCTTGAAGTTCTTAAATGCAGCTGTGTCGTCCAACTCTCCTCGCATATCCAAGGGATAAGGTTCCCCATTAACCAATGTAAAAGGATTCATCTCAAGAAAAGTGAAATCAAGATCTGTCATGGATAAGAGCATCAAAGTTAAAGTTTAGAATATAAATGTCAAAAATTGACAGCCATAGTCATAAGGTTGTTTTAGATCTTTGTTGAAGGAGACAGTTGAACGGTACCTTGGAATACAGTGAAAACACCTTTTATGAAGTCCCCTAATTTTCCTCGTAGCTAGAGCATCAACACAATTATAAGTCAAACTGAATAGGACGTTAAAGAAATCATATGCCTAACAACATGAAGCCCGAATATGATATGAATTCAACATAATCGAGATCAATAGTAAAAGCTGGAAAAAACAAACAAACAAAAGATCATGCCATCAGAAATCCAGGGTAACAATCATTATCTGTTCACTTGAAATTAAAACCTTACATGCACAGAACCGATGAAAGCTATAAACCAACAAAGTTGACTACATGTGCCAGCACACACATGACTAACCTCAAGTGGAAGAGTCGCAATCAGCGGAGCACATGCCTCAGTTGAAAAGGGCTTCTCGGTTGGAAGGAATATGGTTTTCACCTGCAATTTATATCGTACAAATCTATAAATACAATATAGTACTAGCTAGTACAATATAGTACTAGCTGCAGATGGGATTGCATAATGGTAGCTTCTACATCACCTTATCCCAATTTTCCTCAATCTCAATCCCGCCACACTCAGAGAAGCTGATTGTGCAACCAAGTCTCTCAGACACAATCGATAGGTAGTACTCTTGGTCATGAGGGATAAACGGCTCGATAATAAACGTTGTAATAGGAGCTTTGCAGCCACCCATCTCAACCTATGAGCGAAAGACTAACATGTTTACATCATTGATTATATAAAGTCAGAAATTGAAAAATACTACCTAGACGACAATCTAACCTCCACTCCAAGACGTTCTTTCACGAACTTAGAAACCTGTGCAATGTCCAAGTTAAGAGCCACCAGACCACTCTTCCCACGCTTTCCAAACAGCATGTCGGGCTTAACGACCAATTTCATGGATGAGAGCCATGGCTCTTTGTTTGTTAACTCAGTGAAATCAGTAGCTTCAGTAACCTATTTAATTTTCAAAGGGATTATAACATTATCAACTAAAATATCATATCTTTGATAAATGCTAAAGGCAAAACCATGAGTAAGAAAGAACTATACTATCGGTAAAATTAGGAGTTGTTTACATGCATATTTGTATTTGTATTCAATAAGAATAGACAGTGTGTTTTAGTGGTGTTTTGAAGATACTACTAGCTTATTTCTACAACAGCAACAACAAAACCATTTCCCTCTAGGTGGAGTTTACTACGTGGATTCTCGTAGACTATACTGTTTTTGTCTAAAGCTATGTCTTCACTCAAGTAAAGCAAAAAGAAAAAAAAAAAAATCCTCAAAGTTTCTGCCCAACTCTTTCTTGGTTCTTCCTTATCCCTCTTGATAGCGGTCATATCCAACATCTCATACCCCCTATCCGAGGCGTGGATGAATCTTCTCTTCACATGTTCAAACCTCCTCAAATGATACTCCATTTGTTATCTATTGGTGACACACCAACTTTCTCCCTGATCACTTTATTTCCAATCCGCCCTTAATCATATGTTTGCACATCAACCGTATATTCTCAATTGCGCCACATACAACAGGTGCATATGCTGATATTAACAGCGCAGCAGTAGATCCAGAATACTATCTTTTCTCAAAATAAATCAAAATTATACATAAGCAAATAAATCAATTTTATACATCGATCAGAAGACAAATAGAGTCAGAAATCCAAACAAGCCAGACTAACGATTCCGTCAGGTCTTAAGGATTCGATTAACAAGTATTGTTGATTAACAAATCCATTCAACCCGAACAAGAAATTCAAAATCAGTAGTTGAAAACCAAAAAGTAAAAAAAAAAATCAATCATCGCTCATTCAGCTATACCTAGTTTTTTTTTTTTTAAAAAAGCTTGTATGTAGTACTATTTATAGTGAAGCTAGAACTGAAATTCTTCCACAAATTATACTGTAAAAAAATCGACTAATTTAGAACCTCGAGATCTAGACACACTCAATGTTGATGATGAATTGCATGTATTTGGTACCTGAGCAGAGAGGATCTGGAGATCAATTCCTGCGAGGCGCTTGAGGTGCTCCTTGAGCAGCCTCTTCGAATGGAACTCCCTGATCTTCTTGCGCGCCATTTCAGATGCAATCAGAAGAGATCAAGCTAGATCAATTTGAGATCCAAGAACAACTGATTTGGGAAATGGATCGAAAAAATGTTGGTGGATTTATTTAAAGAGCAAGAATTTTGAAGAGCGAGAGCGGCGGTAGATGACCGGGTTGTTGGACGGACCACAAGAGTGGCAATCTTCCCTTCACAGGTACGATTAAGTTTTGGCTAATGCTAGTAACACACCAAACAGACTGATTAACCAACAAATATGAGCCAGCTAGGTACATAACCACGTGTTCAGATAAGAGTGGTTGGATTTCTTGCAAAACAAGATAACATCATGAAATCCGCCCCAGCTCAATGACCAAAAAATTAACACATGACATGCAGAGTTTAATATTTTTGTATTGAGCCTTAATAATAAGAATTTATTTTAGGATAATTCCATATCATCCCTTTATTTCCGTACGCGTTCCGGATCAGCCCCCTTAGAAACACGTTTTCAGAGGCTGATCCAGCCATTTCAAAATAGATATGAAATTATTGATTGTGCATTTGAAAAGAAGTAAACTTTTCAATTTCAAATAGACACTAACTACTAAATTTTATTTAATTAATTCGTAATTTAATTTTTTTTAATAAACCAATTTCTATCTCGTATTATGTCATGTATATTTTAATTAATATATAACTAATTTTTAAGAAGTTTTGAATATATATATATAAATTTTTTATATGATCTATAATTTCAAAATAGAAAACGTAATGTACAGAAGAATCCTTGAAAAATCTGTCTCGTGATTCCGGTCGTTTGCCGGCGTCTCATATTGACATATATAGGTAGACTATCACTGGACTGTTGTCCTCTAGGGAATATTCTAAGGAAAATTGCGTTTCAGCCCCCCTAATTTTGGGGTCGCACGATTCAGTCCCCCGAAACGTCACGTGGCGGCACGCGCGCGCCGCCACGTCGGCGGAGAAACGCGTTTCGGAGGGCTGAAAAGTCAATTTTGAAAAACGGGAGGACTGAAACGCAATTTTTCCAATATTCTATACATAATAAAATTTTATTTTAATAAACTCAACAACATCATAATTTCACACCCACAAACCCAAAAAAAAAAAAAAAAGAATAATAGTTTCATACGTACGTAGGCCCATGAATTCTTCCCTTTCTCTTATTTCTACAATTCATTTTTCTAACATCGACCAGCTTTTTCTCGCTCCTAATCTTAGCTGTTCACGATACCGCAGTTCTTCCTGATCTCCCCTTGGCCGCCGGTTAGTACCTCGATGGAACCCATCTTGACCATCGCCGCCGCGAATTTCCGCCTCCACTCCATCGGCCTCCGCGCGTGCTCCGCTACCTTCGCCGCCGTCGAATGGTCACTCACCAGCGTCTGGTCCGACGTCAGCAGCCCCTTCCGGCTAATCAAATTCCTGTAGTACTTCACGTCTAAGCTATGCGGGGCTCCAATGTCCAACGGAACAATGGGATCCGGTAACTTCTCGCCTGCGGCGGCCTTCGCCGTCGGCGACGGACACCTCGATTTTAAGAAACTGGCTAATTTGCTGTTCATCGTCGGATCCTGAGGATGCGTCGAGTTGAAGTTGTACAAGCGGGAATCGAACGACGAGCAGTGGGTGACACCGATAGAGTGAGCGCCGGAGAGAACCACCATGTCATCGACAGTTAGACCCTTCTTGGCAAAGTTAGATGCGAGCTGCTTGGAGTTAAAGAAAGGCAACGGGAGGTTCTGGATGACCTCCGACTCGTTGGAGACAAGGCCGTCTCTTCGGCCGGCGGGGACGGAGTAGCGGATGCCGCCAGCAAGGAAGGCGCTGTCGCGGGCGGCGAAGGCGATGATGTCGGCACATGATACGGTGTCTGGGCATCGGGATTCGAGCTTGGACTTGGCGGCGTCGATGACCTCGAAGCCGCGGAGGCTGGGGTTATTCGGCCGGCTTTTCTTCTCCACATGGCCGCCGGCGGGGTTGGAATCCAGCAGAACAGATGCATCGCATCCCTGCAAAATAGATAACAAGTTTTATAATCATATAATAGTACGTTGGATGTCGTGGTCATTGGTTATAACATGCAAATCTCTATTTTAGCCACGAAAAATGCTACGTTCTTCGAACTTCTCCATCGAAAAAATTTTCGAATTAAGAAAAGATGCGTTTGCTATAAAACGCGTTTTTTTACTCGGTGAAATGCGTTTTACAGTGTGGAAAAACGCGTTTCTATTTAATTCGGAAAAATTTTCGGGGGAAAAGTTCGGGACCGTAGCATTACTCTTTAGCCACTTGATCGACAAGAATAATATTAGAGGTGCATGCAGCCTTGTGATTCGTTATTTTTATTGTATTATTATTATTATTATTATTTTCTGTATTTGATAAATATTTTACTAATAAAGATAATTTTTATTCTCAAAGAAAGGGAAAAAAAAGCATTGCACCATAATGCATGCATTGCTCTTAATTACTACAATTGTCTAATATATGATCGATAATTAAAGCCATGATAAATAACTTAATTTTTAAGAAGCGATCGAAGAGGAGACAAACCCTAACGAAGCAGTCGTGGAAGTGCATTCTGATGAACGCAGCAGCTAAACCATTATCCTCTGCGACGGCCTTCATTACGGCACGTCGTACTATTTTCTCTGCGCGAGGACAGGTCGAGTCGTAGAATCCAACTCGTAATGATACTGCAGAAGCCGTACACAGGGCATCGGAGGCAACGACGATCGCCAGTGCAAGACAAAGCCAATGAGGCGCCGCCCTTTCAGAAGCTTTCATCTTTAGCATGCAGCTTGTCCGCAAGAAATCCAAAGTAATGCAGGTTAAGAATGAAAATGGCAAATATATAGTGCTTATGTTGGGGTTAGCTTATTCATAAATAGCTCTTTTTTAACTTATTTAAGCCACCATCCATTCCTTAATTACCAAGGTTTAATCAACAACTGGACATATCTTATAGATCTGTCAACTTATTAAGTCCATCACTTTCTTATTCCTGAATCATATAATGCGTAGCAGATTAGGGCTACATATAGCACTATATTGTGCATCTCCTTCAGGAGTGGTAATTAGGAGATTCGAACATAACCTGCAAGCATGAGCTTCTACCACTCAGCCTTATGATTATCTAGTCTATGAAAATACATATTCTTTTCAAAATAAATCTACAATGTACATTATATTTTTAAAAAAAGAAAAAGAAAAAAGAAAAAAGAAAAGAAGGTTGTCTATTTACATTTAGTTTTCGCAAAATTTGCATGGATTGACAAGTGCAACGTCTTCTTCGCCAACCTACTGAATCTATTTAAAAAAAATTATGGATTTAGCTTCTGTTAATAGAGTTTGGTAAGTAATAACCAATGACGAGCTTCAAAGTAAGGAATAAGTTAAACATATTATTAGCTAAATTAAATATTCATTTAAATATGATACTCCCTTCAATAACCACATTAATTAGTTATGCAGTTTTAGGTTTGGTTGATGTAATGCTACGCCAAAATGTTTCTTTTAGGCTATAAATACAGAAAAATTACGCTTGTAATCATTAAAACAAATCATGCTGTCGACTTATATATATTTTTAACATATTAGGCCAAATCTCGCTACCATCCAACTCGATAGAGCACGACATATATGTAAAGAACGCGAAATAGTGCTTAAGTTAAGGGCCCATGCATTATCATACTACAGCTTCAGATTGTAGTGCTTAAGCTGCATAGTCGTGCTCGATTGATCTGATAGTACTTGAAGAGCAGATCCAACTATCCCTTTAGATTGGAGCCTCAAATACCTAATTAAAAGTATTTTTCGACGATCAATGACCGCCTACGATCGGAAGGCGTCAATGAAGCACCGGGCGCAGATCTCGACGATTGTCTGCGGTCGGCGAAGGATCTCGTCAGTAGCCGAAGTCTGTCGGTCATATAGAGAAGCGCTTTTCTGTTGTAGTTCATAAATGCATGGTTCACCACATAGGGATACATCCTGGTCAAAAGGAGTTGGATTGGTTTATCTCATCCTGCCAAATCCAGGAACCTCATTATCAACATCATTTTGCGACTAAGTATGGAGATTTTGTTCAGGCTGTCAGCCATATTTCATATCTCGAAATCGAACAGAAGTCTACGCCAATTTTTCTTTTCTTTTCTTTTCTCTTTTTTTTAAGATTGTTGGAGAGAAAATTATGAAAATTATGAAAATTCTTTATGGCTATCTATGTTGCTGCTGAATTGACATCCGGTCAATCTTTAGCTCTACTCGTCGGGTGAATGCCAACAAACGGCGCTTCTTATCCGGGATTTCCACAAAACCTCCATTATTTTATATATGTATTATTACAAAAACAACCTTCATATCTATTGTATCATATTTCTCCTACAAATAATACAAAATTAATTTTTTTTAAAAAAATATAAATGTATTATTTCATAAATAAAATATAATCTGAAAACATATTGAAAATATTTGGTGAGAAAAAAATTAAGCAATTTTATAATATAGTGGTTTGGTCCCTAGCGGTATAGCTTAACCGGCAGCTAAGGTGGGTAGTTCACGAACTATTAATCACGAGTTCAAATCTTACCAGCTATAATACGCGATAGATATTTATCTGAATTTCTAAAAAAAATGTAAAGATTGTAGAAATTCTAACACAAGCTATAACATGTGATAGAAATTTATCCAAAATTCTGATATATATATATAAAGATTGTAGAAATTCTTAAAAAAAAAAAAAAAAAATCAAGATTGTAGCATACATGTGAAAGTGCTTATGTGTCTACTATGTATGTAGGTAGCTAAGCTAACAAAGTCAAATCACGAGGAAGCTTCTTCCGAACGGTATTGATGACTTTAATAATCATATTAAATAATAAATAAATATTCTAAGAAATTCTTACAACGAGTTTTATTTTAGTATATTTAGAATCTATGTAGTGTATGCGAATTCATAAGGATCTTGAGCTCCACAACAGCAGCCATGAACATGTTAAGGTCAACTTCTTCTTCTTCTTCAGAGAATTTGTGAAGCCTGATACTGAATTTTGAAAATTTATGCTTATCTATTAATTTGTCTGTATAGGCTACAAGGAAAGGTTGCGATCATCACCGGCGCTGCCACTGGGATCGGTGAGGCCGCCGCTAGGCTTTTCGCTAACCACGGCGCCACCGTGGTGGTCGCCGACATCCAGGACGACATCGGCCGCTCTGTCGCCGCCTCCATTGGCGCCGACAAGTGCAGCTTCCACCACTGCGACGTCACCGACGAGAAGCAGGTAATCATCTCTGGATGAACGCAATGGCTCCTGATAATGTCACTCGATAGTCGACACTGGTGTGTGTGTGTGTGTGTGTGTGTGTGTGTGTATATATATATATATATATAATATTAACATCGAACTTATGCTTTCAGGTGGAAGAGGTGGTGGCTAGCACGGTGGGTAAGCACAGCCGGCTCGACATCATGTTCAGCAACGCCGGCGTCCTCGGCCCGTCGGCCGGAATCCTCGACGCTGACTTAACAGCATTCAACAACGTGCTAGCCGTTAACGTCCGAGGCGCGGCTGCATGCATAAAGCACGCCGGCCGCGCCATGTCAGCTCGCGGCGGCGGCGGATCCATCATCTGCACCGCCAGCGTGGCCAGCACCACCGGCGGCCTCGGCCCGGCCCTCTACACCGCTTCGAAACACGGGTTGGTCGGGTTAACACGTGCCGCGGCCGGGGAGCTCGGAGCGAGGGGAGTTAGAGTAAACTGTGTGTCACCGTTCGGCGTCGCAACGCCACTGTCGCTCGCCAGTGGGTTGAATGCTGCCACCGTGGAGGCGATATGCTGCGAACAAGTTCCGCTGAAAGGGCCAGTGCTAAGGACGAAGCAGGTAGCGGAGGCGGCGCTGTTTCTGGCCTCCGACGAGTCGGAATTCATCACCGGCCACAACATCATCCTCGACGGAGGCTGCACCGTCTACGCCACGCCGAAGTACGACTTGCAACAGTTACTGGGAAAAGTTGGAAATGCGACAAATTTTAAGTAATATGTTTTGGACAATGCTAGTTTCTTTTAAATAAAACTCTCAAATTTAATTAGAACATTTCCTGTTTATTTGCCTCTTTAATTTAATTTGGCTAAAAAATGTACTTTTAATTTGATTTGATATTTTTATACACTTGACTTTTTTTATCCGAAAGAGCAGTGGCTAACCCAATCAGCTTAAGTGCTATAGTATCTTCCCATAACCCACCACGGGTTCAAACCCAGGACCCCTCCCCGTAGGGAGAGGATTTCGTACCATTTTCGCTGAGTATGAAATGACAAAATTGTTCTAGTCTTCCTTTAAAAAATCAGCGTCACTTATTATATAAAAACCATAAACTTTTATAAGATATATAATTTTTTTTAAAAAAATCTAAGTAGGTCTTTTAGAGCTTCAAAGTTTAATAAGTTTAAAATGGATTTCAAAAATAATGTTTAAGCCTGCTTCAAATTCGTTAAAGATTGGACTCCAAAATGTCTATTTAGAATATTTTTCGAAAAAAAATTCAACATAAAAATTATAAATTTTATCAAAATTTATAATTTTTATGTTAAAAATTTCTCCAAAAAATACCCCAAATTTTTTTTAAAAAAAAAATTTATTTAAACGAATTATAAATTTGGTTTATTTATATCTGGCTATGCATAGGTAGGGGGTGTTTAACCGGTCCAGATCGGAGACCGAATAAAATCAATATAATGAATTGAAAATCGGACTAAATTGAACCGGTTCGATCTGGATCAGACGCAAAACAATCGGATGGAACCGCGCAATTTTTATTCCATACAATGCTCTCTAAGATTGAACCTAACCGCACAGAAGCAATTGAACTGAACCGCACCGGAATAATTGAGGGTTACAACATCTTTTATCTCTCTCTCACTTTCATGTCAACAGCACCTCGACTAATAATGCACTCTAAGAATACCACTAAATTTTGTATAATCTACTGCAATATTAGTTCTCTCTAGATGCTTTCGAGAGCGTGAAGTTGAGATCATGTCAACAGTGTCTTGAGTGATCTTTTGTAGACGTTTTTTGGGCGCATGCCCGGATCGTACACAGCTGCGAAAATAGTAGAACAGACAAGATAGTGAGTTGACTGGTCCATTTTGCGCCACGTAAACTTTCACGTTCGTTGGTGGAGGGCGCGGCGTATAACTGTCTCTTCCACGTTCGCGCGGCGGTCATGTGGCTGATTTAATCTTTTCATATTTCGATCAAATAAGTTGGCCGATATGCCGAAGCCTAGGTTGGTTGATCATGGCCGACCGTTGCTGAATGACGGGCGAATCTCGGACGAGTTACCTGGAGCTCGGTGTCGGCTGATCATTGATCGAGGTCAGTCCTAACAATCACGAGGTACGTGGATGGATACCTCAGTCGTTGTACATGCCTCGATCACATATGATGCTTGGGCTCTTCATCCTTTCTGGCGTCCAACTTATTTGTTAATTTATGGCGGTCCAAATCCGTACTATATCAGCCTTTTAGTTATTTATATAATTATCATAATTGATTAATACTTTTTGCATCTTAGTTGTAGATCTGACCTATTTCAGTATTAACAAAATCAAAGGTATCGGACTATAATTCTAATGCACATCATTAGAGCATATATTATTGAGCTTATTCTATATAATAACATTAAAGAAAATAAAATAAAATAAATGCGGAAATAAACAACGATAGCATCTGCTGGTCAACGTCGAAATTCCATTCTCACCCATCAATGTGAAGAAGCTGACGAAATTTAAAAATCTTATATTGATAGAAAAAAATCAAACAAAATCGATATTACGTTATATTATCATTAAATTAATATATATTTTAAGCTGTTCTTTTTCTTGTTTTTTTAATGAAAACTTAAGTTGTTCTCAAGTCAATGCAAATAAGTGATGGTGGCGTGTTAGGACTTCCACTACACCTCCATTATTATATTATTATCATATCGACTGTTGATACTATAATTTTAAATTTTGATCGTCGAATTAAATTTTATTTTATATTTTGATCAGATACTAAATAATAATAATAATAATAATAAAAAGAAAAAAAAAAAAAAAAGAGAGGACGTTTCACTATGCTAGCTAACATAGATTATAAGGATGATAATTCTTTGTGCCGATAACTGCGGTCGCCCCTTGTTGACATCCACCCTCCATCTCCGATTCTGTACCCATCCCGATGAGCTCAATCACTGTCATTCTGTCCTGACTGGAGCAGTAGTCAATACTCAAAAAGCATCGTACAGCAGTAACAGTACTCAATTTGGTTCAAAACGGAGGTCGGTCTGGATCCCGTGAACCGAACCCATAAAACGTAAACCGAGCGGTTTAACGTCTTGTCCAATTTGACGATGAATAAGACCTAAGAATAGGGTTACCAACTAAAAATAGCTGGGTTTTTTTTTTAAAAAATTTTTTTTTATTATGGTGGAATAGTTAATCCGAGCACGTATCTCCATAAGAATCTTAAACTTGTATAAAACTCTTATGTCCAGTCTAACAGATATTTGGAATCCGAGTATAAATATTCTATAAAAGGGCTCTTATTATATGATACATAGAATTTTTTAGAAACTTTTACAAGAGATTTTTATCCCACGAAAATTCTAACCTGAATGGTGACGATTTTTGAGAAATCTTTCATCCAGTTGAGCTGACCGTACTCGACGAAGCAGTAATATTTATGAATAAACTTTCATTTATAATTCGTTATTCCAAAATATTTATTTTAAACATTTTAACTATCAAAATTATAATCATATTAAAAATTATATTGTTTTTATTCAAATATTTTTTAAAAAATATTTCTAAATATATATTTGAGAAATATAAAAAAAATGAAGTTGGAAGAGGAAGTAAAAAACGAGAGAGGATGCGAGCGGCGAGAGAGATTGGTACTAAGATGAGTTTAATGCAGAGTATTTGCCGCCAAAGATGATATGAGGGTAAGCGACGAGGTGGTAATGTGACTGCAATTTTATTTTATTTTATTTTTAATAGAAGATCATTTTTGTCATCGTAAAGAATCATTTTGTAACCAAATCCAAATAGGATGGTTCTAATGGGCCAAATATGATTTTTGGAGGCGCTTTTGGCAAATCGTCCAATTAATTTCAGACCTAGATCAGAAACAACCAGGCATTAATTGTGCACCAGTTCAAGTTCTGTTCAAGAGGAATCAGAATCAAAAGCCGGTTCGGAACAACACAGTTAAGCTAACAAAGTCAAACCATGAAATGAGCAAGCTTCTTTCGAACGATATGGTATGGATGCCCTTATAATCTAAAATAATCAGTACGTAAATAAAAATAAAAATAAAACCTAGAAACACATATCACGAGTTTTTATTAAATATATATATTTAGAAGTTATATAATGAACGTGTGCGTATTCGTGAGGAACTTGAGCTCCAAAAACAGCAGCCATGAACATGTTTAGGTCAATTTCTTCTTCTTCTTCTTCTTCTTCTTCTTCTTCTTCCTCTCATCTGAGAATTTGTGAAGTTTGATACTGAATTTTAAACGTTTTTTGATTACCTATTAATCTGTCTGTATAGGCTACAGGGAAAGGTTGCGATCATCACCGGCGCCGCCAGTGGGATTGGTGAGGCCGCCGCTCGGCTCTTCCCTAGCCACGGCGCCACCGTGGTCATCGCCGACATCCAGGACGAGCTCGGCCGCTCCGTCGCCGCCTCCATTGGCGCCGACAAGTGCAGCTTCCACCACTGCGACGTCACCGACGAGAAGCAGGTAATAATATCTGCATGCATAGAATGGATCCTAATTATGTCCCTCGATTATGGTGTATATTATAACATATTAACATCGAACT
This sequence comes from Xerophyta viscosa, assembly GCA_002076135.1. NCBI lineage: Eukaryota > Viridiplantae > Streptophyta > Magnoliopsida > Pandanales > Velloziaceae > Xerophyta > Xerophyta viscosa. Next base: position 4,295,393 of record MJHO01000003.1, read on the forward strand.
CGAACATGCTTGTAGGTGGAAGAGGTGGTGGTTAGCACGGAGGGTAAGCATAACCGGCACGACATCATGTTCAGCAACGCCGGCGTCCTCGGCCCGTCGGCCGGAATCCTCGACGCTGACTTAACAACATTCAACAACGTGCTAGCCGTTAATCTCCGTGGCGCGGCTGCATGCATAAAGCACGCTGGCCGCACCATGTCAGCTCGCGGCGGCGGCGGAACCATCATCTGCACCGCCAGCGTGTGCAGCACAACCGCCGGCCTCGGCCCAGCGATCTACACCGCTTCTAAACACGGGTTGCTAGGGCTAGTACGTGCAGCGGCCGGCGAGCTCGGAGCGAGGGGAGTTAGAGTAAACTGCGTGTCACCCTTCGGTGTCGCAACGCCACTGTCGCTCTCCAGTGGGATCGATGCTGCCGCGTTGGAGGCGATATGCTGCGAACAAGCGCCGCTGAAAGGGCCGGTGTTAAGGACCAAGCAGGTCGCAGAGGCGGCGCTGTTTCTGGCCTCCGACGAGTCGGAGTTCATCACCGGTCAAAACCTCCTCGTCGACGGAGGTTGCACCGTCTACACCGTGCCGAAGTACGACTTGCCCCAGTTGCTGGGTGCAAAAAATTGATTGAATAATATCGTACGAGCAATTAAAGTTCAATTTAATTATTGTTAAGGATAATACGAGAATAATTCACACCACAAACTTAAAATTATAGCAGACTTATAATTAATTCAAAGTTGTGTTCCATATATAATATATATTATATATATATATATATTATATATATATATATATATATATATATATATATATATATGTGTGTGTGTGTGTGATGTCCATATTATTGTTGTACGTGAAGCTACAGTTATATTTTGAGGTACCTAAAACTCACCTAAGTTCTTTTTATATTTATTTAGGTATGCTTTGTTTTGAATTTCCCCTTGTAATATTGGTGAGTGAAGAATTTATAAAATATGAATGTTTGACTACCTATGAAGGTCAATTTGTAAACCTTTCTCTCAATAATTTTGTTACCTTTTTTTCCCTGACTAATTACTTTTTTTTTTAATCATAGCTATTTAAAAGTAAATTTGCTAATAATTAGCTCACTTTCGAAAAGAGCATCGCAGATCAAATTTTTACGACTGAAGAATGTAAATTTGGGTGATTTAGGAATGAATCTACGCTTCACTGTATGTCATGGATCAGTCAGTCCCTTTGGTCTTACTAACCCGGATATTAATTGGATGGTTCAAGTTCACCACGTGGCTGCGAATCAGGTCCATCTCCAGCAGAAATCAACGTGGGCATGCGATCAAAAAGTCCTTGGACTCTAAATAACACAATATGTGTTTTGATGATTTGATCCCATGGACTCGGTCCCTTCTACTAGCAATAGACCTATACAAACCTGTTTCTTTCTTTTTCTTTTTTTTTTTTTTTTTTTTTTGGGGGAAAATTCGTAACAAAAAGTGGCTCATTCAAAATATGTACAAAAAGTATGTCAATGATTGCTGAAGTTCGTAGTACAGAATGTTTAGGTACGACCTCTTCAAGGCCAGTAAGTCGTTAAAAAAAAAAAAGTTTCTACGAAAGCCTTTGATTTTGACTTTCTATGTCATCAGTCGACCGTAACATATACTGCACTAGTAAATACTCACATATGGCTACTTCCGAAACACAAATATCCTCCTGAAATATTTTATGCGAACAAAATTTTAGATAAAAAAAACACATGCGTGCTCTTAAAAAAAATCTAATTTCACCTGATGTTGCATCATCACCTCGGATTCGTAAAGGTGTTCCCCGTTTACCCACAACAACGGAGGAGCCGCTTCCACCAACCAAAGATGGTGTTTGTTCATAGAATAGAATGATGGCCCATATCACTTTATGTAACCAACAAATGTAGGATGTAGTTAGTTGGTGGCGTCAGGTTACAACCTACGTTAGCATGTATGGCAAAGAAAGAAAGAAATGAATGATTCAGTGCAGGCATGAGCTTCCAGAATCAATTGCGTACATCAATCAGCAAGGCTACTTGTAGACGTGCCGCCAACGTACAACCATACCATCCTGATTACATACATACATGCATGCATGCATTTAATCCAGAAATAACAACGTACAGAGCAAGTGTCATCTTACAACAACAGTACTAGAAATTTAAGGTTTAGCAACAGTACATTGAATAAAATATGCAAATTGCCAGATGTATGCTGCATTAAGTTTGTCGCCTCGCTAAATAAACAACCAAACTATCCAACATAGTTTCTATCCAAACTCAAATATTACCAACCTCAGACAGCATTACAGCTTGTCATGTGCTCATTGGCTCTGGGGCACCGCCGAGTAGATCAAGCAGCGAATTCTGGGGCTCCAGCTCATCATGCCACTTGGGAAGGGAATCGCCACTGTAGAAGTTCCGTGTAACACCATCTTCATTTATCTGCAACGACAAGCATCAAATTAATGCGCAGAGGCAGGCACTTTGGAATATATATATATATATATATATATATATATATATATATATATATATATATATATATATATTATAGACCGATCTATTTGACAAGACAGAGATGTATTCAGAAACTCGATCATTCCTCATAATCAAGCAGCAACCTATCTTACAAAGTGCCAAGCAACTTTTCAAATAAAAATAATAAAAGTTACTGAAAAATATATTTACAAACTACTTTTAACTGGCTAGTTGCAAACTGGTCCTCCAAGAGCACCACAAGAGCACCAGGTTACAAGTCCGCAAGATCAAAGAACAGTTCAAGTGCTAATCATACTTCATTCTAATTAAAATTTTCTCGAATCATATTTCTTTCGAAAAGGAAACAGAAAGGGATACTTACAATGACAGTGCGGACAACACCTCCACTTGCACTGTCTCGGGCCATAGCAAGAGAGACAGCCTTCACTACAAGTTCCTGCAGTTGAGCTAACCCATCAGCTCAGCTTTTATAGCACTTTTCAATAAATTAAAGTGCAATTGAATAAAAACAGCTTTTCTTTGGTCCACAGAAATTTCCAACCAGAGAACTAAGCAAGGAACTCCCATGGCCGAGTGTTTTAACCACCAGTTGCTTGATATCCACAAACAAAAAAATAAATCCATTCCAACAAAAAATGATGCATAAGGAGGAGACAGGAGTCAATCAAGGAAACTATTAAGTCCCGATTTGCGGTCGAAACCACTTATGATTGACGGCTACTTTGAAGTATGACCGCAGCAGCCGCATAGAAACTATCGTTAGAATACACACCAATATGGGATAAATGGATCCACTTAGACTCTTACTTCAGCATGATCACCTTATCATGACAAACACAAAGTGTGTGTCCAACATACCTCGGCCTCGTCTCTACTCATCCCTTCCCTCCATGCTTGATCGAAAAATCCATACAGATAGCTAGAGCCAGAGCCTAGCAAAAACCAAATTTCCGTTAAAGGCAGCCCAAATAGGTTGATCATTGTAACAAAGCTTGGCAAATTTTACAAAAGATATTCAAATGCATGTACAAGCTTGCTGCTCAAAAGTGTTGTACTACAAGTTTAAAAATATTGAAATAGCGACCATTCGTCATGACCCATTCTGTATGCCAAGCTAGTAGTAAGCACAAGTCAACATCATAATCCCATTGGACAAGGCAGCACAACAAACAAGATTGAAAAGAGATAGTTACAAAATACATATACTCCCCCAAGGGGTCAACAGTCTATAAACCAAGGTTCGACGTTTCGGGCGTCACGGAGCGAAACGTGCCGGAGCCGCATCGGTGCCGAGCCGACGGCTCCCTTTTTTTTTTTTCAATAAATATTATTCATCGTCTTCCTTGCGGCAGCGCCGCGAGGAACGTGACCTAATCAGGACAGCGTGATCGCACGGACCTGATTTCTGGTCAGCGTAATCGCGTGGACCTGATTTCTGGTCCGCGCAATCTCGCAGACCTAATACAAGTCCACGCGGACCTAATTCAGGTCCGCGCGCGCTGACCCTTTTTTTTTAAATTTTAAAATATGTTTAAAAAATATATTTTAATACTTTTAATTTTCTTTTTTTTTTAAAATATTTTTTATTTGTTTCTTTTTTATTTTTATTGTAAGATTTTTTTTATATTTGAATGTAATTAAAAAATAAAAATAATATTTTATTACCGGCACGGTCGGCACGTCTCGAGTTCGGAATTTACCGAAACTCGGCACGGCACGAAACGAGGAACCTTGCTGTAAACACTTAAGGACTACTCATACGCAAAGTTTACCGTGCCGTGCCGTTTCGAGTTTCGGTAAACTCCAAACTCGAGACGTGCCGACCGTGCCGATCGTGTCGTTTCGACTGTGCCGATAATAAAATATTATTTTTTTATATATGTTAATATTTTTTAAGGATTTTTAATTTCAAAAAATGAAAAACTTAAAAAAAATTAAGAGCTTGTGACCTTTGAGTCGCGCCTACCGGCACAATACGAGAAAAAATCATCTATACGACACGAAATACCAGTCGCGCCGCGTGGACGCAAAAAATGAGCATTGTTATTTTCTTCATTCAAGAAAGATGAACAATTCTCCCTTACTAAAAAGAAAAAAAAGAAATTCGGTCGTGCCGACCGTGCCGTGCCGACATCTGTCGGCACGGAGACGTTTCGGTCGGCACAAGGCGTGCCGACCTAGAGATGTCAACGGGCGGGGAATAGACGGGGGACTATTCCCCATCCTCATCTCCGAATTTGATCTCCGTTCCCCATTCCCGACCCCGTCCCCGTCGGGGAGGAAAATTTCTTCCCCATGCCCAATCCCTTACTAATTGAAATTATTTTTTTATGATATGTAATAGTATTCTAGACAACTAAAATAGAAATTTATAATATTTTTCTTCATTATTCTTGTACATTGCATGATAATATTTCAGTAATATACTAAAACATCATTAGTAAACATCATTACTAGAAATATCATTTCGGATTTTAGAGCGGGTCGGGGCGGGGTGGGGGGTATAGTCCCCATCCCCAACCCCGAAACAAATGGGGAATTCATTTTATTCCCCGTCCCCGAACCCGACGGGGAATCCCCGACCCCAAACCCGATTTTTTCGGGGCGGAAATCGGATTCTCCGTCGGGTCCGGGGTAAATTGACATCCCTATGCCGACCGAAACGTCGAACTATGCTCATACGCATTAAGATAAAATTGTTCGCAGCTTACTTGTGCCATTTCTGGACATATATAAACCTAACTCATTATGTAACCTGCATCGGCTAAAATTTCAGATCTGCCTTTACTCAAAACAAATCAAAATCAAGGATCCTACTGAGTTAGCACATGCTTTAGAGAAGCCAATAACGAAGAACAAATGCAACCAGACTCACCCAAACAACTGTTCAAAAGAACATACCTCCAATGGTAAATGGTTGCTTCAGAATTGTGCCACCAAGAGGAACTGAGTAAATTTGACCACCTTCGTACTTATCCCATCCTCCAACTATCATGCCAGCTTGTAGAAAATTCTAAAAAGATACCAAACATTTCATAAAACCATTACCAGACAGATCATAGCAACACCATCCTGCATCTATTAAACTTCCTACTCTGAATTGAGTGCGCAAGTTTGACATAACTATCCACAATAAAGAACATCATAGATACGTGGAATATACGTGGTTACTAGTAAGCAAAAGGAACATGCACGAGATTGTCAAAGGTAAAAATTATAGATAAGTGTGACTCGCCATTGATCCATGAAAGAACAGAGACTCAGCCCGGCTCTAAGACAATATTGAATCATATCTGGAGGTTATGAACCTAATGAGGTTTCTAGAAATAGGAAGAAAAACTGAATTCTTACCTTGTTTTGATATGCTAACAATCTGACCAAGTTAGCTGCAACTTTAACAGTTGCAGGCTGCCCAAGCTGAATGCTGCACTCATACAGGGAAATGTAAAACACATTGATCCGAAAGAAGAAAACTATTGAAATGTATCATCATAAAAGACTTGAGATAAACCACAGTCAGGCAAGCATATTATCCACAGGGAAATAAGTTAAATATAAAAATGCAAATGTCCAATCATGACCAATGCATTAAAACTCATCATGTGTCCAACCATCTCATGCAAGAAAATTATAATAATTCACGGAAATATTTAGCAGATCGTAACTTTGATTGGAAAGCATTGCTTCATCATGAACAAAAATTAATAATTTATTAAAACTTGGGAAAAATTACTATTTCTAACCAAATGTCTATTTCTAACCAAATGAACTCAAACATTTCATTATCAACAAAGCATGACTTATTAGACTCCAAATGTGCAAAAGAGTTTGCAAACCCTCTTTTTTCCCTTAATGGATAATTTAACATGACAGCAATTGGAATATTATAGAAATACATATACAGGTACAAGAAACAGCTAGTGCATTCCTAGCTTTTAAGCGCAATTTGACGGCTAGCAACTTTTAACTCAATAACATTGGATACAAACAATTTCCAAAATAGAATAGTAGAAAGTTGCATGAGAATTGCCTTGATACATAAAGAAAGGAGATAAACTTACGTGTGCTGGTGAAGGAAATAGCGAACATAATCAGACACTGTTTGGGTATCAGCAGCCTACAGATAATCCAGATTATAAGAAGCCAAATACATAAGCATCCAGTGCTTCATTTTAGCAAGAGGAAAAAGAACAAACACATTTAGAGTCTGATAATCAGTTGATGGCTGTTGCCAACATTATCAAAGTTTCAAATCTTGACAATTTTATATAGTTTCTAGTGACGCATAGGAAAGTTATCTGTATGGTGGTCCTTTATGAGCATTCTATACTTGTAAGAGGCTCATCTAAATGTCACCATTTACTTTTTGCCCATATTTACAGCAGGCTGCAACTCATGCAATCTGATAAGAATTAGGACAATTTAATTAATTTTAGACAAAGTATCCAGGGAAAAACAAAGAATTTAATTAATTCAAACAAATTGATTTCCTACATAGCCACAACAAATAACCACGATGACTACTTAGAAGTTTCTTCAAGGCCGAGAAATGAGTGAGTTGGGGACAATTAGCAACCAGGTTAAACAGCTCTAAACCCTCCTCTATTTGCACTTTTATGTTAAACTAGTTTTGAACCCGTGCGATGCACGGTTGTTAATCACCAATATAAAATAATAATATTAAATTTTTTTTATATTTTAATATATAAATTAATAATTATTTTTATTAAACTATTATATTTTATTTATCATATTATTAGAGCAAAATAATTACTATATAGTAGATATAAAATTAGATAAAAAAATTAAGTTACATACCTAGAATTACGATTTTGATATTCGAAAGCTTATTTTATTTTAAAAATATTAATTTTATATAAATTAATATTTATGTTTATTAAAGTATTATACTATATTTATCACATGTAATTAGAAAAAAAATACAAAATTACATACCTAAAATTACTCTTTGATCATTCATTTGTATGTTATATATAAATTATTAAAAATTTGATAATGACTTTTAAAATTCTTCATTACATACTAAAAGTTACGACTTTGATCACCCATTTGTATATATTGTATATAATTATATATAAATTATTAAGAATTTAATAATAACTTTTTAAATTTTCTAAATTATTATAATTATTTTTAATATATAAATAAAATATTATGAATTATACTTAATTTGTATATTTAATAAAATTATTAATAACACATTAATTATGCATTGAATTCAAACTCTCATTAAATATATGATTAATTACATATTTATTGAATTAAGTGACACATGTCACATTATAAGATAGTAGAGATGCCATGTGGCATATTGTGAGTTATAAGAAGTGCCACGTGGCGCTCAACTACTTTGATACCGAGTTTTCTATATATATATATAGATTAATAACATTGAATAACGGAAAGAAAGGCAAAAGAAAATAATATATTATGCTATTAGAACCAATATTGGCTGCCACTTAAGTTTGATTCACCAAAATTAAAACTAGCTAACCTTTCTAATCAGCATACATAGGGCATTCTTGGTTCATAAGTTAAGTCGTTCCTCTCGTGTAACATCATGCGATTTGGTCGTCCTTATGGCAATGGCGGATCCACAGTAGACGCAGAGTAGTCAATTAGCTTCACCTTATATAACATTAGCTTCACCTTACAAGTTATGTGTGGTTGCGAGGTCGCGAGTTCAACCCGCTCAAGCGCGCGGTTTTGTTTTTCTTTTCTTTTTTTCTTTGGTTAAACTTAGCCGCGTTTTTTGCTCAAATTCCCATATGTTTTTAACGGAAAATTGCATTACACTCCCTACATTAAGTTTTAATATCACAACAATCCACATCTACTAATAAAATTCTCTGCAATCCGTTAAAGTATTTATTTTTTGAACTGCCGTCCACCATTTCAATTATTTTCTGCATTGCTTTCAATATCTAAAAACAATTATTTAGAGTATTTTTGGAAAAAAAAAATTTCAACATAAATATTGTAAATTTTAATGAAATCTATAACTTTTATGTTGAAAGTTTTTTTTTTTTTAAAAAAAACTTTTAATTAGGTGTTTTGTGGCTTCGAATTTCAGGTTGCAGTTTTAAATTGTTTTAATTTTTAAGTTTTTTTGCAATTTTTGACACCTAAAAATAATTAATTAAAAGTATTTTTGAATAAAATTTTCACATGAAAGTTATAGATCTTATCAAAATCTATAACTTTTATTTTGAAAGTTTTTTCAGAAAATACTTCCAAATAATTATTTTGGGGTTTTGAAAATAGCTGGATCTAACTGCAATTTAAATTTAGGCTTGGACCTGCAACAAAACATAACTTTTTGGACCCAAGTACAACTCTCATTTTTTTCTAACTTAACCCTCGCGACCACGCGTTGCGAGACACCCGACACCCCTCCCAAATTCCCAATTCCGCCGAAATCGTATAGGTCCTTAAACTTGTAGAAAACAATTGTAGTGTAATTATATTTGCATTTGTATAAGGTATGCTAATTACGACGGTATATAATGATGTAATCTTTCATTCCTAATATCAAACAATTGTATTTTTTGTTGTTCGCTCACTGGATAAATTTGTATAACATGTATATTTGACTACCTTGCCGAAAATTTTTTACATCCGCCACTGTCTTACGGCTCTACAGATCTAAAGTAGAAAATAAGCTGCTGGAAGAGGTATCTTCTACAGTCAATCTAAGATTGAGCTGAATAGGTACACAAGCAGTAACTACCAATCTATAAGAGAATAGATCGACTGAATCACAGACAATAAACATAAATAATACTTCAGCAGTAGTATACAATTAAGAAGAAGGAGGAGGTGTTGGATTACCGATCCAGATCGGCAGACATAGATATTATCTGTCAGCGGGGTGATCTTGTCGGATGCCCGATTAGCCACATACACACCTAATTAAACAAGAAATCATTATCATTTACATAAACAATTAAAGAAAAAAAAAAGGAAAGCTATTGCACGGAAAGCTTGAGAACCCTAAAAGCAATAAAGCATGAGATTGGTGAATCTGGCACCGACAACTACGGAGGACAGATCAACGGAATGAGAACGACAAAAGAAATTAAAGAGTGATGAGAGTGGGGGATCGAACCGGTGCTGGTACGTGAGTCGGCTCCGAGGACGACGCCGCCGTTGTAGGAGACGCCGATAATCGTCGTCCCCGTCGAGTGCGGAGCGTCGATTCCAGCATCCATGGGGAGTAGCAACGGGTCCATTGACGGCGACTGAGAATCCATAAAATTGCAGATGAAGCGGTAGCAATGCTCAGCACGAACAACCGGGCGGATTTAAGTACAACAAAGCGAGGGCCGACTTCTTCATCAAGCAAGAAAACCGGCAAATAGTGTCATATATATATATATATATATATATAATAAATAAATAATATCAAATCAACCCTAATTTTTTTACCGTCTGCTAAATAAATTTTTTTATTTCATCAGCCAAAATATATAAATAATTTTTTAAAAAAAATTAATAATAACATAAATATATTTTAAACATATTTATAAATTTTTCAATATTTTTTAAATATTTATAATTTTGATGCTCTGATATTTTCACTGGTTATAAATTGTTGAAGTTCCAAAATATATATTCTAATTTTTCTAAAATTTTGATTCAAAAAGTAAATAACATATAAGAATTTATTTTATTAAAAATACACACACGCGGGCGCGCGCGCGCGTGCACACACACACACACACACACACACATATATATATATATATATATATATATATATATATATATATATATATATATATATATATGTATGTATTTTAGAGTAATTTTATAAATTTTTAATATATTAAGAATTTATTTGAAGTTTTACAAAAAAAAGGAATATTTTCGACAATACCCCTAATACCCCTATTATTTCAACGTCTCGAGATTATGTTATGTAATGTGAGGTATTGCATGGAATTTAAACGAAAATCGATGGAGACAAAATGAAGATTTTGCTGATGAACATAAATTATTTTTGAACCTAAAGAAAAATATTTTCACTGCTACATGTATGTATGTATGTAACATCTGCATTTTTAGGGGCTTTAACAGCCAGAATGTTACGGAAGGGGATCGATCATATACTCTTTCGAACAGAAGATGCACCAGAGGTCTAAAATGAAGTAAAGGGATATGATTCATTATTTGCGCAAAATAGGGGTCTAAAAATTGTACTATTCTAACTTTTAATATCTCTACTAAATATCGGTTTGGTCGAACCAGAGACATAACAAGCAGTAGCAAAAGCTAGTATTTTTTTTCCTCCAAGTTACATTTCAGTGAAGTATACCAGTAGTGTCCTTGAGCATACTTTTCAAAAATAATGAAAATAATTAAAACTTATGCAGATTTACACTAAACCATTAACACAAAAATCAGATCATAGTTTGCGCATTGAAGCAAAGTAGAAGTAGCAAAATAGATCTGCTTGCTTACTCTCAAACTCTCCTCCTTTTAGTTCGCATATTGAGAATCCGGCGCAAACAGCCAAAATCAAGGATACCAAAGGAAGTAGAATCAATAGAGGTTAGCGTAGAACGATATTTCATTGAAGACTCGGCAGTTCATCAAACGTACGATTAAGATTACATAGTAGAGTCATTCTAATTGTTCAGCACAACAACGACAAGTTACCAGGATTTGAAGACATGGTGGTAACTTTGCAAAAATCTAATAAGAAACCCTGTTTTTGAAACAAACAGAACAGGGTATTGTGAATCTCATTCAACTACGAGGCTACAACAAGTACTGATAGGTAAAAGCTTCTGCTGAGTTGCTAACATGAGCTATCTTTTGTACACCAACTTCACCTGAATTTTGGTCTTTTGGGAGGAGGGCCTCTTTTGTTGTCCGGAACCCGAGACTTGCTGAAAGTTTTGACTTTCCTCCGTCTTTTCTCATCCTCACTGTCTGACTCGGCGCCCATCTCTCTGTCAGCTCTGCTTGCCTCCTTCTCCAGCTCCTCCCAAGTCTTACCTTTCTCGTCCTCAGACTCCTCATCTGACTCCTCTTCCTCGTCCTCGTCAGACTCCACCAGGGACTCACTGTCAGAGGCTTCATCCTCAGATTCCGACTCTGGCTCTGAAGCTGTCGGTTCATACCCCTGGTCAGACTCCACAGAGTTTTCTGTATCAGAGTCGCTTGCTTCCAAGTTCAAAAATTCCCACCCACCATCCTCTATGAACTTCTCTGGGTCATCTGTGATCGTCTTTAGGATCGGACGCCAATTCAAGTTCAGCCTGCTTTCATAATATTTTAGGTCAGTTGTGTCGAGCCATTCCTTGATTCCATCGAGAGCACTGGTTGGAATGGAATCTATTCGGAAGACATCCCGTTTGAAGTCCTTGAACACAATGGCCATATCAAAGTTCTTCTGTCCAAGTCCTACTCTCTCGAGATTCACAATTTCAATCTCAGTCAGCGTAATAACTAAGAACGGCGTCTCAATCAGTTCCACTAGACAGCTGGAGGTTGGAATAATAAAGGCTGAAGCCTTGTAAGGGACACCGTGAAATCCTAGCTCTCTAAGAGGTTGATCAAACTCAAGGTCTAGTCCCTTAAACTGTGGCTGGCCCCAGTAATCATGCACCTTGTTCACAAAATTCTGAAATTCCATGTTAATCCTATTTTTCCGCTCCCTCTCACGCTGTTCTTCCTCGATTTCATCAGGATCCAGAGCTGACCTTCTACCGCCACCCAACGTCTGCACAACATCCATCACCTCAACATAGAACTGAACATCCTTGGTCTTCTTGTTGCCCACCATAATGTGGTTGTGAAGATGGAAATGCAACAGAGTTATCATTTCCTTCTCCGCAGGCTGGAAGAAAGCATGCTTAATGTTTGCATACATAACGTCTACCCGCTCGTCGGGTCTGGATGTGGAGTATCTGAAACCATTGATATGAGCCTCAAGGGTACCAGGGAGCTTCCTCCCACGGCCTCCAAACACAGGGCGTATCCACAAGTCGGACAACCTCATCGGCTTCATCCTGTTGGTTGCAAGTTGAAGTTTCTCCTGAGTGACAAGAGTGGCTCTTTCTGCTCTTTCTGATTCTCTGGACGCGACATGCTTTCTAAGGGCCTTGATCTGTTGTACCACTTCACTGCTGTGCCTCGCGTCCTTAGATCGAAAAGTGATCTCCTTCAAATAAATGGCACCTTGATGCTTAATTGTATTTGCGTCATGGGGATTAAAAGGCGTACCGGGCACATTGAAAATTACGCGCATAGTGCAGGTGTGATTGTCCTGGTGGTTCGTCACGCTCTTCACTGTTGCTATATGGAATGGTACCATGCTTCCATAAATCGGCAAGAGGACAGACTCATTCTTCTGGTCTACTTGTATCCCCAGCTCTTTCGAGTGTGGAAGAGGTATATCATTGACATTCTTGTAGGCAATCAGCTCACTTGAAACTTTTGCCGTACCACGTGCATCCCCACTTCCAGACCCACCACCGGCCAACCTCCTGGCTGTCTCTTCATTTTTCTGACGAGCAAGTTCAGCCTGATGCTGCCTTCGAAGTTCTTCTTTTGAGATTTCATGATTATCTGATCTGAGGGTTGTTCTAGAATACAAAGTTTCGTTGGAGTTACCCTCAGATTTAGCAACCGGACGCTCATCATCTTCGTCTGCGTTTATAGAGTAAGTAACATCTGCCACAGCCTTCTTGCAGGCTGCTGTCAAGACCTCAGTAGGTTTGTCATTACCAATAAGAACAGTGTCGGCAATCAATAGCGAGTACCTCTCAGTCTTTGGATTGCCCGTAGAAACCTGGAGGTTTTCAAAACCAAGTGCAACATTGAAAACCATGCCTGGCTTCACCGTCCTATCGTTCTTTGCACTTATAGACAACCAAGATTCACGAAACTCGAGACCTATACCAGTTCCTGCGGTTCTAGAGAGCTTTGGAAGAAGATCCCTGTCTTCCCGTTCTACAACAGCAACCGCAGCCTGGTAGGCAGAATTTATCTTGTTGCCCGGCTTTAATGCACCAACCACAGCCTCATGTGCCTTCAAGAGGACTTCATATGCCTTAAGCTGGTCTTTATGGCCATCAATAATGAAAGACCGTGCAACATTGGAGCAATAACTATTGTAGCGCGATCCAATAGCACATATTATCACACCTGCTGAATCATAGTATAAATTCTCATCACTACTCACAGCACTTGGCTTGAGATCAAACTTACCCCCACTCTGAAATATTGGAGGATAGCATATATCAACGTTTTCTGCCTTGAGCTTTATGTTCACTTTCATAGGGTTAACAATCACTTTCTCAGTCTCATCCATCAAACGTGAGTGCGGGAATTTCATCTCCTCATCAATTATCTTCTCCAGTTTAGGGACAACATGACGATTCATGACGGATGAAGTCAAATATGCTGCCTTTTTCACACAGATCTGCTCGTTGGCATCTTTAACAGCAAGCAATTCAGAGAACCCATTTGCAACATCAATAAGCTGTAACGACGGACCAGTTAGTTTTGCTGACCAAGTTTCCAGAAGCTTGCCTTCAGGTGTGTCTTTGCTAATATACCCGAGAACAGGACTACCCGATTTAGACTGAGCACGAACAGCATTCAGCATATCATCCATCAAGGAAGACCCATCATCATTCTTCATCTTGACATGTAGCTTAATATCAGCACCGACAGCCTCTTTCGCAGCCGCCTTAAGGGTCCCAAGCAAGTTAGCTTTCTTTTGACTACACAAGAAATGAATCTCTTTGGCCATGAAAACCATAATTGTCTCTGGAAATTCATAACCAAGCAACCAGATGTTCATTGCTGAGGACTTCAGATACCTAAGATCCTCAGATGGTGGGGGTGTCGAGATGGCAAGAGCTTCACTTTTGCCCCATACTTCACCACTATTTTCCTTCCAATGGTTATAAAAAGCTTTCAGCCGTTTGCTGAAAATCTCAGTATCAATATTGTAGTCACCGCCTCCAGCTCCAGATGATTTTGTACTTCCATTCTGATGAGTAGTCATAACTTATGAACCAGAAACAAGTGAAAGATAAATGCTCCTCCGGCATCAAATGCAGGAGGCAAAGTTGTCGCGTCTGTAAAGACAAAGCTAATGTTTAGTCTCCATTTGACAATGAAAACCTACAAAATGTTGAAGAAACATTAAAGGTTCATCTCTTCGCAACAGTATTTTCTACAAGTCACATAGAAGGAAAACTAAGCCAACACAAAGATGCAACCAATCTTTGTATATAAATAGCAACCAGTTGAAGATACAGAGAAATATCAAAATAATTTGATTTAGAACAAGAAACAAATTAAGAAATAAAAACGGTAAGGTAGTAGCTTCGTACTATCTAAAGATGGCCCCTGCAGGAGTAATATATCCGTGATCAATGGTTGGGAATTCTCAACAACAAGTGTATGCTCGCAAGACAGACCAAGTTTGGCAAGCTTCTGGTAAGTGGATTCAGGATATATCAAAGAAATAAGCTTCAATTTTGGACCAGGCAAGTTTGGACCAGGGATACGCGTAGTAATCAAAGTACCCTGGTAGTATAGGAGCAACCATTATTCATGTTTAGAGCTTGTGTAACCATTACATGGATCACTAGAGAAAAGAGGGGGATAGTCCAAGTTGTGGAGATATGGCTAACTAGATAAAACGTTGCCCACCCCTCCGATGAATCGGGTAACTTTTACCCTCACTCCAAATTCGCTGTGAACGGCATCTGCACGACATGGAGATCAACAGAATCAAGAAATTGCACGAAATTATACCTGCAAATCAAGTGCTCGATGTTTACTCACTCTACTAGCCCGCGCTCTAATCCTAAAACAAACCTCAAGATTATTACGCATGTTAGATGAAATACTCATCAACCGTACTGGTTCAGGATATAATGACGCCCCAATATCAACACATACATGCAAACTGATTTCTAGATCGACGAATCCACTAATATTCATCATTCTAATACAATTATCATGGGCGGATCCACTATATAGCCAGTGGCGTCAATCTCCGCACTCAAATACTGTGAAACAAAGGCCCCAAAGGCGGTTACCTCGCTCGGCGGCGGGATCGGAAGCGGAGGCAGAGCAATCACGGGAGGAGGAATCGGTCGGCTGGAAAAAATGGCATGGAGAGAGGGTCGCTCAAACGGGCGAGGAGATTGATTTAGAAAAAGGATTTGGGCTTCCAAGCCTATTGGGTACTGACATTTTATTTGTTAGCCCACTGGATTTCTACTAATGTTAAATGTAAAACTTTTACTATTGAATATTAGTACTTGTGGAAACCCAAAACCTTAAAATTTATTTTAAAATTTATTTTAATTTATAATAAAAAAATATCTTTAATTCTTTTAGTTATACCGATAAATATATTTTTCCTAAAATTAAAACAAAATTTAAAGAAATTTAGGATACAAATCAGCGAATAAAAATAAATATAATACAGAGAAAAAATAAACGATTTTATAATTTGATATAGATATATAAATTACATAATATGATAACTATTATATATAATATAATATACTTCAATTATTAAATTATTATATTATAATATAAGAACTACAACCTCCGCTCTCACGCTCTAGTATTATAAGTTATACACCTAGAAAAAAAAATCACTATATTTTCCATATCTAATTATCTTACAAAATTATCACTTGTGAATATTAAATTAAAAGTTTTATTTAATTTAAAAATTTTAAATTGTTGACCACAAGCCAAGGGCCTAAATGCGAAAATTCAACCTAAGCAAGTAAGCAGCCACAACTAACCAAATAAGATCTCATTTTTATGGTGGGTCGCGTGTCCGCCATTGACGAACTTCGGAGAACATTCCTTCAATTCTTCTCCGATTTCTTACATAATTTTCCAATCGAGTGATCCAAATATAAATTCCATGGCGGCAGCAGTAGCGCTAGGGTGCTCACTAACTCACTTCAGAAGCTTCAAAAGGGAAGCATCACTTATAAACCCTACCACTAGCCACAACAAAATCAGTAAGAGAAGTAACATAATTCTGTCATTTACACAATCGACGAGCAATCTTTTTCTCCGCGGGTGCGATTTTCATTGGTGGACGAGGAAGAGGAGACGCTGTTATAATGATCATGTTGGTTCGGTGAAGAAAATCTCACCTGTCATGGAGTGGCAGGATTGCAGGTGACTTTTCTTTGCTTTGCTTTTATTTTTGAATTGCATTTGTTTTGGTTAGAAATAAGCTGTATTCAAGATTTCAAATTTGAAGCTTGTGGATATGTTGTTCAATGTTTTTGGATATAACAAAAAGAAACCCCGCCTCTAAATGGACAATTGTATGTGTGAGTCTTTCATCGACCAACAATACCACCAAGGAAAGTCGGGAATATCGTTCGCACATTGTAGGGGAATTGAACATGGGAAGCCACTCTCAATAAGGAGTTGTACTAGTCGATCAGTTGACCTAAGCACTGGGAACTCACATGTTTACGAAGCTTATTTGATAATTTGTTGTTCTCAAAATATGAAATTGATGATGTTGTTTTTCAACACGCAATTACAAAAAGCTAAGTGGTACCACATGTTTTTTCAATGTTTATTATTTCGTAATATATTGTTTCAAATTTTCAAATACGATGACATTGACTATTTCCTTTATTGCAATCAGAATTCTATTACTGTGATGAGATAGCGTTTATTTTGTGGATAGTCTATGAAATACATGCGAACATGGTAATATGAACTCCATCTGGATGCAGCTCGTCGATTGAAGTTGATGTTCCATGTTCAGTTGCATATGAATGTTACTCAGACCGTGAATCAATTCCTAAATGGATGACGTTTATCTCATCTGTCAAGGTGTCTACTCTGATCTTGCGACTCTTTTCTTTTTTGTTAACGCCTCTTGTACAATGCTATTAATTTATCTAATGTTATGTACTAGCAACATTAAGAACTCAATATGATGTATGTAGTATTCCTCCAGACAGCCCGCCCAAGCATCTGAGATTGTCAAACTTGTTTACATGGCATATTTTATTCCAAATAAAATTAAATTGCTTAGAAATGTTTTCTTTATGATTGCCTGTACTCATTGGTGATGAAATGGTGATATTCCTTAAATGAAGCTAAATTTCTACACAACCCTTTGGTACATGTTAATGTAACTCTTTCTATCTCCATCAAGCTATCATGCTGATCATGTTTAAATGTTTTCTTATTTAAGAAGGAATTTGACAATGATGGTGTATAGCTCTTTCAGTAGCAGTAATCAAATTTCAAAATCTATCCTTTTGTAGTGGATACCATCAACAACATTTGACTTTCTAATTTGGGGGAAGGCACACTAAAGTCGAAAAAATATGCGGATATTACAATTACAATGTTACATGCTAGAGGTGCGGTGCCACCTTGTTATATTAATTAGTAGCTTGCACTAAAGTTGCCTTTCCTATATATTAAAACGAAACTATTATCGTGTATGAATATTTTGAAACCTTCTGAATTTGCTGTATCAATATATCTACTTGTCATGGAAACTATGCTTGTGGTCTTCATTCTTTCTAATGTTATTGGTGCTGTTATTATTCTTTGACTACATTATAAAGATAGTTGAATTCCAGTCCTATTCACATGCTTATTATTTCTCTAGATTGCAGCTTAACTATTTATCTTTTATCAATTCTTACTTTCTGTGTTTACTGGAGTCACAGATATTAGAAGATAAACCTGACTTGTCCTGCTGGAATATGAAATATCATGCATTTGGACAAGATCTTGAATTTTCTTGGCTAGCGCGTAACATGCAGGTAAGCACCGTCGACCATTTTCTGTTCATTGCAGCAAGATTTAAGTATATGCTATACCGTTTATTCATAAACCCATTTGTTTTGTTTTGAAGCCTATTCCAAATCAGAAAATTCACTGGAGATCTCTAGAAGGTCTTCCTAATAGGTATCCAGAAATGATTTCCATTTATAAACAAATAAACAGCTCTCTTCCTGGATATTTAATAA
Source organism: Xerophyta viscosa (assembly GCA_002076135.1). Classification (NCBI taxonomy): domain Eukaryota; kingdom Viridiplantae; phylum Streptophyta; class Magnoliopsida; order Pandanales; family Velloziaceae; genus Xerophyta; species Xerophyta viscosa. The sequence goes on from MJHO01000003.1 coordinate 4,313,927, forward strand.
TTTAGTGCTCATATGAAGCTCATAATTTCAACGTCCTGGCTATGAACACACAAACACACACACACACACATATATATATATATACCCACACACATAGATGTGTGTATGTGGGTGTGCATATATACTACATATGTGTCTATGTATTACACATGCATCCACACGTGCGCTCATCGTATGCATGATTTAATTGCAAATGCTTGTTTCTTAAACAATCGCACACACGATTGTTTAAGCTAGTTTTTTGCAAATGTTATGTATGCACACACTTGCACGCATGCTTGTATATTGTTATTGCAAACCTGCATGCACACTCACCGAAGTTCAATCATGCTTGAAGAATGAAGATATATCGGGGACCTTTTTTTTTTAGTACTTGTTCTAACTATGACAGTGATACACATGCTTACAAGTATTATTTTCATGTCTATCTACTCTGACAATGCTCGATAACTCAAACCACTTTCTTTTTTTCCCTTGTGTTTCAGTATTAAGAGATGTAATTGGTAGCCATGAATAGGAATAAATGGATAAACATGTCATGAAATATGCAATACGCCTAATGGAAAGTGTCAAACAAAATGTAAAGCCATATATACTCCTTCCCAAACAAGCCACATATTGCTTGCCACAGTTTCATAGTGGATGCAATGCAGTTTTGAAATAAGCAGGTTATAACCAAAAAGAAAAAGATGATTGGTGGCTCTCGATTGCCACAGCACAACATGAAGATGATTTCATAATCTAGATTTCCAGCATTAACCATCCTGTTCAACTGTTGTTAACCAGAACCATGCGCTTTTGGTTAGGTATCCCTTCATACAAAAGAAATAAAGCCAGTGTCCTACGATGCCTGTTTCTTCTATTCTTAAGTTTCTTTTTTTTTCCATATTGTGGAAGATAAATGTGGTTCGCATCATTGAATCAATTGTAGAAACATTCTCTTTTCTTGCATCCCGAGCAGTGTTTTCATTGCGAATTAGAAATATAAGCTTATGGCACGGGCTGATCTTTTCACATGTTCGCATTCAAATTCATGTGGTTAAATTACATGAGAAACATGGAAGACTTTTTTCACCTGGAAGATTCAGCTTTAAATTGCACCTGAAATGACCCATTTAACATCTTATGTAGATTGTTATAAATAGTCGTATGAGGGTATTTCTTTTATCTGAATGACCATTCCAACAAATCTGTTGAGTTTATAATTTGGTTCTAATTGTTGAATGTAGTGGTTCTGTTCGATTCTTCCCCAAAGGACAATCTTCCTGCAGAATTGAAGTGAGACTATTTTCCGATAACTTTTCTTACAATAAATAAAGTGGCTTTATTTTCATGACTTCCTATCATAATATTTCACTGATGGCAATCATATTACATTCAGCTTACGATCTCGTATGAGGTGCCTCAGATTCTAATTCCTGTAACAGCAGTAAGTGTTGAAAAATTTTAAGTCATTTTTGGTGGATTATATGGATTTTCAGAAAAATGTTAGGTTTGAAGTTTTTAACATACTTCATGGATGCTTTGCAGGCATTGAGACCCTTCATGGAAATGCTGCTTACGCGTAGCTTGGAAAGGTTCGCGGAGTATACAAGGGAAACTTATGGGAAGAAAGCCTCTGAGTCTCAGCGATGATTTAGTCACCAAAGCTGCTGGGTCTTCCAAAAATTTGCCCCAGAAGTTCCCCCAAATATCATACATAAAGGGAAGTATGCGGTAACGGTCGAAGTGAACTTTAAACTTGCATGAACATTCCATGAAAGTTGGGAGCTCTAGCGTTTCTCTGTCGTCATAACAGTCGTATAAAACGGTTGTTTCCATTCTCCTGAAAGATACCAGGCTAGAGCAGCTATATATATATTCAAGTACATTACATTGTGAAGATGGTGAAAAAAACGTGTATGCAACCATTTAGGTTCGTTATCATAAAAGGCAATGACTTTTCATTCCTGCATACCAAAATATTTATTTTTATTTTTATTTTTTCCGTTTAGTTTAGCTCTGAGAAATAGTAGTTCGTGAAAATGCCGGATATTCCAATTTTCCGGGTTAGTTCCATTTTCTGCTAGCATTGGGCACACTTTTTCAGCATAACCATTGGGTGTAACCGTGTAAGTGGGTTCTCTTGGACTGCTAGTGGGGTTATAAACGAGCCCGGGTCCAGCCGAATTATGTTTAGCTTGGCTCATCACAAAATTCAATAAAACATCCATCTTTAAAAGAAAAGGGGGAAAAGCAAAAATAAGAAAACATGATAGATTAAGATAAAAGGTTAGCATTGATGATGTGCTGTAATATAAAAGAAACGAAATATATTAAATTAAAGAGAGAGTGTTTGGCGATACAAAATTGCTGCCGCCATTTCATAGACTCGACGCTGAAACCAACTGGTTGAGTTGTGGCTAGGTCCAAAGATCTGTGATCTATAGTTTTGTCTACTCTATTCGGTGTAACCGCGACGGTCAAGTTTCTAGTCGCTGCAGAAGAAATCAAACTTCAGTTGAGGTTCAGAATACTCTTTGCTAAGTATTTTGGCAGCAATGATCGTGTTGGCATCCTCGGAGTAATGGACGCCATCCCAGCTTACGTACCGAGAACCCTCCGCACAGACCTGGTATCCCGGAGCGAGGCATTGCACGTTTATGTTGTAGTTGTATGGCGGCCCACCATGGCCGCAACAAGACATAACAGGGTTAAGAAAGTCTGAAAAAAAATCAATGTTATGAACAATAAAAGATCAAACAATGTTAAGCTACAAATACTCGGGGATGTTATGAACTCACCGTATTTCGTGTAATTTGCAACGATATCGTACTTTATAGAGTAAATATCAGTGTAGACAATGGTGGCATCCTTGAGCTCAGACCTAATATCGCTGCAGAGGGATCTCAACTCCTTGTTGAATTCCTTAGCGGCTTTGTTAGGCGTCTTTAGGCACCCGTAAGGGTCAAGATCGCCGCCATCTTTGTTCAGCAAAGAGAGTTTTTGTGGCAAGCAGCCCAATGGTCCTGTGCTGTGTATCCAAAAGTTCTTGCCACCATGGTCATGTAGCGTCTGCATGTAGTAAAAGAAACTCAAAATAAATAAATAAATATATATATATATATATAATACTGAAGTTTAAAAACCGCATATACATCTGTTACGAAAAGAAAAGTAATATGATATGACCACTCCGCGAGGCTATATCATAATCCAGCCGTCGTAAGGAAGAGAGGGACTTACCTTTATAGCATTTTTAATCTCAAAAATGATGGACGGGATTCTTGCTATCACTTGTTCATAGCTCAAATTTGAAGGGAAGCCGGCGGCTAAATCATTTTGACCAATGTCTATCGTGTAGAGAGCTTTCTGGAAACCCTCCTCAAGAATAACATCTTTCACGCCTAATCACAAAAATAATGCAAGTTAGGACATTCTATTGCTCAGTCCCGAAAGAACACAGAAATCAAAACTAAAGAGCCAAATAAAAATGCTTAAGAAGAACTGTGAGTCATCATGATTAAAGGAGCACTTTCAATTTATGCTCTGAAATAAAATAATGTTTTCCGTCTTCATTTAAAAGGACCGGCAAATAAAATAGATCAGAGGAGATTATATGACATAACAGATGTACATAGTTCAATGTCTTGATGCAAGCTACTACATATTACTCGCTAATTCCGTTTAACGAAATAGTTATGAAATATAATATAACTATCTAGATAAATCACTTCTGCAACATTTCTCTGTAGACATTTTATATAAAACTCGATAGGAAAGAAACTTAAGGTCAGGCCGGATCAGGAGTTCAGTTGATACCTTGAGAAGCAAGATCTAGAGATCGCGATCTGAAATGCAGAAATTGTTGTACTTGAATGTATAAAGAGAAAGGTGTATATCTTGGTTGTGTAGAAGATCCGGCAACAGCAAAGTTTGCTCCATTCTTGAAACTTGATCCAAGCGACTCCATATAAGGGCTTAAATATGTTGTATTCAAGCTCTCGCCTGTGAATTTGATATATCGACAGAATCATTAGCTGCAATCTACAAAATCGAAGCTAGCAATCATCCAGAGTATTGACTTCGTTCCCTAGCATATATGAAAACCGTAGTTAGATAGAAAATGTTTGCCTTTTGTTTCAACGCAATGCGTGACCCACTCAGTGAAGCTACTGACTTATGAACAAGTTTGATCGACAATCTCAGTTCCGTAGTTGGAAAATTAGAATGATTAATAGCTCGAGTTGTCTACAAATGCAGTGTCATGGTAATACCTTGGCAACGAGCTCGCAGCCCGCTCAATAAGATCAATCAAGGCTCTTACATAAATCCTTACATGAAATTAGAGCTGAAAATAACAAAAAAAAGGTCTTTTCTTTTGATTAAAACCCTGTCAATCACAACAATGGGCTATTGAAATGTCAGTATTATCACAGTTTGGTTTATTATAAGGGGTTCAAATTACCAGCATATTTTGGTCACATAGTATCAATTTGTTGGTATATTGTATCAGGGTGCGCAAGGTTGATAAAAATGCGAAAATTTGTGAGGATGAAGATGAACTCTCAAACATTTTCAAGATTTCTCTAAAAAATGAAAGTAGCAAATATTACTGTCCCCAACAAAAAAAAAATAATGTAGACCTCAGCATAATGAGTGCAATCGGAGTAAGAAGAGGCATTAGGCTACTCACATAGGAAATCAAGAACGAGCCTTCCATCGCAGAGCCTACCGGTAGCCCGGTGGAAGAAAACACGGCCTTCCGGCAAGGGAAAACTGTATCCCAGGCCGGCGGAGAGGCCACCAGTGTCGGAATTAGAGTCTCCAAAGTTGAACAAGATTGCTCCTCCATCTCCTCCACATTTCGCTTCAGCGCCCTCCAGAGCACAACTTACCACGAAGAATCCAACAAAAACTGCGAGTGCTCGACTGCCGCCGCCCATCTCCGACTCTTCTCTGTTCTAATCACTTTTGGGCTACTTGCTAATGCGTTTAGATGGAGGGCGTGTACAAGGTGATAGAGATTTGTTCGGATGTGGCGCCATGAATGCTGTTTTGTCGGCATTGATGTGATCACGAGCGCTCGGAAGACGGGACAAACTCCAAACTCCACCACCACGCTAATGATGATAAATGATGCAGGATTGCGTGGAGTGCGGGTGGGATGCGTTTCTTGCCCGCTTTTTTATAAAAAAAAAAAATGCATCTTTACAGCAATTTCTGCCACCACAAGAAATACCGCAGCACAGACTACTTAATATATGCAAATATAAAATAATATAAAAAAACTGAAGCCAAAAGTAATAGACTTCCAATATGAAATTGAGTAGCATTCTGCACCAAATACCACACAAAATGCTGGAGAATATATTATGGACAGACTTCACACAGATTATAACACAATCTTTTAACCCAACTTTCACCAAAAATTATCCTGCAAATAAACTACGTGCTGCTGCTTAAATTGAACTAGGTTGATTTTAACTCCGCGTCGGTGTTAGGTTAAAAAATTAAGGGAGTTATATACAAAAAATTAAGAGAGTTATATATTAGCTCTTGCATCGATTTATGAGTTATTAACAAAAGTTTCAGTTACAATCTATTATTTTCAGGTCATTAAATACTTATTTTCAAAATTTTAAATATTTAAAAATATATAGATAAATAACATCAAAAAAAAATTTGCTCAATTTTTTTTTTAAAAAAAATATTTTTAAAAATATATTTTAAAACTCTAAAATTTTTAAGAATTAGCAAATTAATTATTAAATCCAAAACAACTCCAGCAGAGACAGAATGCCATTCTTAGAGGACCCTAACAATCAGAATGACAAAATATAAGACACACATTCCAATACACTGCATATAATTCTGATTGCACAAAAAATCCTACTAACCCAATGAAGAACAGTGCTCATATGAAAACTTTAGGTAACACAAAGATCGCCCAACCAGAACTCAATATCATCATTAGATATGGAGAAACATATTGAGCAATAAGTATAACAACTAGGGATGAATCGTTAAATCAAGCTGTTCCTGTTGCAGGTTACATGTATCAGCAAATAAAGATACTTCCACCTGTATTCTTTTATTGTTTCTTACTATTGATTCAAAGGAAATAAAGATTAAAACTTAAATTCACGTTTAAGACCTTCAAAATAGCACCCATATAGGAAAGTGCAAAAGAAACTTCTGATTTTGAGATTTTATACGATAATTATAATCACCCAATGATCTCCACTAACAAATTTTAGTTTCCGAATGATGATCTGGAATCACGATCCGGATCTGTGTCGATATTGTTATAACTTCAGAAACTAGGAGCTCGTATCGTACGATTGCTTTAGTCACTCCAGCTAAGGTCTATGCAATTAGTTTCTGACTTAAAAATCAAATTGTACCCCATCCCCTCATTTTCTTGCTGTTTCACCATCATGCATCTTAAGCTTCACTCCTTTAGGATCAATTGGTACCGAACCAACTGTCAGAACACCAGGATCTGTGGGTTTCTTAACCTTGATGTGAACTGAACCAACAGTGACGACATCGGCGGAGGCACTACCAGGTACATCAGGTGTAATTCCGTTTGATCCACATATCATGGAGTCAATAGACATTGAACAGATCTTCATAGAAGGACCACCAGAATCTTCTATTTGTTCGTTTTTAGCATCATCTTTAATTTTTAGTAGTTCAAAAGCATCGACTTTCTCAACGATTGGTCTCATAGAGGCCTTAGGATCACTGTGAATAAGATCTCCCTTCACATGTTCATTAATAACTCCATTGTCTTGTTTGATATCAATTTTTGGCGGCCTTTTCACAGTAGTAGGGAGTTCTTGACTATGTTCTATTGGGAGCTCCTCAACCTTTGGAGTCTCTTCTTTCACTTCTGCTTTTAAGGGTGGCTCCTCATTAGCGCTGATACGTACTACGTCATCTTGCAAGGGCACCTCCATTTTGTCTTTTGGTTTTCCGCCATCTAATACATCACGTGGCTTTCTATCAACCTTCAAAAGCTGAGTATGAAGTTGTTTGCTCTCACTTTCCAACGGATACTTGATTGGCGTGTTCAAGGTGTGTACATCTGGATCGGTATGAACTCCAGGAAGAATGGGACTTCTGATGGGTCCACTAGGTGCAGAGACGGCAATACTGTAGTTTCTTCCAAGTAGCCTAGATCTCTCTCCGTATGCGACCCTTTGCCGTTCTTCGTAGAACATGAAGTCGTCCAATATAGAAGTCCTGAGGGGGCTACTCTTAAATATACTTAACATGTTGATACCCGGTAAGTACGTTATCTGTACAAGACATAATAAGTGGTACAGGTTAGAAAATAGGACAAAGGTTACTACCTAAGTAGAAAATATTATGTTTCTGCTTTGATGAGACTACAAAAATACATGGCTTTTGTCACAAATAAAGCTTCAAGTTAACAACAATAATAACAGAAAATAGCTTCATGCCATTTCTAATGACAAAACGAAGTAAACTGCAGAAACAACATAGACAAAATCTAATGCACTGTGAATGACATGAAGAAGCAAGTAACCAACAAACCTCTTGAGTGTCTCTGCTATTCGTAACTGGTTTATTTTCATTGTTCTCCAATATGATATGGCGAAAACTAGTATTCGGCACGTCCTTCACAATGTGCCATTTGACAGGGAAGCTACCAGTCCACTTATCCTGCTGCCAGAAATCCATGTCCCTTGAAAAGTCTACAGGGCCTAACATCTCAGCAACACCACAGAATTGCCCGCTTGCATTAACCTGCATTCAAGGTAAGTACTAGTTATCAAGTGGCACCACAGATAGGAAAGCCTTGCTCAAAAGAGCAGATGGATGCAGGACTCACAGAAAAGAAGAGAAACACAGGGCATTTTCTTGATTTCGTGATAGAAATCCTCTGTGCTTCCTCATATGCACCGTCCAGCCTTTTGTTACCGTTCGGAGTGCTGGACCAAACATTATATTTTATACTCTTGTGCACGTCATCCTCGCTGTAGGACTTGATCACGAAAAATTTGGCATCAGGATAGTCGATGGGGAAATCTTCTCGGTTGTATTGGTCGCGATAAATGGTAATGTTTCCTTCTGCATCTATATTACCAGCTTTAGTTGTGTAAGCTCGAACTACTATAGCCGATCCTCTCGACCTGTTTGTTCTAGGTCCCTTATTTTGTTCACCGAGTAAATCTGAACTTCCATTAGCATTGTTCATCATTCCATTGAAGAATCTCGGTCTATACTTATCGGCAGTAGCCCAACCACGAAAATTGGATCCAAGGTTTGTAAACCCATTAGTAGTAGGAACAGTAATCTTCAATGATTGCTGACCTGAAGAATCCTTCCCATAAGCGAACTGCTCATTTTCTTGGGTATTATTGGCAGAACTCTTAACCTGAGAACCAAAGCAAATTCATAACTAAGCAAAAAAAAAAAAAAGACCATTAAAATCCTAAAAACATGAGAACCTCAAAACACATAAAAGGAAAGATGCTAGAATGATAATTGTAAATGCTTTTACCTGAGTATCCCGAGAGACCACACCAGGCTTTGATGTACCACGTAAAGAAGGAGACTTATTCGGTGCAACAAAGCCTGGACCTTTTCCCTGAATAGGAGAGGAACGGGGAGGTTCAGATATCGAACTTCTAACCCCTTGAGAAGTGGTTAAAGGATTTACAGACACTAATGAAGGTATGTAGCTCACATTGGAACTGCTATTAACATTTGGAAAAACAGCATTTGCTATCGCAGGATCAGGGGAACTAACTGGTAAGATCTCCGATCCAGATTGAACAAGAAATGGAACGTAACTAGGTGAGGTAACAGCTTGCTGATACGAAGGGTTGGCAACGAACTGTTGAGATCCGATATAGTGGCCCTCAGCACCAGGTATGTAAGGGTTGTAAGGATTGTAAGGAGACTGTGCATAAGGATAGCTAGATGTATAATATACATATGGCAAATTTTCAGATTGTAAACCCTGCAAAAGAGAAATAAACACTTCAAAAACAATTCAAGCTAACATCTTTTCAAGTTTCAAGGTTTGTATCACACCGGACATACCGAAAAATTAGGATCCTGACTATCTACTCCAAAAAAGCTCTGCTGCCCATCCCAATCACCGGGTGATTCAAAACCTGTACAGTAATAACCATAGTAGTTGGCATCCATGGGATAGTATAACCCCTGGTCAAAAACGTACTCTGATCCCACTTCGCTGCCCATATAATCCGATATTTTCAGTGGGCAATTCTGCTGTCAACTGTGACTTTGGAGTAGCAGCAGGAATCTGAAATATCAGAGTACTTGTCAATTTCAAATTAAACTGCCAACATTATCAAATGTATACAATTTTCACTTTCTAAGATGTCAATTAAAATCAACTCTATAAAACTCAACAGATTACTCCAGTCGAATATGCAATTAAAGTCAATTCCAAACCATAACCAAAAATAAATGGCAAAATTTCAGATCCGCCCCTAGAGCAAATTTTATGTCAAGACAAACTGTCAAATGTTTAGCGTTTCTAATAAGCCCCACTCCAAACGGTGCTGTGGTATATACATCACAACACTAACGGCGTTGGCTTTATTTTTATCATAATGTCCTGGGAATCGAATCAACGTGTTGAACCACAATGTTGGTAAACAAACAAAAAAGAAAAACCTGCAGTGCACCGCATAATCAATCAAGATGAGGACAAGAATCAACTGTGTTGCGGCATATAATAGGTGTCACAAGGACATCTTTGAAAGGCGAAACTTTGATGGGACCAAGTTGAACTCTCAAAAACATTTCTCCTAAATAAAACCGCCGGATCAATTCAATACACCATAAACTATTTCAATTCAACTCCAAAACGCTATTAACAACAATTCAATAAAAACAACTTCCTAATGTACCCAAAAAAAGAAAACAGACAACAACAAAAAATGCATCTTCGACAGGATCAGAAGCAACAAATCCTGAAATCAACAAGGCGGAGCAAATAACCCTAAAATTTTCAAACACTAGAATCCTAACTCCAAGATAACCCCAATTTCATAAATACAAGCAGGCGAAGCAGGTATTGAAAAGCTCACCTAATTGAACCAGCGAAAGAGAAGAATAAAACCTTATAACCTTTCACAGGAACACGAATACGAATTCTCGCAGGCACAGAATTTAAAAGGAAATTTTAGAGCGCGAGTGCCCACAAAAACCCTAACCCTAGAAGGAAAGCAAAAAGAAAGAATTGTACAAAAAATTCCCGAAAAGGAGGAGGAGAAAAGCGAAGAGAGGGAAATGCCGAGGAGATTCCCGAGACGAGCATTTTATTTCATCGCCTCTTGTAGTTTAGTTTAGTTTATCACTTGACGAATGTGGCCCTGCTTATGGGCGAGAATATCGAGAATGCCCCTTACCCACCTCCAGAATTTTCCCTTCGGGAGATTAGTTTGCTCCTTCCTTTGGGGTCAAATTTAGTTTGTTCCTTATTCGACGATTCTGGAACGCGCTGGTTGCTTAGGTAAATAACCCATAAATAAGGGGTAATTTGGGCATAAGAGGAACAAGAAAAAGCAGACTTGGTGGGCGAGTCAGCCGCCACAAAAGTGGGGTCCATTGAGTAATATGCTGTGCACGAGTCGTGTTCATAGTTTTCTTACAAAAACAACAGACCACAGCTATTTTCTCAAAAACATATGAAATCATACATATATTATGTAACAAAAATAAAATGCATGTTTGTGCAGTACAAATTTCCAAAAGCAACAAATATCAGCTGCAAAATGAACCTCAGAACAACCTTACAAGTCCAGTGAATCATATATGATATTCAGATAAATGGTACGATGCTCGTCTCGAAACTAAAGTAAATGTGTAACTAACTTTAATAATACATCCAACAACGAAAGTAGACCACTCGTCCATCGCCTACAAAAATTCCACGATCTAATGTCATCTCCAATTTCGTTTGTTCGAAACCACAACTATGCCTCAAGTCTAAGCTGCATTTCAGAGCCAGCCTATCAGACAGCTCCGAGGTTATCTGAGATGACAAAATGTATAGACTTCCGTTCTACCGATCAGACTCGTAATTCTGTCGACGCCAGTTACAGGCCACTAGCTTGGTGGTTAGGATCCATGGGGTTGATTGGAAGCTGCTTGTGGAAATCATTGCCGACGGGGAAGGAAGAATTGCCATTGCCTGGTGACATTGGCGACATCTGTCCATCAAATGCAGAAACACCACCGGCAGAGTTCTCCTTGAACTCCGGTGGAGCTCCTTCTGATGGACCTACGGCAGATTCTGGGGCAGAAGGAGGTGGTAAAATCTCATTTGGAATTGGAGGTCTAACGTCAAAACCAGACACCCGTACACGACGCCTCTCGTACCGTTCATAGCTGGGACTCCTACTTCTGCTCCTGCTCCTGCTACTACTTCTGCTCCGTGACCAACTGCGGCTGCGGCTGCGGCTTCTGCTCGAGCTTCTGCTCCTACTTCTGCCCCAACTACGAACCCGTTCAGGGCTTCGACTGTTACTTCTATCGCGGCCTCTATCACCGCTTGGTCTACGATTAGCATAACGACCCCGTCCGTCCTGATGGTTGTACCTATCATATGGGCCTCCACGATCATGCCGACCCCGACCAAAAGGCCCACCAGTCCCACCAAAACCACGTCCTCCCCTCCCTCCCCGGCCACCACCATTGAAATCACTCCTGCCCCCACCACGCCCACCATTGAAGCCTCCAAGGCCATCCCTCATCATGCCACGACCGCCTCCACCGTCCCTCGTTAAGCCACGGCCACGGCCACCATCTCTCATCATGCCACGGCTGCTTATCATTCCACGTCCACCTCCAGAGTCCCATCTTGCACCACCAGAGTCCCATCGGTTCATTACAGGATTTTCACCACCCCTCGGATAGGCAGGAGCTCCACGAGCAGCCATCTCTCTTAGTTCTGGAGACACCTGCTGATTGGCACCTTCAAGAACCTTTATTAGATCTGTGGCATATTTCCAATCTTGATCACAAAAAAAGGTGTATGCTACCCCTGTCGCCCCAGCACGACCAGTCCGTCCAATCCTATGGACATAGTCTTCGATTCCCGTTGGGAAATCATAGTTGATTACCACCCTGCCATACAAGATTTTGAAGGAAAAGTTTTAAAACAAAATTACACATCAATATCCAACACCAAACAAAATAAACACAGAAGCATTCTGTTTATCAGTCTCAAATAAGCAGCAGAAGATTCAAGAATCTATAAATCCATAATAATAACCATATTGCTCTAGCGGTGCTGCCGAGGAATGAGGTTGCCCCCTCCTCTGTTTCTGTTAATATCCTCTCTCTTTCTGAAGTACTTCGAGAGCAGTAGATAGTAATTTCATGAAGCTGAGTGTTAAACCAGAAAATAAAGCTACATTGAAGTGTTTGAAAAATTACTGGAGACTACGTAATTAGGTTTGGTATGTGTTCCATTTCACTAGGCCATGCACGCTATTTACGAATCTGCTATTTCATAGAGATATACACAGGATAAAGACGAGGTCACGCTCCCAGTAGTGAATAAGGAAAAAAAAAAAGATCTTTGGCAAACAACTAACTAGAGGATTGTTTTGGTAATTTCACCTACTTCATTGTACAAAGACTTAAACTAACCGAACAGAGAGACAAAAAAAAACACAACTATGAATGAAAAGATACAAGAAATACTTGCCTAATATCTTTGATATCAAGACCGCGGGCAGCAACATCAGTAGCAACTAAGATCGGAGCCCTACCAGTTCGGAAGTCGTTTAAAACTCTATCTCTTTCATCTTGGGACTTATCACCATGAATAGCAGCAGCACCAAAGCTACGGCCTATACCACGTGCAAGTTGGTCACATAACCTCTTTGTTGAACAAAATATTATTATCTTGGATCCACGCTCTTGAGCTCTTAGAATCTGCTCCAGACGTCTTTGTTTATCTATTTGCGGAACTACCTCGACATACTGCAATACTCCAAAATGAGATACAGGGAAAGCCAAAAAAAAAAAAAAAAAGAATCCAATTGTAGGTATAACAAATTCCTACAATAAAGTATAATCATATATCTTCAAGCTACTGAAAATCGTAACCATAAGAAAGTAAACAATTACTACGAAGACGATTTTGCAACTTGTGCAACTTCATAGAAGCATATCCAAATGGAACAAAAATGAAAAAGAAGAAGAAGAAAAAAGGAAAAAGATAACACCACTGCATCTACATTGAAGTGACAAGAAAATAAAGACAAAATAAAAAGGAAAAAGGTGGCAGCAATGCATCACCAAAGTGACACTTCATGTCCATTTTCATGAAGACAGGCATACAATTCCCAAGCATATAACCGTTAGAAGCAATAGCTGCATCTTTTTTTAACAAACAATGCATTTTATATACATAAATAAACATGCAATGAAGTTATCCTACGCATTCCAAAAGAATGGTTCAGAAGGAATGTAGAAGCTGCACGAGAGCCATTCGGTTTGCAAAATCCACAACTTAAGCAATAGGGACAAACTATTCTTCGTCCTGAACAGCCATCTCAGCTGTGATTAACAACTAGTTGTAAACTGTAAAGCTCCATGAAGTAATAATTAGCTTTTATATTTCCAGAAGTTGTAACTCAGGACTGCCTGTATGCAAAACTGACTCCTGTATACAAAACTTGTCAGGCATTCGTAACAGATATGTTACTTGGACTTACGCGAAGTCTACAACATGGGTGTGTCAACCTCTTCCATGTTCTTCTACTATATGAAGGATCATATCCAAGTATCCAAAACTATTCGAAATGTGAAATATATGTTTAACACGGCTATGCCAGGGTAAATCATAGCACGGCTAAGCGAGTGCAAATCATAGTCCGAGTAAAAAGTTACAAATGGTTGTCTATCCCCCCCAAAAAAAAGTCAAATTGTAGCTAATAATCGTAGTAACTAATGCATGAACCATCATACAAAACCATTCATTATTCATAATGCATCCCCACAACTTGGTCAGTTCCTGGGTGGACAGCTACAAAAGGTGGGTACACTGCAATGAAGGCTATAACAGAAAAAACAAAAAGAAATATGTATCTGCCTACAAATGTAGCATAAAAAAAGGCACTTATCATGCAATGTCCAGTAGCATATTTCTTGATGTTGATACTTCCACCTAGAGCAGAATTCCAATTAATCTAGAGCTAGCAAGGACACTGCTCTATAAAGGATGATGGTATCATTTAAATCATATCAACATAGGACAATACACTTGCACACATTTGAATGTCAAGCTACCGCAACATATCAAAAGGCTGATTGGCATTTAACAATTTTATTAATGACCGTAACTAAATACATACAGATTCCAAAATTCATTTACTTTGTTTATGCTTTGACCCGCCCCTATAAATCTGTGAGTGCACAAAAACTAATAAAACGGTGAGAATATAAGCATGTTTTAGCGAGGATAGCGGACATGATGGTGTATGCAATGAGTCTATTTGAACTCGTTGGAACAGCAAGAGAGAATTGCAAGGATAAAGAAAAGTTGATGACTCTCGGTACTACATTTACCCAATCATCGCAAGAATACAGCCATGCAACTATTAAAATTTTAATCTAGACTAAAAAAATCTCCTGCTGCACATTCCACAAGGTATAAACAAGGACATTGACCAAGAAGTTACCTGTGTGATGGATTTGTTGGCGGCAAGCTCATCCACACTACCAATGTTAACCTGCACAGGGTTCACTAGTAAATCACCAGCAATCTTTCTCACCTCCTTGGGCCAGGTTGCTGTATACATGAGTGTTTGTCTATGCGGAGGAACTTCGTTTACAATCCCTCGTATCTGAGGTTCGAATCCCATATCAAGCATGCGGTCTGCTTCATCAAGCACAAGAAAAGATACTTGACGTAAGCTAATTTTCCTCATCTCCAAGATGTCATTGAGCCTGCCCGGGGTTGCTACAACAATATCAGCTCCTCGTTCGAGCTCCTTAAGCTGAGGCCCCTTTTGAGCTCCTCCATAAAGACACTGACAATGTGACAATAAATCCACTGAAAATGTATACAACAAATGCAAACATACGCAAGTAATTTAAAGCAGCCAAACAAGAGTTAATAAATTTAAAACGCATAAATAATACATTTTTATGCCTTCTAGAATGGCTTCAGCATGTCTTGAACTCCAATAAATCATATGTAATACAACCAAACTAGGAATTTTTTATTGACCAAAAGTTTGCCAGCCAAGAAGCAACACAACTTACTGTACAAGAAATAGTAGAAGAGCGACCAAATTTTAATGCTTCGTCCTGTATCTGTGTAGCAAGCTCTCTAGTAGGAGCTAAAACCAGTACTGTAGGACCGTTCTGAGGATTATTCCGGCATCGCTTTAAATGGATGAATGCAGGAATAAGATATCCTAGCGTCTTTCCTGAGCCAGTTTTAGCTATAGCAACAATATCCCTTCCTTGAAGTGCAACTGGCCATGTTTGTGCTTGTATAGGTGTAGGAGATGAGAAACCAGCAAAATGCATCTGAATGTAGAATACGAGTGTTTAAGCCAATTAGACAAGCAAGTAGGAGCAACCCATATCAATAGAAGAATATGACAACAGCCTCGATCATGTAAGACATATAACAAAAAAACCACATCGAAACATTATTGCAAGAAAGTAAACCAGCCATAAAAGAATGTGTATGTTCAAGAAGCAAACTAGAAATGCATTTCTCCTATGCTAGAGCAATTCGTCATAGAGGAATAAGCTGCACTCCACATATTCATCATAAGCTGCACTCCACATGCAAATCCATCATCTAAAAATTCAAAGACAGTGGCTTTTATTTCAAGTTCTAATCAGATAGAGGAATACCTCTCTAAGTATCTCTGGAGGGAAACCAGTGGCCTCAAAAGTCATGAACGGCGCAGGAACATTGTCACCCTAGTACAATTCAAAGAGAACATGCCACAATGAGTCAAAAGTTATAACAAATACTGAGAAGAGGAAAGATTTGCAAAAGGAAAATTGAACTGTGAACTATAAAAAAGAGTCTTGATTTAGATATATACTGGTATATTCTTAATGCGAGCAGTAACTCCAACAAGGTCCAAAAAAGGTATTAATGTGGCATGAAGTGTAGAGCATCACGATGAATCCACACTACAATCTAATTCTATGAGGGAGCAGATGCAGCACTATACAACCATCTTACCATAGCAGTAACTTCATGGTGCTGGCGATATGCATCTGCAGATAAATGAGGGAAATCCGGTTGTGCAAGCATTCTCAAAGGCGGCCTTACAGGTCCCACATTGGGAGCTCCTGAAATATTGGTCGAGGGCGCATGACCAAACGAATGCGGCACTGTAGGTCGAGGAAACATGTTTGACCCCCCTCCATGAGTTGGAGGCATGAAGGAGGGATTCATGGGACCCCTTAACATATCCTGAGCATACGAGAGTCGCAATTCAGGTAAAGAAGAACAATGTGTTAAAAGGCATATCATAAACAAGCAATATTCTTGATCAAAATTAGCAACATAAAAGATCCAAAAAATAAAGGTATGTCGCCAATTAATCCAAAGTTATATTATCAACTAGTACATGCTTATTTTTTTGTCAGGAAAACACTACGTACCAACATATCTAGCATGTCCAGCTGGATACGCCAGATGGATAATAAAAAAGAACAAATAAAAGGAATAAGTCATTCCGACTTTGCAGGCTAAGGGAAGGTCAGATGTATGCGGCCTTACCCTTGCTTTTCTGCCATAAGGATGAACACGAAAGCTTTTAAAAGAAGTTTTATGTTTGCCTAGGCAAATAAAATGAGTAAGCATACAGCCCTTAAGATATCCTTAATGGCACAATTGTCCTAAGTTAGAAACATATTCAATCATCAAGCATCTAAAGTACATAACTAGATAAGCCATTTAGAATAATTACTTCTATTAAATCAAATGTAACACCTCAAATAAGTATTACTAAAACAATGAGTATTTTCGGCTGTTTAGTTAGAACAATCCTAACTCCAAAGAGCACAAGTTATTAGGTGGATATCAATTCAACGGATTTATCTTATTAGCAGAATAATTAATTTATTCCTCTATATGATCATGAGGGGAACCTGCCGGAGTAGTAAACGATCCTGCCTAGCCCCAAAGGTCGTGCATTCGAGGTGTGAAAATCACCTCCTGTAAAAACTAAAACATGGTATGGTGACATACATTAGGCAAGAAATTGCAAGCCCACTTTCCGGAGCCTGCACCTACATACACGGGAGCCCTTGGGGTACCACGATGCTCCCCTTGTACACTATCATCGGACATTTCAATAAAAAATAAATTTTGAAAGAGGATATATATGCATACATACTTCTAAAAGTATAGTAATAACCATGAAGCTTCATCCTTTGTTCATCATTCAGTTACTAATATATCCCCCCATTCATATCTAATAGGATGCAAGCACTATTATAAAGAGCTTTTGTTTCCTCATGATGGTCTTAATTTTATATTGTATAATGGTTGAAATTGAGAAAATTAATCCTAAATTACAGAATAGGAAGTAAAACATCTTTTCAACAAAAGAAATTTTCAATTTCCAAAAAATGTGATACATCACTTGAATTGCATAATCTGTTCTAGTCCACACAAACAAAAGAAAGAGAAAACCAACAAAGTACCACCTGTTGAGTGCGAGCAAAGGGCAGAGGAGCAAGCTTTGGATGCTCTGGAAGAGCTCTTGAAACATCAAACTCTTCTCGCACTCTTGGACGATTATCATCTTCAAAACTCATTTTTGGTCCCATGGGTGGGCGGACCATCATGTCATCCATCGCATTCGGGATCATTGGCCCACCCATTCTTTGTGGCTGATGAAATGACTCAACTCCATCATGGCGCAATGGAGCTGATGCAGAGAAATGTTGCTGTAAACTTGCAGCAGAAGGCCCACCATGCTGCTGCAATGGATGCATAGGATGAGCCCCAGCATAGGGAACCTGAATACGAGGAGAACTACCTAGTACCATGGGGGTCTGATGGACTGATGGGGAAGAAAACCCAGGTTGCTTTCCCTCTTGGAAAACACTATCCTCCGCCTTTGGGAATTTACTTTGTTGTCCCTGTTGTGACCCAAGATGTAGCCCACGAGGCTGGGGCTCTTGTTGTTGTTGTTGTCCCTGCTGACTTGCACCCTGAGCACCCTGTATATGTTGTCCTTGCAAATGTGGCATGGTTGCTCTCATAGGTTGCTGTCCTTGCTGATAAGGAACTTGCGGACCTTGTTGTTGCGTATCTTGCTGAGGTTGAGGCCCCTGTGGATGTTGCATTGATGGACCTTGCACATGTTGTGCTTCTTGATATGACGCTTGCAAACCTTGAGACTGTAGACCTTGTTGTGGCATAATCTGCTGCGCATGGATGTAGGAGAACTGTGGCTGTGGGTATGGCATATGTTGAATTTGCTGTGGAAATTGCTGAGTTTGCATTTGTGTCTGGTTATAAACCATTTGTTGGGCATGCTGAGACTGGATCTGCTGACTTGGCTGATGATGTTGCAGCTGTTGACTTGGCTGAACTTGCTGTGTTGGCGGCTGCTGCTGCTGCTGCTGATGCTGCAAGTTACCATTGGGAGGTAAGCTGTGGCCTGCAGTGCTTGGGGCAACATTTGGTGTAGATGCTGATGGTGGAGGACCTAATGGCAAAGGAGGAGTGGCTGACGATGCTGGTCTCTCATACTGAGTAACATTTGTCTCTGGGTTCCAGTAGTACAAAACACCAGTGCTTCCATCTATTAGCCCTGTCCATGGTTTAGGAAGAGTTGGATCCTCAGGAGCAAAGCTTGGACCCAACGAAGCTGATGATGAATCCGCCGATTCCATGCGCAAAACTGAAAATGACAGAGATTCAATCCAGTGAAAAAATTACAATGCCCGGGTAAATAGATGTGATCCTGGCATATGCTTTTTCTTTCTAAATCATCAAAGCAGGAACTTTCCAGAGTTAAGACAATAGCGCCCAAACAGACTCACTCCTTTGATATTAGAACTTAGAAGTCTATTAAAAAAAATTATGGAAACATCGTAGTTCAATAGCATGGAAGCAATTAGTGAATCTACAAACAGATCCACATAAACCTAATTCTATATTAAATTGTGCCTCCAATACTTAGAATGTCAAGTCCATAATGAACAGATGCGCTCTTAGCGTATTCTTATTCTTTCTAAATCATCAAAGCATGAACTTGCCAGAGAAGGATACTAGCGTCCAGATGTGACTCAATCAGTGAGTCTACTAATCCAAAGAAACCTACTTCTACAT
Source organism: Xerophyta viscosa (assembly GCA_002076135.1). Classification (NCBI taxonomy): domain Eukaryota; kingdom Viridiplantae; phylum Streptophyta; class Magnoliopsida; order Pandanales; family Velloziaceae; genus Xerophyta; species Xerophyta viscosa. The sequence continues at coordinate 4,333,257 of MJHO01000003.1, forward strand.
CAAGTGTAACTCCTACACTGGAATGACACATCCTGATTGGACAAATTTGCACTGACCTTTCATCTTTGACAAAAATTGCACATACAACCTCATTACTCTGATGTTAGATCTTTATAATAACTGTGAAACCATCCTAGGTGCGTCATAATTAAAGCAATTACTGATATTTATTAGGAAGACAGAGATATCACTAAAACCTAATTTTATTTCAATTACAACTCCAATTAGAAACCTTTGTTTTACATGCGGCAATAATTTCGTCTTCATCACCGAGCTCCTTCAAAATTTTCCACTTGTGATTAAAAAGCAAACCAACTAAAAAAAATAAGCGGGAATCTTTAAACCCTAGAAAAATCATCCAGGCGCAAAATAATAAAACAAGACATCCAAAATCATCCAAAAAGATATTGATAACCCTTAGATAAGCGAGCGTTACAGTTGAGCCCTAACTTTAGACGGCAATTGGAGAGCTGGTAGATTGATTTGGTAATAAAATGGAGCAGGAAGGGTTCGAAGTGAGGCACTCACCGGCAGAAGAGGATGGAGGTCGGGGACGGAATCGCCGGCAGTGAGTGGAGTGTCGAACTCGACCTCCGGCTACGGGAGGCTCCGAGAGAGAGGGATAGAGTAGTTAGAAAGAAAAGCCCTAGCAAAGATCGACCTCTATTCGATGGTCAGTTCTGCCAGACAAAGGCGAAGCCGCGCACGTGCTGCGCGCGTGACTAGTATGCTTTACTGTTTTTATTTTATATTAAAAAAAACGAAAATTAGCAAAATATCAAGGATTTGAGCATGCAATAAATATTTAATAAATTTAGCAAAATTGTTCAACGAGATTAGTCTTATTCTTTATAAGAATAAATATTTTTTTTTAAAAAATAATAAAATGAAAAATTGTTACCGATGTCTTAAAAAGATAATAATAATGTGTACTACTTTATGATAAACCAGTATAAAAATAATAATAGGGTATTTGTCTTTGTATATTATTATAATTCGAAATTATCACAATGCACATTCTTAATTTAATATAATTTATTATATCCATTTGATTCTGTAAAATGACAAAACTGCTTTATTATTTTTTTAAAAAAATAAGGACAATTAAATGACGATAACAATTTTATAATTTCATATAACCAATGAGAATAAAAGGATCAATCTAAAATTACTAATATTTTGATAATTTAAAATATAAAAAATATAAAATAATAAATACCTTAAAATAATAATAATGTGCCCTGCTAAATGATAAATTAGTATCTACAAAATTTGATGGTTTCGCAATAATAGATTATATAGATGTTAGTTTATCATATGACATACTAAAAATTATTTGAAATATCAATGACGCAGCAAACAAATCAAGCTTTCGACGTATAATTAGATGCGCTTATCTTTTACTCAAATGCTCATAAATTACTAGCTGAGTTTATCAAGTTTGAAATATCACGTAACGCAATATCTTCCTATTGTTTTCAAAATGTCACTAACCAAATTTCCAGGAGAGACTGGAAACAAACTTCTGATGGGTAACTATCAGGGTGTAGCAAATTGAAGGGCTATGATACAATCCATCAGTATCACACAAATTCAAAATTTTATATAAAATTTTGACAACTTATTTGATCTATTTTTAAATATATTAATAAAAAAAAATTAAATTATAAAGTTATAGAATTTGATTATCATTTAGAATATATTATTTGATATTTATTTAAAAAAATATTCAACTATAAAATTGATAAAATATATCAAAATTTAAATCAAATAAAACGTTAAAATTTTATATAAAATTTTAAAATTTATGCGATGCGGATGGGTTGCATCCAGACCGTTGAATTCGGTGATTGCTGATGCTGCCGCATCAAGAAGCCCGCGCCCGAATCAAAGGCGGAGTATGGAGCCAGTTCGGATCCCTCTGGCAATCCAGCTGTGTTCTAACTTTGTAAGATAACGGTGTTATCTCCGTTAGTCGTTCACCGATATAAATACGGGGTTCATTTCCCCAATTTATTTTCTAGCCACAGCGTAGAGACGAGACCGATAACTGTGCGACCGCTCTCGCCTAGCGTAAGCTATCTGAAATTCGTTTTAAATTGATTATGAAAATTGTTAATTTCGATTTCAGATCCATAGATAGCTATTTACGAGCTTGGATCTGAAATTCGTTTTTAATTGATTATGAAATTTGTTATTATGAGCTTGGATCTGGTGTTTTTTTAAGTATTTTGAAATTTGCTTGATCTGTTTTGATATTCGACGTCGATGATTGAGATCCTGTTTCTATGTGGTGGTGATGTTGTTGTTGTTTATTTATTTTTTGTTAACGTAATTTTTTGATCTGCTTGAATTTTATATCTTTGAATGTTATATAAAATTTGTTGGATCTTCGAATTCGATAACCATCTTTTTCTAATTAACTCATCCACTTTTTATCTGCACAAAGTTTTTTTTTTTACGTTGATTCGCATATTAGGGGAATTTGAGTTGCGATATGTTACTTGTTGCAGGATTGCAAACAGAACTATATGGTTGCTTTAAATTCTAAGTTTTATGATGTTCTCGCTTGTTTGAGAAGCTATATTTCATGCGTTTAGTTCATTCTAATATATAGATCGTTTTGGGATGAATCTACAATTATTTCTGGACGTTAATTTTGGGAATAGCATCTCTATAATTTTTGTTAAATGTATATAGTTTTCTCTTTCTTTTTCTCTGCAAACATTTGGAGCAATTGAGTGCATTTGTTCAATTATTATTTGCGATCTTAATGACTTATTTGCAATTATAACCTACAGTGTTGTCTTGCACATTTCATATGGGCTAATCGTAGTCTAAAGACCAATACGAAGAGCTCTACAAGTATTTCTAGACTGGACATTAATTTTGTGAAATTGCATCTTTTAATTTGTAATTTTTATGTAATTTTCTCTTTTTTTTCTGTAAAAGTTTTGGACCAATTAAGTGGATATGTTTAGTCATTTTGTGATCTTTATAGATTATCTGCAACAATAACATATAATACTGTCTTTTCACATTCTGTATATGCTAATCGTTAGCTTATACACCAATCGAGGAGCGCTATGTGATCAATCTACATGTATTTGTAGACATTAATTTGTGAATTGCATCCCTTAGTTTTAAATTCGTGTCAGTAATTTTCTATTTTTTCAAACATTTGAAAGAATTAAATGCATTTATTTAATCTGTATTTGCGATCTTTTATAGTATATTTGCAATAAAAAAAGATTAGCTTGCACATTCCATATATGCTAATCGTTAGTCTAAAGACTGATCGAAGTTCGGAGAAATGTTGTTCTTGTGAATTGTACACAGAAAAATGTGTTAGTCCTTGCAAAGTAATTATAGAATTTTGTGTTTTTGTCAGAAGCAAAGATGGGGCTCACTTTCACCAAGCTGTTCAGTCGACTGTTTGCAAAGAAAGAGATGCGTATTCTCATGGTAGGTCTTGATGCTGCTGGTAAGACCACCATCCTCTACAAGTTGAAGCTCGGAGAGATCGTCACAACTATCCCTACCATCGGTAAGGAATAATTATTAGGAACTAAATGTTTGCATTTCTTTCGTGTTTTCATCTTTATAACTGATGTGTTCGTAGATTAACGTGCACTGCTCACTGCAACCAACGCAATTGCATCAATATATACACACGAACTATTTAAATGGTGAATGAAATGAACTGTTAGTTTAAAGGACACTTCTAATTACAATGAACTGATATGTTAGTTTATTTATAATTTTTCTGGTTCTTAATTTCACCAACTCTTTTATGGGTATTTTCTGGAAAATTGGTTTGAGGGTGCAACAAATGTTTTCTTGACATTAAGTGTTTCATGTTACTGTCGTCCATTTGTTCATAATTGTTACCTCATGGAGAACACTATCTACATATTCTCAAGTGTGCGACTTTCTTTGTATTCACCCAGAGAGTGTGATGTTTGGAGTAGCTGAATTTGTATATCTGCCATTGAAACTGTTAAATTCAAAAAATTGCTCCTTTTTGTAGGGTTTAATGTTGAGACAGTGGAATACAAAAACATTAGCTTCACTGTTTGGGATGTTGGTGGCCAGGACAAGGTATCATGTTCCTTATACAATGGGTGTTCCTAACAATCTATATTCTAATGTTGCTTACCTTTTTTGTGTGTGCGCGTGTCCTGTGTTATAGTTTGGTCTGTGACTAGCATTAGTGTTCCTATCTTTCCAGTGTCTGCAATGCATTTGCAACAACTAGATCTGGTCTCCTATGTTGTATTGTTGCTTATTTTTTCTAACTTATGCAAAAGAGTTCTTTTTCTTAGTAGCTTGGGAACACAGTCATACATTGACGGTGGTAATCAAAATTGAAATAGGAAATTCTAATGCATTAGTTTTCCTTTTCTACGAATGGCAACTCTTTAATGGTCCCAACTAATGGTTATGATGGTTTATAGCTTTTGCACCTTCTTTTTATCTCTGCCATCAACTTCGCTAGTTGAGTGGTCTTAGTTGGGTGGGATATTGTTGTTTGTTTATATTTGCTGATAACTAGTTGACAGGTAGATGGTTAAAAAGTTACACTTGCTTGGTTAATTTTATAATTCTATAGGTGAGAAAAAAGAAATATTGTAATAGTTTCTAAAAGAGATCATATGATTGAAAATATTATGCAGACTGGTGCATCACTACTTATTGTATGTATTCGCTTTATAGAACTAAAGATTGTGAGAACATGGTCAACTGAGCATATGTTCAATGAGGAAATTTATTACTCCCTTAATTTATTAGCACAAGCTCCTAAAACTTATGGTGATTTGTATTTTTATTTAATCATGCTTTGGATTTCTCAGTTGGTTGTCTGATGTATGAGTCTTTTTGTTTTACTGATATCTCAGATCCGGCCTCTGTGGAGACATTACTTCCAGAACACACAAGGGCTGATTTTTGTGGTTGACAGTAATGATCGTGATCGTATTGTTGAGGCCAGAGATGAGCTGCACAGGATGCTTAATGAGGTAGTATCAGCCTCGAAGTTATCGGGATGTCATTTCTAAGTTGCTCTATGGTTAAACTGCTGAACTCTGTTACATTTTCCTAACACATTCTTGTTTTTATAACTTGCGTATTAATGAAACTGTGTAAATGTTGCAAATTGTGTGTAAATTAATATAATCATGTATCATGATGGTTGTCTGGTCCAACAGTCAAAAATGAAGGTGACGAGAATGGACCAATTTAAAATTTTCAGGAGCCTAGAAAGCTGAGCATTTGTTTTGTAATAATACAGAACAATCATCATTAACAACAACTGTCAAATTTTCTGATACTAAACAGATGTTGGAGCAAAATTTTATTTTATTTTACTTCTATTAAAATTTCTGAAATTAGGGTTTGTTTGACAGGATGAGCTGAGGGATGCCGTGCTTCTTGTGTTTGCGAACAAACAAGATCTTCCCAACGCCATGAATGCTGCTGAGATCACCGACAAGCTTGGTCTGCACTCTCTTCGACAGCGTCACTGGTAAATTCCCGCTCTTGTCGCCTTCTTAGAATTCTGTTTCGTGGATACCACTCTAATTACGAATATTACTTTCAGGTACATTCAGAGCACGTGTGCTACGTCTGGGGAGGGTCTTTACGAGGGACTTGACTGGCTCTCCAACAACATTGCTAGCAAGGCCTGATTCACGGAAGCTGGTTGTGCCGCACTATTGTAAATTTATCCGTCAGTCGGGGTGGTCGTGAAAGTTGGAACTGCGCTGGTTCCATTTCGAGCATATATTTGTGAAAGCCCTGTATCTTTGTTGTTGCCTTAAAACAATTGCGATATTTCTAGTTAGCAGGATTGCTTGTGTGTCCGTCCAGATACAAAATATATGGAGAGTCTAGTGTTGCTGTGTAATTTTTGATATAACTCGTTTCTAATAGATGCTGTGGGTATACTAAGCATTCTTACTTGGTTTATCAGTCGTTTATCATATCTTTTGCTGTCAAAATTGTAAAGACGAATCAAATCCTGCTTTAGGATCTATTTTCACACAAAAAGGATGATGCTACCAATCACAGACGTCGGCACGCACGAAAATACGGAATGGATGAAAATTGCATTTCACACTGACGCAAAATGTTCATTCATTTCGTGTTTTTGTGCGTGCTTGTGTTTATGATCTGTAGCATTTTCCTTACAAAAACAAAAGAATTTGTCCGTTGAGGGACCGGTTCTTTTGCAGTTCACTTCTAAATGTTGAATCCTGCTTTAAGATCTATTTACATATTTATTGACATTTTCTTAAAATATTTTAAACTATTAATTATATATATTTTTTTATTTTATGACTTTGTTAATTAATTTTTTTTTAAAAAAAAATATTTTTAAATACGAATTTAATATGTGAGTTATAAGTAATAAAATTTATACCTATGGTTTTTTGAAGTTTTTCTAACTTAGACTCTAATGTTGCGGAGTGCGATACAAAAGTCTGTAGCGTCAAATATATCTGTCTGAGCTACTGTTTGATCGGGCAAGATGTTACTCGGAGGTTCTATCTAATACTTACATGTCAGTCTCCAAAGTTTGACTCTTACATTTCATTTCAGCATTCTGAAATACGTTTCCACGCCGTTATGTCATTCATTTTCGTATTTCCGAAGCTAAAATGTACAACTGTTGATAAAGAAAGTCGTGATATAGAGCGCGGAACTGGTGGATCTTGTGGAACTCGGAACTCAGAACACAGTTTCGCTGTTTACTTCGCCGCGGGAACTCGCGGAACTTAATTCTGAATTCCGCGAGTATATAATAAATTGAGTTCGCTCACTTCTCAGGTTTCCGCGCGAAATAAACAGCCTCTAAAGAAAAACATAGAAGCGCAGAGCCATCAAATTCCTCCCAGGAACTGTAGAAGCACACAGCCATCCATAACATGTACTGTCCACAAATGGAAATCTGAAAATATCTCCCAAAAACCGTCGTAGTTCATTTTGCAGCATCACACAGTTAATTCAGTCATCATTTGGGACAGACTTGGGGACAACTTTTGTGTTTTTATATTGTTACATAAAATGGTACATTACTATATATAATAAAAAGTAATATATATGATGTAATATGATATGATATCTTTTACGAAGATTAAATTCTCCCTTTCAAAATGCAAATGTGATATCGTAAGAACAAGTCCGGGCTTGGAGAATTGTTCAAATAGGGAAAAGTTAGAGCAATGATGATACAAACTAGAAATTGACGAGCAAAGAGTCAAAAATTTAACGCGCATAAGAAGAAAGACGAAGAAATTAGCAATCTCCGACAGTACTTCCATTTGACTTGCAGCGGACTTAGAAAAAACTACAATCAGGGGAGGGGGTCATATGAAATGATAGCGTGTGATTCGGGAGGCTCGGTTTCAGGGTTACTTCGCCGGACAGCGGCGGCGTACCCGCGCGAAGCACGTGCCTGAAGCTGGAGGCGGCGGTGGTGGAGAAAGTAATTAAGCGAGGTGGAGCCGGGGAAGCTGTGCATGTGTATGTAGAGATGGGTGGGTGGAATCCAGCTCGAGCCCAAGCAGACGGAGATAGAAGACGAGGACGCGATCGAACACGATAAGATACGCCGCACTACGCGCAATTTTACGATCTCGATTCTCAATCTGTGTGCGAATCCATTCCTCCTTTTTCAACCGGATGCTTTTTTAGAAAAATTACATATCATCCCTCTATTTATAGGAGCAAATTAATATATAAAAATAGAAGAACGTCTGATGTGACAGTACACACGTGATGTCATGTCGAACGTTTTCTTCGTTTTTAGAGACCGATTTGTAAATTTGTAAAAACAAATAGAGGTTGATATGAAATTCTTTTTTTTTTTTCTTTTAATATATGTCACTTCGCTACAAGGTCATCTGCTGAGTTTCCATAGATTTGGATATCATATTTCGGTACATATCATAATACTAATAATATTTTGTCAATTTGTTAATACTATTTATTTATTATTTTTAAAAATAAATAAAAATTTAAAATTAATTAATTTAAATATAAAATTTTCGGGTACCTGACTCTTCATGTCGTTTAGAAACGGCCCAACTTTTTGTTGCTCAAGGCGTGCTAAGTAGCATGTAAAATTTTGTTGGTATCACTTATTATACAGGTTCGGGTATTATGAGCATCAAATCAAAAACTTTGTCGACTATTTATACGGTTCGGATCAGATTGGAAACCGAAAGTTCTGCGAGAAACTGATGAATAAATTTTTCATTTTTATTGATTAATTCTAACCCTTTGAAATATTTATTTATAAATATTATTTAAAAAAATGTTCAACTTCAAAATTGTAGATTTTGATGAGATCTATAAATTTTATATTAGTTTTTTTTTTTTAAAAATACTTCTAAACAAATATTTTGAAACTCTAAAATTCAGCGGATTAATAGATTAATTTTAAAATCACTAAAAATTTAAAGATTCGAAATATTTATTTGAAGTAATTTTTTTAAATAAAATATTAGTTTAAATAATAACTAGATAATTTAAAGGTTGATTTGGATAAATAGAAAAAAGTTAGGTGCTAATATGAAATATTTGCCATACATATATCTATAGTTTTCTATGAAGCTTCCTCCAAGACGACATGAAGGAAGCTTCATGTATCAAATTTCAATATCCACGTGTCTGTTTTAAACAACAAGTTGATGATCAAAATATTCTATGGGCTGATTTGTCAAATAATTCCGAGCTACATCCACTATAAACCGAGTCTAGATTTCCGTATAATTATAGGTTTTGAAAACCAAATGAATTTTCATTTTTCATTTTTTTTTAATTTTAGCATATAAGCTAACTATTCTAAAAAGAAAAAGCCATTAATCAGAGGCTCCTGACGGCCCTGATGCAATCGGGACCGTCAGAGGTCTCTCGGGATGCAATCGGCCCTGATGAACAACAGCCCTCATTCTAAAAACCTATGAAGACATTGTCAAAAATGAGTATGGCATCGAGTTCAGGGCCTTGTGTTAATGTTTAAACTAATCGATCTACTAAAATAGTCATATTTCTCTTGATATAGCAGAGAATTTTTCCAAGTCTAGTGTCTTTTTTTCCCCTAAAATAGTCGTATTTCTTTTGAATTTTAAAAGTCTAAATTCGACAGAAGAAACCTCTCAAATTAGTTTTTACTTCCACTATGGACACCAACATCTTTGATGAGCTCCTCTTTTTCTCTTTCTTTTTCCTTTTTTCCGTTTTTTTCCTTTTTTTATTTTTTTTTAATTAATTGTTTATTTATTATGTAAAGACAACATCTTTTATAATATATATATATATATATATATATGCTAATTAATTGTTTATTTATTATGTAAAGACAACATATTTTATAATAATTGTTGTCTTTCCAGTGCCCGCGCCCCCCCCCCCCCCCCCCCCTTCCCCTTTTTTCTGTCTAATTTGACAAATCCAATTTTTGATGAGACCGTTAACGACCGATGTTTCATATTTGCATTAAGTCGTGGTATAAATATTTCATAAATTTAAAATATGTGGCTAGAATAATTTGTTTAGTTTCTAGTAGGTCAAAACGATTGGTGAAGAATATTCATGTCAAAGGCTCGTGCTTTTGGAACCATACTTATGTAGACTACTCCATGAAACCATTGGACTACAAGTTCTTCTCTAATTATGAATAAATAAAAATAAAAATTGGATTTTTATATGCATGCCTACAAAGAACGCCCATAATTAGTTGCCTCAAGTTAAGGAAAGAGCAAGCAAGAGAGAGAATACTTGGAATTGAGTCGCACTCCCAGAATTCTGTTCATAGAGAGAAAGTGAGCGAGATATTTTCACTTTCGGCGAATTTATGTCGTTGGTCGCATGATGCCGTAGTTTTACCTTGGTCGAGATCCAGAATTTTCACATAAAATCCTTATATGTTTGTGATTGTTTACCTTACTGCTTAGAATATGTGTTTTGAAACCATGGCCTACAAAGAACGCCTATAAATAGTTGCCTCAAGTTAAGGAAAGAGCAAGCAAGAGAGGGAATACTTGGAATTGAGTCGCACTCCCTAGACTTCGGTTCGTAGAGAGAGAGTGAGCGAGATCTGCAATATTTTCACTTTCGGCGAATTTATGTCGCTAGTCGCGTGATACCATAGTTTTACCTCGGTCGAGATCCAGTGTTTCCACATAAAATCCTTATACGTTTGTAATTGCTTGTTTTACTGCTTAGAATACGTGTTGGATGACCAAGATCTCATTCGATCATATTTATATAGATTGAGCCGCATAATCAAATTAGATATTTGTTTATAGCACTATTTGTTTGTTGGGTTACTACAAGCTTCAAAGCTCTGTTCAATCTTTGCTGAAAGAATAAACAGATTGGTTTACTACTCAATTATCTCTATGAACTTGTTTATTTCATTTTCTACCCACACATTGACTTTCTAATACCTTAATTATTCATTTTCTATACCCTGAATATTTCTTGATCTCAAGAAAATCAACCATATATGAACATAAAATACATGTAAAATGCTCGTGAGGGGCTGACCCCGTGACAATTATTTAATTCGCAAATTAAGCAGGTCAAAGACTAAGAAGAAAAGTCAAATCAAACAATGCATTTAAAAGTCAAACCCCGTTTTAACCTTCACTTTTTTTTTACCAGAATAAAATATTTCTACACTCCACTTTCTTTACCAACAATTCCGTATATATATATATATATATCTAAGCCCCCTGCGACAATCACTTCCGACTCGTCCAAACTCCAAAACACTCCCACCAACATAGAGAAAAATATCAAGGAAAATTCAAGAAAAATATAATGGAGTCTCATGGAAGAGATTTGGAGGAGATCATGGAGCTGAAGAGAGGTCCATGGACAGTCGATGAAGATCTTCTTCTCATCAATTACATCGCGTTGCACGGCGAAGGCCGCTGGAATTCTCTTGCCGGCAATTCAGGTACGTCGATCATCTTAATAGTATATATTTTTTTTTCTGAATTTAATTTTAATTTGTTTTTCTATTTCTGTATATAAGTTTGATTTTGATTTCAAAAGGGTTGAGGAGGACAGGGAAGAGTTGCAGACTGCGGTGGCTGAATTATCTCCGGCCAGATATCCGGCGAGGCAACATCACCCCCGAAGAGCAACTCCTAATCCTTGAGCTCCATTCTCGATTTGGAAATCGGTACACTTTCTCCTTCACCTTCATCTTCATCAGCTTGTGGATGAGCTTAATATTTTTTTATTTTTAATTTTCTAAATTAATTCAGTCTAAAACTAAGTTTATTATATAGGTGGTCGAAGATTGCGGCGCATATACCAGGGAGGACGGACAACGAGATCAAGAACTACTGGCGGACTCGGGTGCTGAAGCAGGCGCGGCAGCTCAACTGCGACGTCAACAGCAAGAAATTTCGCGACGCCATGAAATACCTCTGGATGCCTCGTCTTTTAGAGCGCATTCGCGCCGCCGCGGCCTCTAAACCATCCACTGCCGCAGCCGTACAGCCACCGTCCCGCGTCGTTTGGCCGCCGACAATTAACACTCAAATAACTGGTGAATATTCATCGTCGCCGGAGCTTCAAGACTGCAGAGCCATGAGTGCTCATCACGATCAGAGCCATGAGTCCATTGAAGAACAGGAAGCGCAATTTGAGAGTTGCTGGACAGATGAGTTTCTGAGCAGTGATTCTACTAATCTTGGATTCGAGCAGATCAGTTACAGCTACGATGGTTGTTTAGAAGATCTGTGGAAGGACGTTGAAGACGATGATGTTTGGTTCATGCAATAATAATGGTCGATTAATTGATCGATCACAGATATAGAATCGCTATTTATGGAAATAAGTATCTGATCATGTTGGATTTGATTAATTATTAAAAAAGAAATTTCTAATTAATTAGCTTATAATTTATCATGAAAATGTAGCACACAAAAGTGTGTGATGCATAGGGTTACAACCCCAAATTTAGGTGAAAATAACCAGTGTTTGATTTCCTATGTTCTAAGAAAATGTAATAAGATTCTTTGGATTAATATATTGTTTGTTTCCTTTTTTCTATAAATATTTTTAGAGAAATACTATTTTTCATAACGCGTGACATGAAGTGGTATTGTCCATATCAACCTAATTTTTAATTATTAAATATTTAAAAAATTGTCATTTCTGATATGATTGTTTTGATAAATAAAAAGTGGAATACTAAAAAGTCATAAATATTCATTTTCCAAGCTTCTTAATAATTATTTGGATTGATATGGAAGTACCACATAAGGCTTGAATTTTTAAAAGATAAAATAATCTTGAAAAATATTATTTCTCTATTTTTTATAGCTTACAGAATTTAGTGAGTATGCGGTGATAGTACGCAAGTATGATATAAAAGTATGAAAGGGGTGGAGTGTGAAATGGACTTTTAGATAATTTAGGGTATTATTATAAAGTAGGAAAATTAGACATCAAGTCTATAAATCTTTTGAAAAATGACCAAGTTAAAATTCTCTAGGGAAAAAGACCCTCAACTAATCTTGATGGACTTTTAAATATGCTTTACTATATAACAAATCGGTAAATATCTGAGCGTTCGGTATCACCCGAAAATTTAATTATCATCGTAGCTGTTGGCATGTGACTCGAGTCGAGTCCGAGTCAAACAAGCATCCAATTGGGTTAGATAACCGTCAGTTGATTTCGGTAACCACCATTTTGGTAATTTCTAATTAGATTCGGTAACCGATCACATATATAAATATATAATGATTGACCGATAGAAGCCATAAGTTGTATTTGTAATATCCAAATGAACTTGGAGAGTGAACTAGTGATTGTCTCTGGTAGTCACCCACGTCGCCGGAAAGTTCACCGGAGCACGAGAGTTAGCACGACAAGATCACCGTTTGCGTACCAAATCGAGGTATTTTGAAAAATTTTAATCTCTAGATCTAAGGATGCTAGAATCCTCAAATATCTTCAGTAGCGGTAAATCATTGTCAATATGATAAGTTGCTGTCGTAAGCTGCTATTGAAAGAGATGGTTTGTTAAAGTTGGCATTGAAAAGTTTGAATAATGATAATATTAGACGTACAAATTAGGAAAATGCTATTTTCAAGATCAAAACCAAAATCTAGAAAATATGGCATCGTTGGTTATGACGCATCTTAGACATGGTTCTTTTCAAGCTCAGAAAATCTTAGGATAAAATTTGCGGCATAAAAATTGTAGATGGAAAATTTTTGCATCCGAATTTTATGCATTGTTCCGTACACTAACACTTAATATATATATATATATTGATAGGATCTATATTTTTTATATTTAACAATTTTTAAAATATAATTTTACATAGATTTTATAAGGCTCCTAAGTTGTAACGTATTTAAAAATAATTTTAAAATCTATTAAATTCGTTAAGACTTATTTTTTTTAAAAAATTTTTATTAAATATAAAAGTTGACCTCATCAAAATTTATAACTTTTCTATTGATTTTTTTAAAAAATATATATATGTTGTTATTATTTTAAGTGGCAGTGCACATAGCAGTGCATAGAATCCGGATCTTTATCCAAAAAATATGCCAGAGATAACTAATTAATATTGGGAATCACTGTATATAAGAGAATGAATATCCTTTTATATATACATAATAAAAAATAAGGCTGTAAATTCAGCTGTAGCAACTAACTCATCCATCGGTTTTTAATATTTAGTTGTAAACTCATTCGCAGCTTATCATATTCGCAGTTGTTTACAGATTCGGTGATAATTAAATTTTGGGTGATACCGATGTCTTACTTATATATTATATACTAGCGGAGACATCACCCGCGATGCGTGTGAAAATTCTTTTTTAATTTTTTTAAAATTTAAAAATATATTTAAAAATATTTAATTATTTAAAAATAAAATATTTAAAAAATTAAAATATTATATATATATATATATATACAATTAATTATTATTAATTAAGATAATATATATTATATATATATTTAAAGTATATATTATTATTATTTATATATATATGGGGGCGTGCACTGTAGCAACTCCCCCTTCCCGCTTAAATTTATATATATATATATATATATATATATATATATATATATATATATATATATATATATATAAGATATACCTAATTCGATCTGAAAATAGTCCTTCGTAAGATAACTTGTCGACCGTTAGATCGAATATATTAAAAATTATCAAAGGTCTAAATCGCATCTTTGAAAATATGATCTGAATAGTTGATCAAAATGACGGTAAATGATGCTAGAAGTCTATCAAGATCAGTTCGGTCCTTCGTAAACAAAAGATAGAAAATTTATATCGTACATAATAGTAAATAACGTATAATGTCTACGCGTAATAGCTATTGAATGTTGGGAATTCAGTTATAACTAACGTATTCAGGGTTCTAATATCATAATCTATAAATATATTTATTTTTTTTTTTCAAAAAAGGGGCCGCGCGAACGCGAACCCCTAACTATCACAAATTATGACGTCCACTCTCCTGCTTGAGGAGATGGTGAGCCAGCGCACGACCAGAGTGCAATGGAAGCCGCTGGCCCAGGCCACGGGCCTTTTGGATCACCCGAAAACCCCGTCCAGGTAAGATTTGACAATTTGTAAACATGTTTCAGTATATACATTTTACTTAGATCATGATTTGATAATTTTTGTATTCAATCTCAGCCGTCTAATATTGGATTGATAATTTAGAATTTGTTATTGCCAAATTTTGATAAAAGATAATGGTTTACTATAGAAGTTCTTTTTTTTTTTTTTTAAATAAAGAAAAATGTTAACGGTGGACCTAAATTGGGCCGTTTTGGGCTACAAGGCCACTAAAATCAACCTAGTTAAAGGCTATCTGTGACTGGGTTTTACGCTTTGCGCTAACATAATTGTGACACAATATCATTGTCAGTAGTTTTCTAAAAAATATATATTTTTTCCTTTTTTTGGCAAAATTATTTAGTTTCTAATTGGTTGTTGACCACATTTTATATGAGATACATGGTCTGCGTTTGTCCATTTCTATTCCAATCCATTGATTTATTTGTATCAATCAGTATTTATTTAGTTGGTTAACGAGAATGGATATTAAAAGACTATTATTTTATTCTTTATAAATGATGATAAATCGGGCGTTCGAATGCAAAGTATTGATTGATAAAAGCTATTGTTACGTTTAGTTTTTAATTAAATATAGCATAAAAATCGAAATACACAAAGAATATCTCAAATTTTGTGAATATATCTGTGGATAATTCAAAGTCGACCCGACCCTTCCGTTAGAAAGCGAGTGACGCGTGGCAGCAGTTCTGTGGTTGAAAAAGCCGCAGGTTGGTTGGGACCATCCAAATAGAAAAGGTTTCCACGTCAGACGAATTTTATCCACCACTTTTTTTTCTCTCTCTTTTCCCCCTCCCGGAATGTCTTATCCGGATATTTAAGGAAATATTAGCTTTCCACATATCAGACCGTCTGATTCAAATCAGACGGCTGGCATTTCATCGAGCATGTCGCGCTTCGACCGGTGGTCGACGTGAGAATCTCGTCATAGTTTGGCGTGCGCACGTTTTTCCAACGCAACTTAATTTACCATCGTACCCTTCACCAACGCTTTTCTGGTTTGACGGTTTAAACCTCTATCCAAAGCAACTAACTACCTGGGGGTAGACCCAGCTGGGGGTCCCTCTCTGAAATGGAATCATCTTTGTTTCATGGATACCGCCTGAGAAGGATTTGGGTTAAGCTCAACTCATATGATTCACATAGCCGGAGTACCGGAGCAATGGGAACCGGAGGAGTCCTTAGAAACTCACGGAGTCTTTGGCTTGGCGAGTTTCAAGTTAGGTTGGGCAATTGTTCGATGCAGAAGCAGAGTTTTGGGGATGCTGATAGGGCTTACAGGTTGCACGGCATATGGGATTTCGTAAGCTTTGGATCGAAGTTGATTCATTGCTGCTGATACAATATCTCATCTCATATGTTCAGCTGGCATATAACCATATAGATTTGGTATGCCCTTGTAAGAATTCTCTTAGAAAGAATTGGTTTGGTGTAGCTCATGCATATCTTCCGCGAGACAAATTAGGTGGCTGACTATTTAGCAGTTAGTGCTTTATCTCTTTCATATGGTGTTCACTTTCTTGCACAGCCGCAGCTGGCGGCTCTCAATCTGCTTCAACTAGATGTAAGTGGAAAACTCGCCAAGCCAAAGACCAAAAAAAAAAAAGAAAAAAAAAGCATCAACCTTTTTTTTTTCCTTCTATTATTCTTTCTTTTTTTATTTTATTTAAGATTGGCCGAACCAAAGAACTAGTATAGATTATTAGATGCTATTGCACATCAATTTTTCATTCTTTATACAATATAAAAAAAAAATTATTTGTTGATAGTAGTGGACAATAGGCTACAAATCTATAAATGTAACCGTTTTATGTTCGTTCGGACTATAAGTTATCCATTCCAAACGGTAACATTCCGGTTATTCCAAAAATTGGGGTCCAAACTTGTAAAACGAGCATCGTCCCTTGACTGTAATTTCATTAACTTAGATGGCCCTTTTCATTTTGGAATATTGAATTTTTTTTTTCAAGTCTAAAACCGGACGCCACATTTTCCTCTTTCTTTCCATCTATAAAATGTCATATCTCTTCTTCCTCCTCCACCTTCCCTTCCATTCAAAATTTCGCAACACCATTTCCAAATTTCTGCATCTCATTAGGAGCAAACTGCAAATATTCTTCCTCAGTTTACCAAGTATTGTTTGCAATTAGGTCCTCGTGTTTCCTATGAATGTGCCGAGCTCCATGGCTATTTCCACCGTAAGGCCGTGCTCTAGGATTTTAACACTTTGCACCCGCAATTACCAGTTATTCCCAAAATGCCCCTGCCGCCACCATGTCGCCGCCGCCCGACGCCGTACCGCTCTCCGACGAAATGGATGCGGATGGATCGGCGCCGCTGGAACGACGAGGCGTGGCATAAGGGTGACCACCTCTGCCATCTCCGACATCCGCCGGCTCTCGACTTCGCCAGAATCACCCCTTATCGGCGGCGCCGCTGATAAGGCTTTCGAGCGGGTATACGTACAGGGCCTCGCCGCCCCTGTGAAGCCGCTAGTGGTTGAGCGCAAAGAGGAGGCGCCGCCGCCGCCGCCGCCAGAGACAGCGGAGGATGCGACGGCTGCGGCAGAAATTAGGGTTTCAGAGGCCGAGAATGAGGCATGGAGATTGTTGGATCGGGCAGTGGTAAGTTACTGCGGAAGCCCGGTGGGGACAGTGGCTGCGAATGATCCAGGCACCGCCGCTCTCAATTATGATCAGGTTTTCATTCGGGATTTCGTGCCGTCGGCCCTCGCTTTTCTGCTAAAGGGGCAGACAGAGATCGTTAAGAATTTCATCCTTCATACCCTGCAGCTTCAGGTGAAAAATCAATATCCTACACATAATTGTTATGTTATGTTTTGAATTATGTATATTTATGCTGGTAATATGTTATGCAGGACCCTTCTGTTGGGGCTGTGTAGGGGTACGTCGGGTAGAGTGTCCCCTCTTTAATTTTACATGAAAAAAGAATTATGTATTTCTTGGTTTGTATATTCTTTTGCTTAATTGATTCATGCATTGATGGGAACCGATTGATTACTTCTGCACATAGAAATGTGAAGCTTAATGTTGTGATGATGAGCTCAAAATGGGAAATCTCAATAACACAAGAATGTTACCTTGCGTCTAATACGGCGATCAACAATTTTATTTAATACTAAGGAAATTTAACAACTATTATATTGCGTAAAAGATCAAAAAGGCAATTTGATGTCTGATGTCACGATACGTTATTGAGCAATGGAACCAGTGAACTTATTCTCAGTTTTTCTGTGCAAGTACCTACCTATATCGAATTGGAGTCTAGCTACATTATGCTTCATGGGGTGTATCATATTCCATTTCGGCTCTTGATATTTGCAGTTCTTTGGCGATTGTATAGGCAGCGAAAAAGTATCCTTCCTCTGCTTTTGGTTGTGAGTTCAGAAAGTTGGATTTAGTTGTTGTTGACGATCCTTTGAATTGAATTTGTTTCTTACGAGATGGCCTTAACGCCTATCTTAGCGCAGGAAACACATTTTACCTGAAATTATTCCTTGTCTAAATGGGCCTCAAGGTTCTATTTTCAGCAGTGTGGGCCCTATTTTGATATACTTCTTGGTGTTGACATCATCAGCATGTGATTCCATCTCTTTGGTGTCAACATAATTAGCACGTGCGCCAATCTTACGGTTGAATTCGCAAAATATCTGGTTCATAGTAATTGGCTGGTTTTGCATGGATATATTCTTCTATAAATTTTATAAAAATTGCTGGTTCAGATTGGAAACTTCAGAAAGTTTAAGTGTAAAATGTTTGCCTTGTGCCTGTTTTGGATTTTGGCACACATATCACGTGTTTTAGGTGGTACTTTTTTCTGCTTGATGGATCATATTAGTGCTAAATATCATGCATTATGAGAAACCATATATTCAAAAGCTGCAAGAGTGCAATAAGAACTCTGTTACCTCAAACTTATTTTGAGATAATTTGCTGTTTAGTCTGATGGAATTTACTATTAAACTACGGCACCAGCTGTTGCTAGCTTCTCTATATTGAAGCACTTGTAACTACTATGGTTTTAAAGTATTGCTTAGCATCTCTGTTTGATTTGATTCCAGAGCTGGGAAAAGACTGTAGATTGCTATAGCCCGGGACAAGGGCTGATGCCAGCTAGCTTTAAAGTTAGAACTGTGCCTTTAGATGGAAGCAATGAGGCATTTGAGGAAATTCTGGATCCAGATTTTGGCGAATCTGCTATTGGGCGTGTAGCCCCTGTTGATTCTGGTAAGTCCACATGATGCTAATAATGGTTCTTGCGGCACTAGTTTACGTATGTGTGCACTTACATGCATTGACAAGTGATCAAAGCCTCTGATCAACTTCATTTATCTAGGCTTGTGGTGGATAATTCTGTTGAGAGCCTATGGAAAAGCAACTGGAGACTATTCCTTACAGGAGAGAGTTGATGTACAAACAGGCATCAGGCTCATACTAAATTTATGTCTATCAGATGGGTTTGACATGTTTCCTTCTCTGCTTGTTACTGATGGCTCTTGCATGATTGATCGACGAATGGGCATTCATGGCCACCCTCTTGAGATCCAAGTAAGTTCTGTCTCTTTCTTGCAAAACAAAATTTGAACTTAACTTATCTATGTGGTTCAAGATACTACATTTTGCCTGTATGCAGTTGTCTTAGCTCATGTTTTTTCATATGTGTACTGATTCTAACTCCTCTTCACAGGCTCTATTCTACTCCGCTCTAAGGTGTGCTCGAGAGATGATTACAGTCAATGATGGATCAAAGAACCTTCTGCGAGCCATTAATAACAGACTCAGTGCCTTGTCTTTCCACATTAGGGAGTACTACTGGGTCGACATGAAGAAGATCAATGAAATATATCGCTACAAGACTGAAGAGTACTCCCAAGATGCAACTAATAAGTTTAACATCTACCCAGAACAAATTTCTGAATGGCTTGTGGATTGGATTCCTGAGAAAGGAGGCTACTTTATTGGTAACCTACAGCCAGCTCATATGGATTTTAGGTTCTTCTCGCTTGGAAACCTCTGGTCTATAGTTTCATCTTTAACCACACCTTGGCAAGCTGAAGGCATTCTCAATCTTATTGAGGAGAAATGGGATGATATTGTGGGTAATATGCCTCTGAAAATATGTTACCCTGCTTTAGAATATGAAGAATGGCGTATTATAACTGGCAGTGATCCAAAGAATACGTGAGTCTCCGTGTTTTTTTTTCTTCTTCCAGTCGTCTGTAGATGGTTCTTTTTATACATCATGTTTGTGTGTGCAAATATTTAATGTCGTTGATCTCTACTTTGTGCTGTTGTTTTTGAATGTCTGTTTTCATATCTCACACCGTATTAAGATACTAATACTGGAAAGTGCCATGTTTCCCCCCGAAAAATATAACTATTGAGAAATAGTTTCTGAAATTATGTATAATTTTACCACTACAAATTTTTGCTTTGGGCAGTTTATTTATATACAGCATTTGCTTTTTTCAGTCCTTGGTCTTATCATAATGGTGGATCTTGGCCTACACTCCTGTGGCAGGTACGTTCCTCTTTATTTCAAATATAGAAGTTGTTATCAAATCCTTCCCCAAATTCTTAAGTCTTTTGTTGTTGTTGATATTTCAGTTCACATTGGCTTGCATCAAAATGGGAAGGCCTGAATTAGCTCGTAAGGCTGTTGCAGTAGCAGAGAAAAGACTTTCAAACGACAAGTGGCCTGAGTACTACGACACAAGAAGCGGGAGGTTCATTGGAAAGCAATCAAGGCTTTATCAGACATGGACTATAGCTGGATTTCTGACATCAAAGATGTTACTGGAGAATCCTGAGATGGCTTCCATATTAACATGTGAGGAGGACCTGGAGCTCCTTGAGGGCTGTGCCTGTAGCCTGATGAAGAGTCCTCGAACCAAGTGCTCTCGCCGTGCTGCCAAAACTCAGGTCTCTGTATAGGGTTGTTGAAGTCGGTACTAATACTATACCCCCTTACTGTATATACAACAAATGAGCAGTTCAATAATGTAGATACAGATTTACTACCCCCATTGGATCCTGAGGCATGCTCATAATTTTTTCTTGAGTGCTGCTTCTGGAAAAGCTGTACTACAAGGACCTGATTTGTCATATTTTAGCATTCATTAACGGAGCTGAAGATTTCAGCAAGAACGCTTGTATGTTCATTGTAGCGGTAATGTTTTGTATCCCACCACATTGTAAACTGCCAGTTATGTATGTACTGCTCACTGGGTACTTTCCAGTTAGAAATTACTGAAATTGTTAGGAATTTTTTTTTTTTTTTTCTGAGTTAAGCTGTTGTACAAACGCTCTGACATTATTTATATGTAATAAAAAAAAAATCACTTGGTTATGTTTATAATGTCTTCACTTGATGATTGATTAGTGTCGTTTGAAAGTTTCAGGTTTCAGATTCTGTTATTTCCTGTGTATTAATCTCAAATTTTGTTCTTTTTTTTTTTTTTTTTTTTTCCATTTGTGAGTAGTTGAAATAATTTGATGTTCTTTTTGTTGGTTGCTTTTTTTCAAAGAAATTTGGTATATGTGCATTACAGCTAATCATCACTTGTATTAAGGGATTCATGGAAATTACAATGATCTGATATTTATACTGCCTAACTTTCCTCTCCATTCCCCAACAGGAGCAGACAAAACTTGGGGAAGGCCATCACCACCTACTGTGCTAATTTAATCTTCAGGAGTCATTCGGAGTCGTCTTCATCGGTGTTTACGTGGAAAATATCCAGCCGGTTTTGAGCAAGACGCAGGGTGTACATCACTCTCTTGTACTCTTCCCAAGTGAACGATTTGTAACGCCTGGGATTTTGCGGTGTGATCATCTGACGGTTGGGATTTATTATATCCTTGAGCCCAGGAGCACAGAAGAAGGCAAAAGAGAGTCTGGAGCAGCTACATGAGTTTGCTATTACCCTGTGCCTCACACTCTTAATCCTCCCGTTTGTCAGAGCCTGCAACATCACAACAACGTAATCTCCATTCGGTAAGTCTCTTAACCTTCCAATTTTTTTTTTTTTTTTTTTTTTTTTAAATATATATATGTTGATTATATTATATAATTTCCAAGTTCTGTAGTGTGCGAGTCCTACACATTATAAATGTCTGATCATAAGCTAGGTAACTATTGAAGATAAGATATGCTGGGCAAAGCTCACATGTATAAAACAGTGTCTAATCATCACTATAATTCACTTCGAAGAAGCTTAGACTCCCTGGCTATATGTCCCTAGATATCAACCGTACGATCATTTTAGTTTATGACGAGGCATATATTGAATACCTGAATGGTGTCGCCGATGAAGACGAACAATGCATCCGGGTCCGGGGGAACAGGGAGCCAAGCACCGTTTACGGTCTGTATCTGCAATCCGGGGACGTTATCGGATCTAAGAACGGTGATCATCTGGGGATCAGTGTGCTCGCCGAATCTGATGGAGGTGGTGGTGGTCTTTTTAGAATCTTTGTTCTTGCCGGTAATTTGAGAAGGAGGGTAGTGGTTGAGCCTGAGCAAAGAGTCAGACTCAGCTCTAGTTAGGTGTACTGGAAAAGATGTATCACTGAGTCCCAACCCTCCTGCCAACATTTGCAAGACCTGAGTAGATAATGAGCTCATGCATTGCACATATTTGTCGACAGATTTGCTGTAAAGATGGAAAAAGAGAGAGAGAGAGAAAAGCTGGTTAATGAAATTCAGTAATTGTGGTAGTCAAAGAAAGGAGACAATGATGAAGAATCTATCTGAAGAGAAGTAAAGGTGATTGGATTGAACATAACAGAGGGGGTACTCTCTGAGCTCTTCTGATTCATATATATATATATATAAAAGAAAAAACACACCTTTTATTTTGCCATAAAGAGAACACATGGTGCTCTGGTGCTTGGTTTTATATGGATACCAGAGTGGGGGGTATTATGAGAATAAATGGGATTCAGGTGTACTATGGCTTCATGTGGGAAGAGTATTGGATATCATCTGACACCCACCCACCACCACTTCTTTCTACTCCAGTCTCCAGTCTTGTTGATTTGATTCGTAAAGTATCTCTAACCCTTGCTCTCTTTTATTACTATATATGCTTTTATTTTTTTAAAAAAATATTAATATGATACAAATGAATCCATAATTTTTAAAAATTTGAAAAAAAGTAGTTCAACAAGATTTATCATCAAATCAGATTAATATTTCAATATGAGCACATAATATTATAACCTGTGCTAGAATATATTTCCAACTGACTTTTAAGTAAAAGAAACAGAAGATGAACAACAGTCATATCTATGCAAAATATGACTGCTTGAACAATTTATGTTTTAATTTGTAAATGTAATAAAAGTAAGAGAATATTTACTTGTGCAGATAACTTTACTAGCAAGTTGGTGAAGACTTAATTAGAAAAATAAAAAGGTGAAAGTGAAAATTAACTAAATTTTGAAAGATGCCATATAAATGAGATCATGGAGACAGTGGAAAATGCAAATCTTAATTCAGATTAGCTTAGTATCGGATCCGAACTCCACCACCCCTATCCAAGTGCTCCAAATATCGGGCTAGTGGGCTTTGACCAAAGAGAAGTTAATGAAAAAGATCGGTGTTTTAATTGCTAATAATAACAACAGATCAAAGTCTGGTGATGTTGCATACAAACACAAAAGATTTTTTTTTTTTTGATGCATATGAAATTGTATTCAATTATGTGCTGATTAGACAAATCATAAAAATTGATCCATGCACCTTCTAATGTTTCGCAATAAATAAGTTGTATTGTTTTTTTATTTTATTAAAGAATAATAATCGAATAGGTAGGAAAAAGAACCACCTAATACGGATGATTGATTGACAGTTAGTCCATACAATGAATACCCCACCCCACACCCCCTCCCTATTTTGGGCAACAGAGATGCTAATAACTCCCAAAATTTTACCCAAACATCAAGAATTAAAGTTAGTACTTTTGAATGCTGAACTATATAGTGTTTAAAGCGAACTTTAATGTTTTGGTATAAATCATAGACAGTCCTACCTGCCGGTCTACACGAACTGTACCTCGAATAACTATAAGTATGGTACATGCCGAAAGATCGTGTACATAATTATTAAATTAATTTTAAAATTTCTAGTTATTTTTTTTTAAAATAGTAAATAAATATACATATTGACACAGTCAGCACGTGCCGAAAATTGAGTGTACTAAATTCCGCGTCGGCCGGGCTCAATACTAAAAATCATGGTATACTAAAAAATGGGAGCTGTAGCAGTGCTCGTACTTTCCATGACTCCACTTCCCGCTCCCATAATCACGATGTGTTGATTACTGTAGAGACTTACATATGAAGTGTTGCACACTTCCTTTCCTTTGAAAATAAGCTACAAAAGCTTGATTAAAATGTCTTTTTCCCCTTTTATTTTTCTTTTTTCTCTTTTTGTGGAGAACCGGTAATTTAGTTAGTTGATGGAATGAACTGCGGGTGACTATAAATGTAGATTTGATCACCAACAGACAAAGAAACAAATCTTTGATTCTCCAAATGTCACATCTCCATTTCAAAATCTATAACCATTAATATATATATATAATAATATATATATATATATATAATATATATATATTATATATATATTTTGCGTAATAAATATAACAGTTAGCTTCTGTGGATTTTTGTGGGAGCAGAATCTTCTTATATGGACGTTGATAATGCTTCGAGTAATAATGAGTGAAGAACAAGCAGTTCTTGTAAAACAATAATCTGAATTTGGAAATGTGATTTTAATATTCTAACGGTAAAAGAAAATTAAGAAAATTTTTAAAATAAAACAAAAAAAAGAAGAAAATAAATAGTGAAATTTGTTAAGAATACTTACGTGAATCTAGCTGGATTAGAGTTGAAGATAGTATCTGCAATCTCTGAAACAGAAGCTGGGTTAGTAGGAAGAAGAAGGTACTCGAGCTCTCCTACATCTCCTCTAAACCCGATATTCTTGACACCGTAACCGAAGGGATATGAAGTCCCTCCGCCACTCGTCGGAGACGGCTTCGCCCTGTGCTTCTCCTCCATCGTCTGAGAAAAGAACTCCACCGCCACAGATTCTAAGTCCTCGTCTACAGATTTTGGCATGGTATAGTTTATCAATTTGAAGAAGCCTAGTTCTTCGCATGCCTTAGCAATGCGTTTCATTTTCCTTTCTTTCGAGTCCTTCCAGTCGACCCACGGAACTTCTGCCGGCCGGCGGCTTGTCTCCGAGGGAGCCACCACCATTCTCTGGCAATCTTCTATTGTTTTCTTTATGAAGAAGTAGAAGAAGATGATGATAGTGGTAAGAGAGAAAGAGGGAGTAGAGGGGTGTATATATAAGGATTTAAAAAGGCTGCTGTGGCACCTGTTGGCGTTACTGTATGAATGAGGGCCATAAGGCTGACTCGAAAACCAAATAATACTGTTCATAAGTTTATATATATATATATATATATATATATATATATAGCTTGGTTAGGTTTCCTAATTGGGAGCTTAGTTTAATATGGTTTGGTTTAATTAGGGTTTCCATAATATAAAATTGTGGTCAGGGTTTCATCTTATATATATATATATATATACACACACCAATTACAGTTGGTTCTGTTGGTTAGTAGGACTGGATGTTGGGAGACGACCGTGGCTTATGAACTATTTTGCTCAGTTCCAGTCGAGATGTAGGATATAAATGTAACTCGATGATAGTTATATATGTATATAGAATAAATCCTAGTCTTCACCATAATCAAGTGTGAATGCTTTGAATAACTTTTCTTTTTTTTTTTGGAGATGGTGGCGAAGGTGCGGGGTTGTCGAACCCTGACTGACAATGGAACGCCGCGCCCACAGCTTAACACTTCAAGCTATTTGGGGGGCTCTCTCTCACGTTTTGTGGTTATCTTTTTGTTAGCTTCTTTAGGTAGTTGAAAGTATTACCATAATCATTTAGTCATTTTCTCAAAATAAAAAAAAATATGTTTCCGGTCATTATTATTATTATTATTTTTTTCTAATTATTGTTATGATGACTCTTTCATGAGGAGTCAAAATCTGGCAAGCTCTCTGCATTCTTTGTCTAGTGCTGTTGGAACTTAAGAGGTATTTTTGGAGTTAATTTGGATATTAATGAAATTATTAAAAGAAATATGAACCCTTGGCTAAATAAAGAAAAATTTGAGCAGAAAAATGAGAGATTTAAAAGACGTTCCTCGTAGATTTCTCTACCTTTGTCCTTAGAATTTTTATAATTTTATATAATCAGAGATATCAAACATGCATAATTATGATATGATTGGATAATTTTGCAAAAACTTTAATTTGGTAGGATTTTCCTTTGAAGATAATCAAGATGATGTGGAACTAATATAAGCACTGTCATAGGAGATTATAAAGTTATTTGTCCAATTATTATTAAGAAACAAATAGATTCTATCATAAGTTCCAAACACTCTTGGCTCTCATTCCATATTGTCTCCAAATGCACCAAGTGGCGGCCAATGGGAGCGACCCACATCAGCGTCATTTTTTAATCTCGACGGCGATTAAGCATCAATTAGTTAGATGTTTGATTCAGTATTATATATATCTTTCATGTCATCTATAATCGGTCAACTTTGTTCCAGTAGAATAAGACGTCTTCCTATCCAAAATGCGTCAAAGGGTCTCTGTTTATGTCTTATATA
This sequence comes from Xerophyta viscosa, assembly GCA_002076135.1. NCBI lineage: Eukaryota > Viridiplantae > Streptophyta > Magnoliopsida > Pandanales > Velloziaceae > Xerophyta > Xerophyta viscosa. The sequence goes on from MJHO01000003.1 coordinate 4,359,639, forward strand.
TATATATATATATATATATATATATATATATATATATATATATATATATATATATATATATATATATATATATTATGAGAAAATAAGTTGGCAATAGTTTAATTAGTAGGTATGATCTGACGTTTGAGCTCGCTGACCTTACTCATCTTGCTCAAACACCTAATATCGTAACTTTCTACTAACTCTGCTTATCGCCACATAATTCACTATTACGAAGAAAATGTATATATATATATATATATATATATATATATAATATATATAATCTACCTAGCTAGTTAGACAATCTAATATTAATCAACAATTGTTAGATGAATAATGTTCAAAGTTTGTCCAAATTCCTACAGACATGAAGGTAAGATTAGGTCAGACATCCTAACAAAAGGTGAACATAATGCTTTGAAATTAATATTATTTTTCTTTGAAAAAGTTGAAAGGTAATGTAAAATGTGTACCAAGTCTTTTAGATTAGGAAGCGGCGCCGGCAAATCATTACAAATCAAGTGATTATTCCTCGTCTTCGCAACGTGTGCTTCAACCGGTGCGCCGCACGTTCATGGCATCTTAATTAATTTATCATAGGACCTCGAACGTCCCCAAGACGATCACATGGAGGAGGTCGATGTAGCGACGGTTAAGGGCATGATTCTTCGAATCTTTTCCGGCGGTGGTCCTAACCAGCTAGCGGCGTTGGGAAGTTTTATTTAGCCGGCCAATCAGCACGTATTATTTCCTAATAGGCGATTAATTATGTGCATGCGCACTTAATTAAGTTAGTCAAAAAAGCTACCAAAGTTAGGATTTTTATCATGCTCCTCACTTGTAAAACCGTAACCATAAAGTTGGAAATGTATTTGCACGATTGGGTCTCAATCTCTTTTTTGGTATGATCATGCCCCGTCCATGCCACACGAAAATATTTATGAAATTAACACAGAGTCGGCATGATCTGAAGTATGAAAATGAAATATGAGCCGAAAATTGAAACGTATATATTGTTACATATTTAGCATAGTATAACATCATTTGCGGGGTAACGATTATGGGATCATATTCTTGCAAAAGAGATTATCGGAGGCCAGACATGCGAAATGCTTGAATCTGTGAACTTGTTTAGGTAACAGGGGTATGTTTATTATATTAGATTAGATTAATATAAGAGGACAGGTTAGTGACAAACAGAAGCAGCTCAACACAAAATTGTAGGAGAGAGAGTTATTTATTTTCCGGAAAGGGACAAACGGATGCCGACGTTGCTCTCTTTTTCTCTCTCTCTCTAAACTACTTTACTATTTCTGTAGGGACAAAATGGGAAGAGAGAGACAAGTTTTGACTTTCAAAAAGTTTTGGAACGTCCAAGTCAGAGATCAAGACCGCATGCGTTTCACGATGGATCGTTAAATATTACGTGATACAGAGAAGAGCTTTGATATGCACCACCAAAAAATTACACAAATAAATACACATACTGACATGGCATAATCAGGACCACACATCACGATGGGCATATCTGTAATTGTAATATTTTTTTACGAATCACGAAAAAATTGTGCGAATCACGAGGCGCATGTGTGGTGGAGATTGATTATGTGTAATTTATTGGGTAGTTTATTAGGGGTGAGTAGTTTTTTTTCCATAGGGAATGATAACTGATCTGTCAGCAAATTCGAGTGTCTGAATCAGAAATACCATACTTCGCTCAGGCATGCATCATGAAGGCTTGAACCTGCAGTGGGAGAGTCATCAAAGCCGCTCCCTATCGGGTGACTTGCCCCCTCTCAGAACCCGTTTTACTCTCTGCGTATATGTCGCATAATGCGTTATCAGAATTGATATATCGTATCTTTGTGACGGATGTTTATTTATACAAGATTTACGAGAGTAGCAGTTATATAACGTCTCAAAGTTTGTCTTCTAGCTTGTACCTGCATGGACAAATTGGCTTAACAAGAAGGATGGAACAATTGGGATGTCTAGAAGAACCCTGAAATGTGTGAGTAATTAATTAAGTTATCGCCAATTCAGACCTTATTGGGGCTTGGGTCGGTTCACATATCCCCTTCAAATTGAATCCAACTACGGCCCAACCAAGCCCATTCACAATGGAGATTATATATTGTAGATGTATTTAAGAAATTTATGAAGCTACACTAATAAATGTTTAAATGGCTGGGGTCTATACTATATATTCTATATATATACTATGGAGAGAACAAGTACTATGGTCCAAGCTTTAGATGTAGTTGTATAGAAATACAAGACATTGCAATTTGTTTTTACGTAGAAATTGTCCCCTAAGAATAATAATATCTTGTAAAAATTAAAAGAAATACAATGGAAAATGAAAATTTTGAAATTTAAGTTCGTAAGTAGCTCAGAGGTGATCTTCTAAATCCATGCACGAAACTGCGCCTAGTCCCATTCACAAATTATTCTTAGAGTAGAAATTAAATTATTTTTACATAGAATTTTATCTTAATATTTTTGTTCTGAGAAGTTAAGAATATGGCCGCCCGTCCCATTCACAAATTATAATCATGACAAGTTAAATTTTACAAAAAAACCGGTGGCGGAGCCAGGATTGGAAGTTCTCGGAGGGAGATATATCTTATACAATCTAAAATAAAAATATATCTTATTCCAAAATTGTTTAGAAACAAAATCTTAAATTAAAATATCTATATTTATCTTATTAAATTTTTTTTTAAATAAATATGTTATCTTATAAAAAATGAAAATTTTATAAAATTTAAGCGATATATCTTATAAAATTATTTTAGACATTATAGAAAATACATTGCAAATCTAATTTTTAAGTATTATTCGATGACAGTTTTTACCTGCAAAAGAAAAAAATACTAAAATCAAAATGAACGTGGGCCCAAAAATAAGCCTCAAATCCTCTATGTATGTCAATCTGCTTGGACGTTCCAACAACCCAAAAATAAATGTGTCAGCCCGATTGGCTTCAAAGCCTCAATGCTTTATATAATAATATAAAGCAAATGTCCCACACGTGCCAGGCACCCCTCTCCAGACCATCTTCTTCCAGCGACCGAATTTCTTCCTCCCTCGATTGCTCTGTCTACGGCTTCTGATCACGCCACAGGCACCGCTACCACCTCCGCCTTCCCCTCTATAGTTGCCGGTGGCCCCGCTGTAACCATTGCCACCACGGCGTTAGCCACCGTGGGTATTAGGGGTGGGGGGTAAAATTATACAGGCGAGCAAAATAACCATACAATTCTAAATTTAGTCCCACGGACGTTTATAAAATGACCACTATAATTTTGAATTTTCAACTTACATTAACTTTTTTCTATATACGACTGTTAAGCAGCCAACGTGATACGATTACATTTGCGCAAATAGAAGACGACAATATTATCATGATCATTTTTTGAAGTATAGAATATCGCCAATACGATTAAAAGTTCCTACTTATAGCGGCTCATTTATAAAAGTTAGAAAACTAACAGTAATTTTGCCATTAAAATAATAAAATTTATCATATGCTCTTAAAAAAATTGTAGTAATAGTGCAAGAAAGTGTATGTCTGTCAATTTTGTCCGGCCAAAAAAATAACAAAAGTAGTGTTTGATTTTGTTGCTTATTATGATTTATTTTTGGATTATTTCATTTTCCCAAGACATTCTACAACATTCAGCCACTTGGCCGCACAGTGGCTATCAAATTACAGAAGTACCCTTCCATATTTATTTTGAATTGTGCTGTATTCTAAAAATATTCAGATAGTACTGGAGGGCGTTACGGTAATTTAGATTGCGGAAAAGATAAGATGAATCATATGCTGTGATCCACTCCTTGGCGGAAGACACGTGTAATAGACAACAATTGTCCATGCCAACTTCAAGCAATTTCTAGTATGGAGATAGGTAATAAATTTAAAAAATAATAAATCCTAAAGTAACTTCAAGCAATTTCAGACCAAAAAAAAAAAAAAGAAAAATTCCTAATTAAGAAGTATACCAAATATTTTTTTATAAAAATCTTATATATGTATATAATATACTATTATTTTAAAAAATTTTATAAAAATATTTAAAACTAAAGTAAGTAAAACAATAAAATTTTATAATTCATGGCCGATATTATATCAGAGAGTATCCGTGGGTGCACCGCAGAGGTCGCATTCCGGATATTGTAGCTGGTCTTATTAATTTGGGCGGTACAAAAACAGAGTAAAATTATTCAGAACTAATAATAAATTTTTCTAATTTCAAGAATTTTAAGGACTGGTCTTCCCTCTCTTATCTTTGGTTTGCTTGCTTGTACTAGCCGATCACTTGCAACTGGTGCGTGCGAGTCTCTGACTACCTCGCCGGCGTGCGGCAGTTCCCGCCAATTCAGCTGCCCGGCCGCTAGCTCAATACATACAAAACTAGAATGGTTTTTCTGGTTCTCTTCGTAGGGGCGACGAAGCTCGCCGGTTTGCTGGTTACGGTGACGGTGGCAGCGAACGCCATCTCATTCTCACGCTTCCGCCGCCGCTCGCTCCGCCCCTTCGTCTCTCCGATTGACGAGTCCTCCGAAGTTCTGGCTGATTTCAACACTGTCCCCGCCGCCCTAATTGGTAAATTCTAACTCATGCTGTATCTATCACCCCTTGCTGGACTAACAATTATTATACAGGGGATGATGCGCAGGGAGATGGGTTCTTCTTTGGATTGGCCACTGCGCCTGCTCACGTCGAGGACCGTCTCGATGACGCGTGGCTTCGGTTTGCGAAGGAGCACCCCTGCGACAATCCGAAGCCTGAGCAGACTTTGAAGACTGTGGATTCTGTTTTAGCTGCAGCTAGCGGCGACGGTGGATCTCAACAGGGCGCATTATCCAGGAAGCAGGGAAAACCTACGAGGTTTAACGAGGGGAAGAAGCGTATTAAGCTAGCTATGGAGGCCATGATTCGTGGTTTCGAGAAGCACGTGGAGGAAGGGACTAGTACGAGCAAAGAATGTAATCATGCTGTTGCTTCTTGGCACAATGTGCCGCAACCGTAAGTTTTGTTTTCACAATGCACTTCATGACATCCAGACTATAATTGCAGACACATAATGTAGCTCCATATGTGTGAATATTAATACTAAGTAAGCATGGATGCTTGTGTGTTATACTTAAATGTTTGGTCGGACCGTCAGAGTGTGCTAGTTAGGAATACATATGCACTATGAATATGTTTCTCATCTAAATTGCTTCAACTAGGGGTTTTTACTGTCATAGTTAAACTGCATAGAATTGGAAAATTTTGAAATATGTAGTCATGGTCATGAACGGGAGTCCTACTAGTTCAGTTTTGACTGCCTCCAAGATGTTATATAATCAACTAAACAATTCCAAGATTGAAGTTGCTCGTTCATGATATAAATGATTCTATAATCAAGCAAGTTTGGTCTATCTTTTTTCCCCAGCTAATTCAGTTTGCAATCTTAAAATTGTAATTCCTTTGTTTCTTCTTTTGAATATCAAGATATGAAGTTCTCCAACTTGTTAAAAACATATAAGTTCATGCCTTTCTTATTCAATACTGAAACTCTCCAACTGATACGCCATTAATCAAATCTAATTCTCATTCATCCAGGTTTTAATCTCACCTTGGCAGCTCCACCCTGTTGACTATATATCCTTTACTTTTATACAATTACAGGCAGGAGAGACTACGATTTTGGTCTGACCCAGATACTGAGTTGAAACTTGCCAAAGACACTGGCGTCAGTGTCTTCCGGATGGGAATAGATTGGACCAGAATCATGCCACATGAGCCAGTAGATGGAGTGAATGAAATTGTAAGTGGGGAACACTCTGTCTTAGATTAGGGACATTTAGTTTGTTGACTTCAACTGAGACAAATTTGAACATGCATTCCTGTATCGATACTGTTTGGAAACTTATGTAGTAGATGTAGCATCTAAGATATTATTTCCATTTTGTGAAGATGTTGCATAATAGTTTGTTGCCTGTAATGATCTAAACCGGTGACCTTGTTTGAGATAAAGTATGTCGTCATGATCAACATTGAGCTTTCTTCACCTGCCTTTAAACTTTTTCCCCCTTTGAACTTAATATTGCATTCATTATGAGTCTTGTTACTCTTGACCCTTCTCTAGGTCAATTTCGCAGCACTACAGCGCTACAGATGGATCATTGAAAGAGTTCGTTCCTATGGAATGAAGGTGATGCTTACTCTGTTTCATCACTCACTTCCCCCATGGGCAGGAAACTATGGAGGATGGAAGCTGGAGAAAACTGCTGACTACTTCATGGATTTTACTAGGTAAGCCTTTTGGGAATCATCTATGCAATGACATCTGATAAACCAAAATTTAATCAATTAATTTATGAAATGGGAGAACTTATGAGAAGTCAAATACGACACAGTGCGCACCACTTCCCCCTTTTTTTTTTAAAAAAAAAGAGGGAAAAACCTAGCTGAAGCAAAGATGAAAAACCATGGGTGGAGTTACCATCAGTCTTCATAGCAAGGTTTTAAAAGCCGGCGCCGGCCGGCACGCTCGGCGCCGGCCGAGCGTGCCGGCCGGCTCCCTCGGCACTAGCACAGTGCCGAGTCAGCGGCACTGTCCCTCTCTCTCCCTCTCTCTCTCTCTCTCTCCCTCTCCCTCTCTCTCTCGAAATATTTTTTTTTACTGTCTTCCTCCTCGGGAACGTGGGGCGACCTTTTCATTTTTTTTTTTAAATGCGCGGGTCACACGCCTGCGACTGTGCGGGTAGGCGTGTGACCCATTTTATTTTTTTTAATTTATTTAAAAATTAAATATCTTAAAAAATGAGAAAATTTTTAAAAAATATAATAAAAATATAAAAAATAATAATTTATTATCGGCACAGTCGGTACGTCTCGAATTTGGAATTTACCGAAACCCGGCAAGAAATGGCACTTAAAACCTTGCTTCATAGTCGTCACTATGTTCTGAAAATAGTAAAAGTTTGAGTGCAAGTGTGTGCCGACCGACTCCCAACTAGGTAGAAGGGTGGGACTTTTTTTTTGTAACTTTTCATAGTTACAAGGGCAATAATGATTTCTAAATTCATCCTCTTGTTATATTTGGTGCGGCAACTTTTATAGGTTGCCTACGTTTTTTGGGTTGCTTCCTTGATTGAGACGCCTTAATAATTTGAATCTTGTATCCTTGTAACTTCCTTGGACCAGTGCGTATATGCACTCCTTAGTGTATTTCTTGGATCTGCCTTCTTTGGGTATGCGCTTTCGTTCGTGCACTAATGTGCTTAATTGCTCCTTCTAACTTGGTGATATGTATTTATGTGTTCCTTGATCACTTGCCTTGAATGTGCTGAAGTTGTGACAATGTCATGGTCAAGGAAATTACCTTTTTCAATATAGTGCACTTTTTATGGTCCTGGCATGCAGCCTGTTTATAAACTGTTAAGTGAACTTTGCGGTTGTTTTTGTGGGTTGGGGCGCAGCACGGCTTTTTGGGAGGGGGGAGGTGCGAGGAACTTATAAGGACCATATGCAACCCATATGGGCAACACGTGCAGCTCTTATGGGTGCTTGTGTAGCTCTTAAGGCTGCTCATGCACTTGAGCGATCAGGAAAACTGCCGTATGCTGTCCGCACATGCGGGCAGCACTTTGGTCCCTGCGTGTGTGGGTGTTTTTTTTTTTAATTTGTCTCTCTTTTTTTTTTTTCTTTTTTAATTCAAAGTTGAGAAAATCCCAATGCTTTATTAACATCTATCACATTAGATTGATACTACGCACATTAAGGAGTTGGACAATTACTTCTACTTGGCAGTCGACACATGTACGAAATATTTGAGGCACTTTTCAATTTTATTTTGATCAAGCAGTTACAAGCATAACATATCATTGTAATCTACTTTGGTTATGTGGTATTCACCAAGAAGCGTATAAGTGGTTCAAGCAAAATGATTGCTCGCACTTGCTAGTTTGATCAATGTCTATCCTTTTCAAACTTTGCCTCCTGCTTAGCTATATTTTTTAAATTAAGGGTACTTGTGATTTTAGTTAGATTTTTCCTATTTTTGGCTTGTCCTCTCTGTTCATGCATTTCTGCTAATTAATTGGTAGTAAGTAGCTTAATCAGTTCAAATCTGGCGGCTTAATTGTTTTTATTATTCAACTATAGGCTTGTCGTTGATCATGTCTCAGACTTGGTGGATTATTGGGTGACATTTAATGAGCCTCATGTATTTTGCATGCTTACTTACTGTGCTGGTGCTTGGCCTGGAGGAGATCCTGACATGCTCGAGGTTGCAACTTCTGCATTGCCAACTGGAGCTTTTACACAAGCTTTGCACTGGATGGCTATCGCTCACACGAAGGCCTATGATTACATTCATGAAAACAGGTTACTTAATGAAATTTTCGCATTAGTTCAGCCAATTTTGTAAGCAACTTTACAATTTTCTAGCGTGTTAGATAGGACCAGTCCACCATCCATCATATTATGGCACCGGCTCATGTAAATTGCCATTTTAAAATATAAGTTTAATCTGCTGAATCCATTATTTTTTTTAATGCAGCAAGAGTAGAGGGAAAACAATTGTTGGGATTGCCCATCATGTTTCGTTCACAAGACCTTATGGTCTATTTGATGTTCCTGCTGTCACCTTGGCCAATTCTTTGACACTTTATCCTTATGTTGATAGCGTCTGCGACAAGCTAGATTTCATTGGGATCAACTATTATGGTCAGGTTAGCGGATTTGGACCGTTAAGTTTCAACGATAAGAAGAGGAAAATTCACTCCAATTTATCTAATTCATATGGCGATTTCTCTTTAGGAAGTTATTTCTGGTCCTGGTTTGAAGCTTGTGGAGAATGATGAATTTAGTGAATCAGGGCGTGGTGTTTATCCTGATGGATTGTATAGAGTGCTGCTTCAGTTCCATGATCGATACAAACATCTGAATGTGCCCTTCATTATCACTGAAAATGGAGTATCAGATGAGGCGGATTTGATACGACGACCATACTTGCTGGAGCACTTATTGGCTGTATATGCGGCAATGTTGACGGTTTGGCTCTCTAACACAATCAATAACTTAAAAGTGTTACTGCCTCATTTCTCCAGTTCGTATTGGATGCTTGCGTATTTGCAGGGTGTACGTGTACTTGGTTACTTATTTTGGACAACATCGGATAATTGGGAGTGGGCAGATGGTTATGGTCCTAAATTTGGACTTGTTGCAGTTGATCGTGCCAATAACCTAGCGCGTAAACCTCGTCCGTCTTATTATTTGTTCTCAAAGGTCAAACTCTCAACTTAAATATAATTAGCAGAGTTAAAATATTTAGAATAATTTAATTTCATTTCATGAGCATGTCCCCTCTGGAATTAGTTTTTAGAGTTCATCATATGTTAACAAGAAGATGATTTACAAGTTCGGCATGTGCATTCAACAAACTTTGCCGTAATAATATCTACCCCTTTCAATACATAATTTACCTGTTTCTTGATATTCCTTTTTCCTTTATCTTACATCTTCTTCCTTCTAATTATTGTAGTACTTATTATTGTCTGTTTCTGTGTAACAAACCTTCAGGTGGTTGGAACTGGTAAAGTTACAAGATCAGATAGAATACGTGCTTGGAATGAACTTCAACGTGCTGCTAAGGAGAAAATAAAAAGGCCGTTTTTTCGAGCAGTTGATAAGAACGGACGGATGTATGCAGGTAAAACTCCCTCATATTCTATTTCGAGTTACGCAAGAATCTAATGATCGCGATGCTGTAACTGAAAATATAATATGTTTATGATATTTCTACGTCAATGTTAGCCATGAACTTGTGGAATGAATAATCAAGTAAAAAATATTTGGTTGGCTTATTTGTTCTTCAGGAGGACTTGATGAGCCTATACAGCGGCCTTATGCCCAGAGGGATTGGAGGTTTGGTCATTACGAGATGGAGGGCTTACAGGACCCTGTAACTCGCTTGCTCAGGTGGATTGCTCAACCTCTAAGGCGCAAAGAGGCTCGTCAGCCCGAGGAGGAAGATGAGTTGCTTCTTGAGCCCCTTGCTGCATAAGGCGTTTCTCAATATAACTAATAACAATTATTATTACTATTGAACACTGTAAATACTAATTAGTGTTTTCCATTGTAAAAGCACAACTTCTGGGTCTCCTTTCAATGGAAGGAAATGGTGGACTTCTAGATCTCATTAGATGGATTACAAAGATTGATGTTTTCTTTTTTTTTCTTTTTTTTCTTTTTTTTTTTTTTTTTAAGAAAAAATTCGGCCCAGTTTATCACCCTTTGAGTGCCTTGGTTTATATATACATATGTAAATTATGAAATTTTTTTAATTTTTCTGAAAAGTTATTTTTTAACTCCTCTATTTTTTATTTCGATAATAATTTTCTAATTTTAAATTTACTTATTTTTATTCCTTATATATTTTTTTAAATGGACACTAATAATTTTATAAATAAAATTATTAATATATTTATTTATAAATTTTTAATCTTTTGAAAGTTTTCGACAGTGGTACTGCTTAGCGCACCTCTCTCGATCTCTCTGCCACGATTGTCTCCGCCACGATCGTCCTCGTGACCATCTCTCTACCACGATTGTCTCCGCCACCATTTTTCTACCACGATTGTTATCGTCTTTGTTAAGAGTGGTGCCATCGCAATGTCAAGATTGTAACGATAATTGGCGCTGCCACGCCGGAGGTTTCGAAAGTTTTGAAAATAAAATTTATTAATGGTTTAATTAATACGGAATTAGTGTCTGTTTAAAGGATGAAAGTATTAAAAAAAGTTAAAATTAAAGAGTTATTATTAAGTTTAAAAAATAATTTCTTAAAAAATAGAGGTTACCCATAACTTTTCCTGGAATTTTTTAACAGGCTGATGAAGGTTAGGTGAATAGAGCGAGTAAAATAATCAGAAGAGAAAGCGGAAACTGAAACGGGCTCGACAGAAATAATCAGAAAATCGCATGAATTAAATATCCGGATGCATGCCTAGCAAACGCATCACATACACAATTTCAAGGTCAGATTGTTCTAGATCGACTACTCCCTTCCACGTCAGCGAGTAGCAAGAGTTGAATATCCGGATGCATGCCTAGCAAACGCATCACATACACAATTTCAAGGTCAGATTGTTCTAGATCGACTACTCCCTTCCACGTCAGCGAGTAGCAAGATCTGGCTATTCGAGCTTCGCCGTGGCCTCAGCGACAGTGATCTTCGCCTTCTCAGGCGTCTTCAGCTTGGATATCTTCGCTTTCTCAGCTTCGCCATAAGCGTTTGCACCTTCGCCGCCGCTATCCTCATCGGAGTTGTAGGTTCCAGCTTCTTCGGGGCGCGCGGCAAGCACCGTGGGATCAGATTTTGTGGCGGAAGCCTCGATCGCGCTGCAGCGCTCGATACCGCGCTGCCCGATTGAAGCGAATATGTTAGGACGATTAGCTACATTGATTGTTTTAATGTCAGTAGTAAAAGTGTAATCTGTGTTGTATCGCATTTTTGTTATGAACATATACTCAAAGTTTCTACCTTTTTTTCTCAAAAAGTATAAAATGCTGCGAGAATCTTTTTTTTTTTTTTTTAATGCTGAGAGAATTTGTTTCGCTTTGAATGCATTAGTATTAATGTGTGATAGCTTGTCAAAATTGGCTGCACGGCGTCTGAAGGTATGATTGGGCGATAATATATGTGGGCCCTTGAATGGATTTAGGGATGAATGTCTCGTAAAGCCTTAAAAGGTTGACGCACTTGTGCGGATCATGACGAAAGAATATTCTTGTTATCGAATCAAGGTAAGGGCAGTGAACTTAACCAACAGGGTTACGCCGTTACCATGCACGGAGCCATATTATTGTACGTATATTACATACTAGCGGACATACATCCACAATTTGTGTGCTAAAAATGTAATTTAGTAAAATTTATAATTTTTTAATTTATAATTAGAAAGTCTTTGTAGTTTTTTCAGTTATTCTGAGTTAATAATATATCATATTTCTTCTAAATAAAAATAAATAAATAGATTTTTAAAACAAATCTAGAAACATATATTCACAAATAAAAAGATATATAATTTTAAAATTATATATCAATGATAAATAAGACAAAAAAGTAGACAATTATATAACTTTTTTACAGAATATAAGCACACTTATTTATGATAACTACTATATATTATTTAAAATTGCTTTATTCTTAAATAATTTTATTGACATACAAGATACAACCAAATCCACTCCTTATACTTTAGTTATGTATATATATATATATATATATATATATATATAACCAACACACTGCATACATGCATTTCATATAGCGAGCATCTCTATTTAACGTGAACCAAAGCACTTAGCCAGGAGGTGGTGAAGAACCTGCGCTACTGAAAACGGGGAATAATAAGCTCAGAAAAGCACCAAGAGCAAAATTTGCAACGGAAAGGAGTACAGCGACAGCGAGGGCATGAGAGAATTTGCGTTGAGATGCAGCCGAGGTTGGGAGAGAAGCGACTCCGACGAGGACCAGAAGCCCGTAGCCAAAAAGCAGGAGGACTATCGCTATGTTGATGAAGTTGGCCACCTCGTAAGCTACAAATGCGGCGCGGTGGTGGCCGGCCGTAGTAGAGTCCTTGGGCCCAAAAACATTCGAGATTATAGTTAGTAGGATTTGAGCGAGAGACAAGACCAGCTCCTCCGAGAACATGGAAGCATCGCCACCTGGTGGATCATCTGATCGGTGCAAACGAAATGGAGGAGGAGCAACAACGATCTGCGCCATATGTTGGTGTCGATGGAAGCTAATTAAGCAGACGATAGGTGTGTGTCAGTGTGAGAGTACAGCGGACATAATTCGTTGGTACATTTATAGGAGCTGAAGGCCATCTTATTAGCGAACTGGGATCTATTGACTTTCAGACTTTGTGTGGAATTTGATTTTAGAGGGGCAGTTAGGTTGGCATATATATATATATATATATATATATATATATATATATTATATATATATATATAAGTTACGATTTTGCAGATTGAACTTTCTTGGAGTAGCGAACAATAATGATTCCAAATGTTTATCACCTACCCAGTAGGGCCAGTACCCGCGTAGTTCGGCTGGTTGCTGTCATGGTTGGAAATCCCCTGAAAGCGATATCTCTCATCAATCTTGGCCACATAGTTCAGCAGCCGTAATGTTTTGAAGACGTTAAACCTTACTACAACAAGCCTCTCAAGTACTTCATTTCTCACTTTTTGATACTTTCGTTTATATTCGATCATTCAAATTCGAGAAATGGCTTCACATAAATCTTTTCATGGCTTCACATAAATTTTTTTTTTAATTGAGAAAAGGCAAATCGAACATAGTAGATTTAGGGAAGCTCCCCCACTGCTTTAATTAGAACACAAAATATACCATTACGGCGGTATACTACAATATCCATCCAAATCACCGATCCCGTTAACAAAGACAAGTGAAACTCTGTTTTATTAAACGTTTATTTTTCCCTTAATAATTAAATACAAAACCAAACGTCTTATCTGCATAAAACCAAATGGACATGCACGAAAACACCTGTAATCGATCATTCAAATTCGAGTATATATATACACAAACATACCCATACTATTCGTCGATTGTTTTATGGCTAACTTACGCGACACACAGAGTACATGCTTTTCATACTTAGACCCTTTCTGTTTTGACGTGAACTCCAGCTGCATGCTTAGCCAGTTGGTGGTGAAGAACTTGGGCTATCGAAAACTGGAAGAATTAAGCATAGAAGAGCGGCAAGAAAGAAATCTACAATGGAAAGGAGCACCGCGACGGCGAGCGCACGACAGTATCTTCGTCGAGATGCCGGAGAGGTTGGGAGAGAAGCGACTCCGACGAGGACCAGAAGACCGTAGCCAAAAAGCAGGAGGACTATCGCTATGTTGATGAAGTTGGTCACCTGGTAAATAACAAATGCGGCACGGTGGTGGCCGAGCGGAGGAGGGCCTTTTGCTGGCACAAAAACATTCGAGATTATAGTTAGTAGGATTTGTGCGAGAGATAAGACCAGCTCCTCCGAGAACATGGAAGCAGTTCCACCTGGTGGATTGTTCGGCAGGTGCAATCGAAATGGAGGAGGAGCAACAACGATCTGGGCCATATATATATATGTTGGTTTATGGAAGCTAAAGCAGAGGATGGGTAAATGTGAGAGTACAGAGGACGCTGGCTCTGGCTCCTATATATAGAAAAGGTGTAGAAAGAACATGTCAACATTGAACATTTAGGATTAGGAGAGATATAGTAGACAATTACGGTCCAGACAAAAGACTTTGAGCAATAGGAAGTTTCCACTTCGTTATATTATTATTATTAGTTTTGTTCTTTTTGGGTTATCAGAACGGAGGTAGCAATCAGATAGCAATAGATATAACAGTGGGAGAGGCAGATGAAGAATCCACCTGGTCGATTGTGGGAATGAGACTGGAATGTATCCTCCTACGTCACTGAGTGAGTGAGACCTCTCTATTTCTATTACGCGTAATGAAATCGGAGTTCGATTTTTAGTGAGGCTGAATCTTCTTAGAAGAAAAGGAAAAAACCAGGGACTGCGAGAGGCTAACTTGATACTGAAAAAAGATGACACAACGTCGCAATCATATTCATTCATATATGACCTGTGTGAAAATTCAGCCAAAAGCAAGCAAATTATTTATACGAAACAAGTGTCTCTTTTTCAACAAAAATAATAATAATAATAATAATAAGTTGTACATTCGGACGACCCACAACTTAACTTCGATAACGGAGCAGACCGTTCAGATTCTTCTTGTTAAATGTTTTAGCAAATCTTGCTTATTAACAAATTATTATGTACTAAGACCTCTTATAAAAAAATTAAAAAAAAAAAAGAAAAATTGCCCCAGGATTGAGATGTCCAGGCTCACAAACAAAGCAACTGTTCAAGAATTTTTAGAAAAATAGAGATGAAATTGAAAATTGAAAAAGTTGCACTGTTCAAGAAACTATTCAAACTATCGTAAATGAGGCAATCGACCATATATATATATATATATATATATATATACACACACACGCAGAGAATGAGAGAGATTTTTATCAGAGTAATATTTTTAATAATGAAATTTGTTGTAGAAAAGACATTTAAATATGTATTCGAATCCAAAATCTTAATAAATTTAAAAATAAAATAAAAATAATTTTACAATACTGATGTGCGTACTAACCATATATGTTCTGTATTTGGTGGTAAAATTTTTAATATAAAATTTGTAGATTTTATGAGAATTATAATTTTAATATTAGAAATTTTTAAGAAAATATTTTTAAATTAGTGTTATGAGAATCTAAATTCTTAACATATTAAAAACAATGAAGATCGTATCATAGAACACGCAAATATAAAGAAAAAACTATATATATATATATATATATATTGAAAAGATTTATAATTTTAATATTAAAAAATTTTAGAAAAGAACTTTAAATAGATGTTTTGGGCGAAGTCTTAATTGATTTAAAAATCCGATAAGAAACTATTAAGGTTGAAATTGAAAGAATGCAACAAAATTTTACTTCAGAACTGTTCATTAGTGCACAGGCCACATTGTCGATTTATATATAGTTGTAATAATAGGCTTACCTTTTTATAATGTGGACCAGTCTTCACCAGTCTTCAAAAACTAAAATCCATGTATCCGTTAGCCCAAAGAAAAGCTGAATTCTTAGAGTGGCCGGCAAGTCATGTAACTGAACGAACTCGAAGGCTGCCATTATCGGATTGAATGCAATTTGGATCCAAATAAGGCCCATGATAGAGCTCCTAGTATGCCCAAACTGGTCCATAAGATTTTGCTACAATGGTCATTGTATATATATAATCTGCTATTGCCTGTTCTTCTGCCAGCGTGATATGTCGCAGCAACTTGTTCTCGAGGTTCAGCGTACCGCTGCGACTTGTCGCTGGTATCTGTATCTCCGTATCTGGTCTCTTCGAAAACGAGATACCGAAACTCCGTGATGAAAGGAGAGGGTTCAAAATAAATCGGATAATTAATCCCAGCCCTGTATTTTTAAAATTTTTAAATGTTAGTCATTAATAATAGAAAAATATATGCAAAAACTTCTTAAATTTTATCTTTAATTTATAATTATATTAACTAATTTTTTAAAAATATTTGTAAAAATAAATTAAATAAGTAATATAAATATATAATATAAATTTTATGTCGTAAATAGATAATGAATAGAATGAGGGTCATTAAATTTCCTATATCCTGCTTCGGCCAAATCAGATACCCTTACCCTGGGCCTGGGGTTGAGCTACAGAAGCTCACCAGAGAAGCACACCAAGACGAATCTTGAGCCGTCCGATTTCTCTCCACGTCATTGATTCGCGTACTCTGCCCTCAGCCAAAGATAAGACGTTCCTGTAGACGGCTGAGATCGTACCTGGAGGTGCAAACAGTAGTCGTTCTTCTACCTTCTCTGCTTCTCTCTCCCTCTTTCCTACTATTTTCTCTAATTTTTTAATTTTAATTATTCGAAAAGTTGTAGAAATTTATAGAGGAGAAGGCCATGGAAGGAGAAGGGGATAGTGAGATAGAGAAGGCAATGAGGGCTTCATATGACGATGATGGCGATAATGTTGGTGAGCATGAGGTGCTGGATGTTCCAGATGATGATGATGAAAACGATGAAGGTGATGATGAAGATGAAGAAGAAGAAGAAGATGATGATGATGATTATGGAGAGGGAGATGAAGAGGAGGAGGATGATGATGATGTGGTGGAGGTGACGCCTGGTGGGAGTAGGGTGCAACAAGTAGATGGTGAAGAAGATGACGAGGATGACGATGATGATGGGAGGAGGAAGGCGGGGGAGATGATGACGATGATGACGATGACGATGATGATGAGAACGAAGAGGAGAACGGCGAGGAAGAGCAGGTATACATTTTTTCTTTTCGAATAGAATTTTAGTTGTAGTGTGATTTAGCTGTTACATAGTTGATATGTTATCTATATTTTCTTGATTTTGGAAATGTTTATTGGTATTTTCTGTAGGAAATCTGTAGTTTGATATCTATTTTCTCTTTGTTTTCGCATTTTTGGGTATATGAGGTTACAATTTTGACAGGGTGTTCTTATTTATCCTGTGTGGATCTAACATTATTGGCTCTCCTGTTAGAAGTATTTTCTTCCGTTTATATCTGCTTCTTCTTCTTTTTTTAAAAAAAAAGAACTGCACGTTGGGCCTGAATTGTTTCTTGTCCAAAAAGTAAAAACTTCAGCACTTGCTCTCTACCTTTTGTTTTTCTTTTTCTTTCATTTTTCTGATTCGTGGTCGTTTCTTGGTTTGTAGATTCATATACTGTGTGAAATCTAAGGAATATTCAGATCTAGGTTCTAGAAACTTATAGATCTAGGATAGTTGCATCTAATGTCTTTTATGAAATAATTATTTCTTTATCTAATATGTTTGAAAACATAATTTGTACATTACATCTTCCTTCCAGGTTTTTTTGAATTCATTAGTATTTTGTGGTTTTCCTTTTTATTGTATTTGTTTTAGAAAGTTGACTGTTTGAAGCTTTTTACTAAGTGTTCCATCTCGTCAAGTTTTCTTGTTCTTTTATATTTGTTTTTGTAACAACTGTAATAAACCTTTTATCCTAGCTTTTACAAAATCATTTTTGGATCTTTCAACTTCATGAAAGAAAACATCAATTTAATGGCAAGTCCCAATTTATGTATTGCTTGAATACAGAAGTTAAAATTACGTGGCATTTTCTCTGTTTGCTGTATGCTTCATGTTTATCTCACTTAATAACTAGTTAAAAAAAAAATTCAAGTATGCAAAGAATGATGATAGTTTCTTTTGTAACAGTAGTATCTGTTGTTTCTACTTCTCTATTTCTTTTGTAATGCATTATTTTGGTTGCCTCATAAGCAACCTTGGCGCATTTCTGAAATTTTTTACATGCTAGGAGGATTTGGGCACAGAGTATCTAGTTAAACCAGTCGCCCCTGCAGAAGATGAGGAAGAGACCAGCGACTTTGAGCCTGGTGAAGAAAACGGTGAGGATGAGGACATCGATGAGGAAGACGAGGATGAAGGCGGTCCTGCTGGAAAGGAAGAGCCTGCAACAAAGAGGAAGAGGTCAAGTGAGGATGATGAAGATGATGATGACAAGGGTAATGATGATGATGAGAGACCATCTAAACGATGATGTTTGCGGATCTCGGCCATTCTCCATCTCGCTGATAGCAAGAGAAGCAACCCGCAGGAAGACCAGGAGGCACCCAAACACAGGCCTTGTCGATATACCCATCCTCGTGTATCGGTTTTGCAAAGCCAATTGATATCCCGGAGATTCAGCCTCCAAAGGAAAAACTTTGTGTTAGTGTGCTACTAAGTTAGGAAAATAAAGATCTGCAAGTTCTAGATAAGATTTTATTTTTCATCGTAGCTTTTTTTTTTTTTTAAAGAAAGTGTTGGAATATTTTTTGCTCTAATTCATGCTAACATTCTGTTGATATCATATTGACGAAGTCCGTTGATGCATGGAATGGCCTTTGATGTTTGTTGTGAATATTCTTGAATTGTTTTGTTGACGATGATATGAATATGATATGCAGGGCAGATAATAGCCTAACCCAGGTGCTTTACAGGCTTCTAATTTTCATTCCTTGTTTGTGTTGGATCTTTGATGCAGATGGTATGTCACTATAGTTTGTGGTCTTGAGTTTGCAAAATTTAAAAAGAAATACAGTCAGATAGAACGCAGGATCACTACCATGTCTCCAATTTCGTCTCCAATTTCTCCCTTGGAACTTCTCATTTAATTTGAGTTCATTTTTTCTTCTTTTATTTTCTTTTTTTTTTTGGGTATTGAGTTCATATTTTCTCCGGAAACTGTTGTTGGAAAAAATACGGCAATTGCAAGCTGTTGTGAAGCAAATCATGTGTATAGGATCTCATTTATGGAATGTGTCTGCACAAGAAAATGAAAGGTACATCTTGAGAGAACAAATTTTTGCCTGGATCACATTTGATTCGAAAGAAAATAATAAGAACAGGCTCTGAGGGAATAGATAGATAAAAAAATAAAAGAGAAACACTTCTACATCAACCAAAGCTTAATGGAACAGATCTAACATACCACAGGACTAGCGTTCTGTCTCAGTATCTTTTCAGGTTCTCAGTCCTACAATTTCTTCCAAATGCATCTGTAGCATCTTCCTCGACGAAAATGATGTCAAAACTGCTATTAACTTACCATCAAGCTCTGTTGAAACTTCGCCATCCGACCCTCCCATTCGTAAGTAATTTCAACTCTTCGTTACTATGGTGCCCAACCGTACTAAAGTAACATTTGGGAATATTTTTTAGAAATACTTTCGAAATAAAAAGTTGTGAATTTTGATGAGATCTATGTTTCGGTGTTTAAACATTCCCAACTGCTTCCGTGTGTGGCGCCAGCTCATACTTTTGTGCCCGGCCGCACGTGGACCGCCCTGTACAGCTGAGCATCGGCTCGGCTCGGCCTGATGGCCCGCCTAGCTGATGTCCATGCAAGCCGACCGACCCATACTGACGTGATTTATTAAAAGAACACTTTTACCACCACCAACTTCGATCGTGTGCGGCAAACATTTAAAAAAAATACCGGTCGTGTAGGCTGGCCCTCAAACTAACCCGCGGGCCAACCCGGCCTGTATGGGACTATTAGGCTAAAATTTATGGACTTCGGGCTGCTTGCGGTCCGTACCGCCTATCCGCCAGTACGAGCCACCTGCGGTCTATACGGTCTATCTACCAGTATAGACTGCCTGCGGTCTGTACCGCCTATCCGCGAGCCGCAAGCTAGTTTATATCTCTAACAACGAACCATGGTGGTGGACGTATCATATTTAAAACAGTTTGCCCTAGAAAGAGATCCGGTTATAATCTGAAGTCAAATACACGAGGGTTCCTTTTATTTTGTTTAGTAGATTATAAGATTAATTAAGGATGACCTGATGTGCCGATAGATATTTATATGAGCCCGATTGTGCAAAATTCTAATAGTTAGTAAATTAAGAACCAAACCTCGAAGAAAAAATAATACACATCTTATTTGTCCAAAGAAGTTAGAAGAAAAATAATCTATCAGCAGAAGCGGAGCAATGCAGTTCCTTCGAGCAAGAGCGAGATTTCTTCGCGGAGTGGTATCCCTGACTTCAATTTCTCTCCCTTCTTTTCGGACGAATTAATTATTTTTTTTTAAAGAAACATATGAATTGTAAACTCCATTCCTGTAATTATCCAGATAGGTTACTAAACGATTCTTACATCTATACTGTACTATTCAAATTAGCAGCGGTTATCATCATCATCACTCTTGATGATGAGGAATACAAACTTCTGTTTGCATACTTCATTAGTCATGCACTCATATTATTTATTTCGAATTTTTGAAAGAATCTGCTTGTGTATAGCTTCATTTATGTCTTGATTGTCTAAACGAATTAAGTTGTCTTCATAATTTTCTTCGATGCAATGAGGGTTTTTATCATTAAGTATAACCATTTTAATATACAACAATTTATTGGCTGTTTGTAGGTTCGATGTAGAGTTCTATCTTGTAGCGAATGCATCATTTACCGTACATATGCCACTACACGGCATGTTGATGTTGGTCAGCCGACTCCTCTATCCCATCCAGAGGTATTCCTTTTTAACATATTTGAATTTGCAATCTGTCAGGTTTCTAACAAGCAAAGTTAGACTGTTATCCCTCATTATTGGATGATGTGTCTTATGTAGCAAGACTAGTAGGCTAGTAGCGACTTAGTTTGATCTTCTAAGAGGACACTATTTTTAGCACTAAATTTTGCAACCCCTTTCCTTCCTCTAGGAAAAGATAAAGAATGCATACTTTTCTGCCCTTTTTCGTTATATGCCTTCTGGCCTCTGGTGAAATGTATGATGAAGGTGTCTCTTCAGTCTGTATTCCTCAGTATAGTCGTTCTTTCATCTTTTTAGAAGATGACTTAGAAGAATATGAGGATATTGTTGTGTATCTACCCTTGTACACCAACAAGTTCAGACTCAAGCTTTTTTTTTTCTTGAGAGAGAAAATACTTGCGTTTACTAGTGAATAAGCTCTTCTCAGCGAGATGCAAATGAAGAGCTTCAAAAGGTACAGTTAGAGAGAGTTTGCCTAGTTTGGAGCACAATTTTAATGGAGCTTGTATAGAGCTCATAGGGTTTGCAAGAAAACAAAGCAAGGCATGCTTAATTATGCACTTTGAGAAGGTATATACTCTGAAATCCTATTTTCTGGAGCATATATATACTCTCAATACCTATTTGAGCTTCCTCGCTATTAACGTTAGCTAAATCTCAATACCTATCTTGATAGTTTAGAAAACAGTGCTAGCTTTCAAAGTGCTACTTTGCTTCAACACCATATCAGTTCCATGCTTATTTCTGTAAAATAATGCTTGTTTTGTTTAAAACCTTTAGATGCTCTTTCAATACGCAACTTTCAAAGGCTTGTGCTACAATTAGTTGCTTGTTTACCTGAATTACTTTGTTAATGGAAATAGATCATGGTATATTTTGAAAATTTTAATGTTATCTTTTCTTGTCACTAGCTACTTAAAGAAGGGGAAATCACACCTGGCATCACAAGTAGCGAATATATATCCAGAAGACAACGACTCCTGCAGTTGCTTCCTGAAAGAAGCTTAGCTATCATAGCTTCTGCTCCCATCAAAATGAGGACTGATGTGGTGCCATACTCATTTAGACAAGATGCGGACTACCATTATCTCACAGGCTGTATTCAACCTGGTGGTATAGCTGTGTTAAGTCAGGAGTTTGGGTTGTGTATGTTTATGCCAGATCAGGATCCTCATGTAAGATAGAATTGCAACTTCTCATATTATTCTTGGAATGATTTTTAGGGACCTATTATCTTCTGGATTATCTTCTGGATTATCATCTCTATAGTTACCTTATACTGTTATCTTGCTTGTTCTTTATGTATTTAATAGGTACTTTATATTACCATGCATCTTGGTACCTCAAAGCCTGCCTCTTTCGTTGTAGCTCTAAATCATGCATTACATTCTTCAAGGAACTTGTTTAAACAAGGAACTATATGACTGTATGTGCTTTTGTTTGGGTTATATTGTGGGATTTACTAAATCTTTCTGCAATGCAGGATGAGGCTTGGCAAGGTCGAATTGCGGGAGTTGACGCAGCCTTAGATTACTTTAAAGCCGAAAAAGCATTTCCCATGAGTAAGATGAACCAGGTTAGTGTGTTAATTGGACTTAGTTAAATGTTAATGTAGCTTTTAAATTTCATCGTCTGATTCCAACTTAGAACAAAGTGGAAATGTTGTGAAAAGTTATGAGGCACCAACCTTCTTTTCTTGTTGCTGAAACCTGTTTGTAGTAAGAGAGTTTGTCTTTGAACTGCCCTTATGTGTTTGGCTAAACCACCCCGTATTAACTTTTAGAGACTAACTCTTACGAGGATAATTTCTCCACTCTTAATTTCTAAGTACTACCATAACGAGTCTTGCTAGTTCTCTCGCCAACTATTGATCCAGTCCTCCCTCTTTTCTTTTGGATCATCCAGAGAACCGTAATTTGGATTCAGGAATAAAGTTCAACAATTACAAGGTCGGTCAACCAAAAATGATGATGACGGGTGCCAAAGTCTGTATAAATGAGGTTTAGATGGGTAAACGCCTCAATCGCGGCGCTTTTTAACAATTTTATACTTTGAATAGTACCGTGTCTGATGGCATAAGCAGGCAATGACTAGTCGTTCAATTTCCCAAGCTCACAACGTTTCGAGAGATTATTGTCAATCAAGATTGTCTACGTACTATAGATTGGTTTCTAATTAGATGAATTCTGTTTACACATTTATCTAGTAAGCAGCAAACTTGATTTGAGTTGAGATGAGGCATGTTTCTAATAATCCTTGTTTTAGAATGCTCAGTGCTAAAATGGAATTTGGTAGTGCCCTAAGTTGGAACTAGATTCCAGTGTTCGTATAGCCATGTCATGCATCGTAATGCTCTCTGCATCCTAGCCTTTATGTACTTGTTATGTTGTATTAAGTCGCTGATATGACCCAACTGAATGATTCATTAGTATTATCAGCTTGCCGCCATGTTTTTGAAGGATGTAGTGCTCAAGGACATTTATCATATAAAGCTACATGTTGAGGATTCCAAGTTTCAGGCAAGAGATGTCAGATGTTTTGTTTCAATATCTTAATTATGTACTAGTGTAGGTGGGAGAATTTTTCTCATGTCAGAAGTTTAAGTTGCTAGTGCTCGGCATTTTGTTCAACAAACTGTGTTTAAGTGAATGCTTGCAATTTCAACAAGTATGTGATGGGCTGATCCTTCGTTACATTTTCTAGCTTTCCAGGATAAATTTGGCATGTTGTAAGTTGTAAGAATATTTGTTTTTACTTTTGGTAAATAAGCCTGTGTCAATGACTAGCACACTTTCCCATTGATTTCTATTATCTAGTTGCTTTCTGCAATGATTAAAAGGTGATGCCATTTTTTCATGTGTAAAAGACTTTTATATACCTTTCTTGTATAGGTTCTTACAGAAATTATTCAAGGGGCATCAAAACTGTTCCATAATGTAAAGACAGCTTCACCCCAGTACGTGGAATTGGAGGCGTTTCAACTAGCAGTTTCCAGAAGGAATGTGAAGGACCTCTCTGTTTATACTCATGAATTGCGTTGGATAAAGTCGGCATCGGAACTTCAGCTAATGAGGCAGTCTGCCTCAATTGCATGCCAGGTAATTTTTATCCCTTGTGGAAGGTCGTATTATGTACCTAATAGAAGTGCTTTAGAAATTGAATATGTGGATTAACTAATTACTGGACTTCATCCATTTATTTCATCATCCCAGATAGTTCCAAGCATATTCACAGAGCAACATGTATTTTTGCTTCCATAAATTGTGTCTCACTTATTAGTGATCATAGTTTTCTGTTGAGATAGGATTCTTTTGATATGGTTTTGGATTCTTTCAAATGAGACAATGCCATATTGCCAATATGTGAGAACCTTTGACTAAATGTAAGGCTTGAATGAAGACTTAGCTTTAGAGCACAGTGGTGTACAAGGATTCATTCAGCGAACTCTAAACCCCCAAAAGGTTCAGAGTAAATTGTAAATTGTAGGTTCTCTAGTAACTCTAAACCCCCAAAAGGGAGGCCATGATTAATTTGCGGATGTTGCAGAGAAGGAATTGAAAGATAAAACAACGAGAGAAATATACATATAGGTAACAAATTAAAGGATAATGAGATAATGAAGAAGGGAATCCCTTCTATCCACTGATTATATTAAAGAAATGTGGGCATCTCATGTTTGTGTTCCTTGGTTCTTTCATTATCAATAGTTTCAGGCTGTTCTGCTTGGCCTATACGTACGTGTTTCAGTCAGGTGATGCGTATATTTCAATCTTTAAGGTTTGGTTTGCATCTTTGAATATGTTAGCCTTGGAGAACAATCTTATGTGGTTTAAGCTAGATGCTAGCCGTAGTGCTAAAGAGTTACCTAGATAGTTCTCTTTTCCTTGAATTCTCTGCTGCATAACAAATTAAAAAATTTATAGCTGAACGTTTGTTCAACTGCTAAATGTGTTTCTTCTATGTGGCAATCAAAATCTGATTATTGTCATATATTTTCCTTATTGACAGTCTCTCTTGCAAACAATGATGCTTTCAAAAACCTACCCAGAAGAGAGCAAGCTGTCAGCTAAGGTTGAATATGAATGCAAAATGAAGGGAGCACAGAGCATGGCGTAAGAACTTCATCTCTCTTTGTTATAGAGGCCTAAAGTAATAAATCTAATGACGAAGAAGTGAAATTACCCGATAGAAAGTTATGTGCGAACTGCAAATTACCAGCTAGACATCTAATATTTCAAAAACTTTACGGAACCATTAAAAACATGTCATTAGGGAAAATGTACTTTATAAAACCTTCACATATGCTATATCAAGGATGCTGTTCGAACCATTCTTGTAGGCGTCTATGTTCTCTGCACAATAATTTTCTTCTTTTCTCGATAATTCTTTTTTTTTAATGTCATTTTTCATTTTGTATCCGGAAGTTTTTGATATTTGTATCTATGTTTAATGCCAGAGTCCACATTGATATAAATTTGCTTTTATGTCTAATTAAGTAGGTATTATACATTGGCCCATAAGGTGAGAATACTATTTTTCCTGAAATGTAACTCCTGAAGGGTGCTAACATGAATATATTTGCTACTTATAATAAGCTACATATCCTTGCCTTATTAGCAAAAGGACCTTTTGAATGCTCATGCTCAAGCTGGTTCCAACAGAGCAGAAGTATTTTATTTCACTGTATGTATGCTTATATGTGTTAAGGGCATTAACTGATGGAACATGCCTTGCCTAGTAAACTCTTCTATATTCAGGAGGCTATAATGAAGGCTTTAGTCATTGCTATTTGTTTTTTTTTCTTTTTCTTTTTTGGGATTAAGTCATTGCTACTTCATTGATCAGGTTTAATCCCGTGGTGGGCGGCGGGGCAAATGCAAGTGTTATCCACTACTCGCGAAATGATCAAAAGGTAACACTTTTTTCGGACTTGTACTCTGTTGTGCCCGACCTTAGTATTATTATTTACAAATCCGAAATTTCATTTAATTCTTAAACAGGTTAGAGATGGGGATCTCGTTCTGATGGATGTTGGTTGTGAGTATCATGGCTATCTTAGTGATCTAACTCGTACCTGGCCGCCCAGCGGTAGGTTTTCTCCTGCTCAGGTACAGAGATCCATGAAAACATTCTGCTGCTATTTAGTTTAAGTTGCTTCTGATGTAAATTACAGCAAAACTTGTGCTATCCTGATCTTTAAGTTGCTGTTTTCCAGAACTCTTATTGTATGCTTTGCTGTTGTTTTTTATGGCTGTTTAATATTTTAGTGTGGATATAAGCATCCCTTTTCCATTGCAGGAGCTCTTATATGACCTCATACTACAGACAAACAAGGAATGCATAAAACTGTGCAAACCAGGTGTTAGCATTCATCAAATACATAATTATTCGGTATGGTCGCTAACTAGTAAGTTTTGTTCTTTGCAATTATTGCTTTAATTCGGGGTCCAAAATAGTAAATGTTTTCTTTGTAGCTCTCATCCTATGATCAACATATCATTACACTTTGCGTTCATTCCAATAGTAGCATGTTGTGAAATTGCTTTATACTTCTGATTGGATGAAGAATAAGAATACAGTTCATGCAACTAAACAATACTGAATACAGTTGATGCTGGCAGCCATCGTAATCACCGTTCATCTTTATCAACTAGGAGCAGTTCCATTCATCATAATTACCAGTCCTTCATCTTATCCAACCAAAGCAGTGCAAATTCAATTCCAATGCTATTGAATTGTATTTGGAATTCATTGTTTTAGTTCTAGTTCCTTATTTGGAATGCTCACATGACCAGATCAAGCTTTATCTAATCCACTTGCATATATCCTGGATTTACTAAAACCAAGTTACTTGCATCTACTTAGAAAAAGTTAGTCAATTTTTTTTTTAAATCTCCATCTCTAGCCATAAACTGGGTTTAGGTGGTTTGCTGAAAGCAATTGCAGATTGAAATGCTAAAGAAAGGACTCAAAGATCTTGGTGTTTTGAAAGTACAGAACAGCCGCTTGTATCATCAGCTAAATCCAACTTGCATAGGTGTGGAGTTTGCTTTTCTTCTTAAGCTATTATTGTTCTTTCTTTCTTTTCATAAAAGTAAAATAAGAGAAACTTAAATAGAAGGTTCTGTTGCAGTTTCTCGTCACTTATTGAGCTTGTCTTAGTATTACTTAAATGTTATATAGTTGATTGATTCCTCATGATAATGACATGTCAGGTCATTACCTAGGAATGGATATTCACGACTCGCCTACAGTTGGCATTGACCGTCCTCTGCAGCCAGGCGTTGTAAGTCATTACTTATAGTTAATACAAACTGATTTATTAATAAAATATTGTTAATGCAAAAACAGAAGAAGAATTATACAACTACTTTTCCACACAGCATTATGCTAATTCTGCTATATTCTGTGGCCACTTTTAACCTGCCGTTACTTGAATTAAAAGGATGCTGAGAATTGAATTCATTGTTGTATATGAATGCAAAAGTTCAGTAAAAACTAAAATCTTGCCATGTATGATGTTTTTACTCTTACAGCATGCCTCTATGTAGAGCACTAGTATGGACCCCTCTTAGTAGTTCTCCAAACAACCCTCTACAACTGGAGATTGGTACAGGGGTGTGGATGGGTGCAAAGAGATGAAAGACATGATGATGAGAATATGGTGGAAAACTTGGGGGGAAGTTTGGAGGGGTAGACATTCGCGACTTTTAACTACCATGAAAAAGCACGCTTCGGTTATGGTGCAGAGTTGAGAAAAACCCTCTTGAATAATCTTGGAGCTGTTTTTTTTTACCCTAGATATGCTCGCTTCCTTTTGTTCTTGCCCTGTTGAGTAGTAGGGTTCTCTTTGAAAGAGATGACTTGTGAGCCATTTGTGCATCATCACTTTTGCTCATAAACTTTTAGCGAAGAGCTAGTTCTTTTTTTTTTTTTTTTGGCAATGATTTTTTTTTTTTTTTTTTTGCAATGAATTTTTTTTTTTTAAAAAAATTGTGGATCATTGGTTCGGCAGGTCATTACAATTGAACCTGGATTATATATACCTGCAGCATATGACGCACCAGATAGGTAAACCTTCCTGATGAAAACATGAATCAGCATTATTCGCATCTGATATGACCTCCGCAGGTTTCGAGGGATTGGCATAAGAATTGAAGATGAAGTCCTCATTACTGAAACAGGATATGAGGTAAAAGAATGATGCAGTTTTATTAGTTAACTTTTTTCTATTGGTTAAATTAAATTGGTTGCTATAATTAAATGCTACTCAAGTGGTTAGATTATAATACAACAGCATCCCATTGTGATCAGGTACTTACTGCTTCAATGCCAAAGGAGATATCACAAATGACGAGTTTGCTAAACTACGGTGGCAGAAACAGAGCCGAGGTATCAAACTTAGAAGCAGCAGTATTCGTATAAATACCAGATGGAAGGCTGTTCAATTCTTTTCAGATGTTTTTGATGTGATCATAGCAGCCACAGTAGAACAGTTCTGTTTCGGCAACAGGTATGTTTTGTGGTTGTCGTTCTATTCTGCTTTCGGGGAATGCAGCATCATGTTTCCAGCTCCATTCTTGAGTAGGTGTTAGCTTGCAACATATAATGAGTGTTTGACTTCACCGAATTATGCATGCCCTTCAATTTTGACTTTAGGAATTAAAATTCACTTTTGGTAACTCACAGATGAAGTAGCTATGTGATGTCAATTTAAGGTGATGATCTGTTTTTTTTTTTTTATATCTTGCATCTTAAAATGTAAATCTTCATTTCTTATAGATTGCCAAATAAAACACCACATTTAGTCATATTAGAACATCAAGGCGGATGATGCTCGTAGGATATTATTACCAATTCATTTGAGTTCCCACCCGATCACTAAAATCTTTGCTGGCTTGATTAGATACGTATCTCTAAAAGAAGGTTTTTGTTTTTGGCAGAAATGTTTCAGGGGATTTCCGGCCTTGGGCCTTGGCGGCGACCAATCGAACTGCGGGGGTAGGAGATGCATATTGGGAGATATTATTATTTGCTATCCCTACAAGTTCAATACTCGCAAAATCTTAATGCTCTCTTGTTCATAGATTTAGCACCAATGAATTTTAATACTCAAAATTTTGTATAATAGAGAGAAGTTGTACTGTAGCTAAAAAAAAAGTCAAATTTAAATCAGAAGTGTAAGTGCTTTCTATATATTTATATATTATCTTATTAAGTATATATCAAATTTAGAAATTATTATATTTAGAAAGTATATATTAAGAAATATATTTTCTAGTCTGTATCTCTGGACTTTGTATAAGAGATAATAAGTTTCTAATCGCTTATTGGATTTAGCATGAATAAAAACTTAAAAATTACTGTTGATTGAAAAGAAAAACGCTGCTAATTCTCTACTAAACGTGTCTAATTCTCTACTAAACGTGTATATATATATATATATACTTAAAAAAGTAATATATTATATACTGCTTATCATGTGAATGCTTAGGAAAGGACATAAGAGATTCGTAGTTACATATATAGAGAGCATAGGTACGAAGCTGCTGCTTAACAATCTGAGGGCCTAACCACTAATATCTTGCGTCCTTTTAGTATAAAGTTAGCTTGGGATTGTTTTCTTATTTTATAGGCTATGTAGATGTAGACATACTGCAGTCAAAGGCAGGCCAAACTACGAATCCCTCGAGTTCTTTCCTAAGCATTCACATGATAACCAGAATATAATATATTGCTTTTCAATAGAGAATTAACACGTTTTTTTTTGTCATTTTTAGGGTCATTAGTTGCAAACATACTTATGCATCCTTGTAAGCTAAATATATAGAGACATGCAGTTAAATGCGACTTTACTCGACCGGCCTGATCAGAACCGATTGGGCTAATTAAGTCCAATATACCCAATTAGGTCAAATTGGCTCAATTAAGTTCAATCAGGTTCCAGTAAGCTCCAATTGGCTCAATTAAGACTAAATTAAGCACTATTGGCTCAATAAGTCCAATTAGACTTAATTCAGCGCGATTAGTCTATAGGACCCGATTTTAGACAATAAAATAAGAAAAATCAAAATTAAATCAAAACGTGAAATATGAAAAGTTTCAACAGTCATATACTATGGCAACTCCGAATGAGCCAATCCGGATCCCGAAATACAATAAAAAAAATAAATAAATAATAAGAGATGGAAAAAAAAAGAATAACCAAAAGTTGTTATACAATGCAAGTGGGAGCAACAACTTGCACAAGTCTATATATAGATGAGGGAATTAAGATTTGGAGGGACCGGTAGAGAGAGAGGGAGAGACGGTACAAGTTGACGCAGAGACAATCACATATTTTCTCTGTTTGTAAGTAACACCCAGAGGTGACACCGGGAGGTAAAAATGGTAGCCAGCAACAGAAAGGATATGCATATGTGTACGCAACAATGATATGCATGTGTGTCCGCATATGGACATGCATATGTGTATGCATATGCATTCACATGATCAACCCAATCCTAAATCTCTCACTCGGGTCAGACACACTCCAATCGCTCTCTCTCTCTCTCTTTCCTCCAAATCCTATGCGACTGAGCAGTTGAGGTGTATCTGTGTATGCATATGTATATGCATATGCGTATGCATATGGACATGCATATGCGTATGCATATGTATATCAGTTGAGGTGTGTTTGTATATGCATATGGATATGCGTATGTGTATTTATATGTATGTATGCTTATGTATTAAATGGATGTTTAACTTTTGAAATGAATTATGGTATAAAAACTAAACCATCATAAAAAATGCAGACTTTGCATATCACGGACCAATCGTTGTTGTCCCCCCCCTCCATTTCACCAGCCGAGTAATCCACCAGGTGGAATTGCTCCGGTGTTGTCAGAGGAGCTAGTCCTTTCGCTCGCACAAATTCTACTAACTATAATGTCGAATTTGTTCGGGCCGAAAGACTCTCCTTCGCTCAACCATCATGCTGCATTCATACTTTACAAGGTCCCCAACTTCATAAACATAGCAATTGTCCTACTACTGTTTGGCTATGGCCTTATGGTCCACTCTTCCGACTTCTCCTGCATCTCGTCGAAGGTTCTCTCGTGCGCTCGCCGTGGCTGTGCTCCTTTCTATTGTAAAGTTGGCTATTGTTGTTACGTTTCTGAGCTTAATTGTTCCCCTTTTCGATAGTGCTGGCTCGTCTCTGCCTCCTGCCTCTTGCTGCTTTTAGTCATATATATATATATATATATATATATATATATATATTATATATATAATATATATATATATATATATATATATATACACACAATATGATGGCTCTTTCTATTTCTATTGATAATAAGAGTAACACTTGACTCTGTTTATGTAAAAGGAAATCTTGATTAAAGAAGTTTACTATTTTATAATTTCGCATTATTAGTTGATTGACTGCTTTGGCTCACTACTTGCGTTTGGCTTGGATATTTTAATAAAAATACAAGTGGTTATAAACTATTGAATTATGATCAAAATATTTGATCCAACGATCTATAATTCATCTTGCTGATGTTATTTTCAAATCGACTAAAGATCTTCCGTAAGAATAACCTCTCATGTTACGAATGTTATTATAATCAGATAGTATAATTATGAATTATATGTAAATCTTGTCTTGCAAATTATTATAGAGAATATGTCAAATTTTAGTATTATATATTTTTTTAAAAAATTAATACCGTTTGATAGGTGTAGTTATATTTTTTTCCATAAACTTTAATTTAATATCATTTTTTCCAAATTTCTACTCCAAAAATTAATACCTTAACTTAACATCATTTCTTTCTATATATAAATACACACAAAAAAAAAAAAAAAAAGTAAAACGGCGACAACGGTCCCAAATGCTTGTTTCCGGACAATGCTTGATTACTGCTATGTAACACTCCCTGTTTGAAGGCCTTAGGGTGCTAGACCAACGAATTGGGCCAGCGGCCTAATAATGGCCCAATCTTATGCACAATGAAAATGGTGTAATGGGATTAGTCCAGCGCGCCATAATTAGAAAAAAAGTGAATGGTTTATAAGCAATTCATCCATAGTACCAACAAGATCCAAATCTTTTCAGAGTTCTCAGCTAGCTAGCTGGGCAGGAAGTTGGTGAGCCTATCGGGGCCTTGGGTCATGGTGGGTCACTGCTCTATGTCACAAGTTTAGTCTAATATGTTTTTTTTAACAATTTTTTTAATTTCACACTTAACGAAATAACGATTTACACCGTTAAGTGTCAAAATTAAATCTTAGCCGTTACATCAAGGAGATCAATGGTTGAGATGTTAGCTTATTAAGGCTATTCTCAGATCGAGCTGAGAATAACATTTATATATATATATATATGATTGGTCATCATAAACCAAATAAAGTGAGCTAAATCAACACAAATAACTGCTTAGAAAATGGAATTCAAGATTCTTTCTATCTGGAGACATAAGTTCGAACAGAAAGAGACAACTGGTCTTTTACGAAGGTGTAGGTTGATAAGTACCCATTAGCTAAAATGAAAAGATAACCTTGGAACTGAAAAAAGGCTCAGCTATCCGGCTACTATTTATTACTCTGCCACAAGGAAATGAGAAAAAACAGGTAACAATATATGAAACACGGTACATGTTGACGCAGAGACAATCGTATATTTTCCCTGCTGTCTAAGAACATCTTCTCAGGCGATTGGTATGACCAATGCTGCTTGCTCAAGTTGACTTATTAGAAGCCTCAACCTTTGGGCGTGGCTGGGACATGACTGCCTCTAGCGTCTTATAGAATTCCTCAGGGAGAGGAGGCGATCGATGATGAGGAATATGCTTAGGAATCGAGGAGTTATCCTGAACCAACTCACACTCATAGTCGTCAGGAACACCCCATGGGTCCCACTCTGCAACGCATACAAAAAAGGTAGTAGCACAATCTGAACCCATTCATGGACTATGCACTAATTATTTGCTTTTGTAAACAATGCATCTACTTTCTTTGTTGAGCTCAATTTCTCGTATATCAGGTTAGGAAACCATTCAGCCTTCAGCATGATAGGATAAAAATAGTTTATATCATATTTATGTAATATAATAGGACATAACGGAATTATACGACATGCAAATACATTCAGCATGAGAAGACATTCAATATCACATATGATAAGCTGGTCGAATTTGATAGACGTGAGGTCACATACGATGTTTGATATCCAAGTGAACGAAGTCCCGACTGCCTGAAATTGTCTCACTTGCTAGTGTTTTAAATAATTGCAACGAATGAAAACAACTTTTCCTCCTACTTCCTTGACTACATTTGGACAAATTTCCTTAACTCGCACTCATGCTTCCAATGACTGCTTCAGTATGAGATACTATAAATATCCTAATGAAGAAACGAGAACTGTACTGATTATCATTTCACGTGGACGGAAAATAAATACAAAGTAAACTAACAACAACATGGGTTTTTCGTATGCAGAATCAAGTCAACCAGTACCGATCATATCAATCATTCATTATGTTAAGGACATAATACTATAGTATAATATATCATGCATTAAGCATTTCTGTTTTTAGTTATTGTCTATATAAGATCATTTAAGACTCAATATAAGGGCCAGATGGTCACATTTGTATTTGAGCATTTTTAATGAATTATCTATTTTAGTTGCTCCACAAATTCTATCAAATTCAATGAATCAATCAACGAAACGGTAAACAGAAAAAAAGAAGAAGAAAGATAACCATTACCGATCATCTTCGCGATGAGCTTAAGCTCATCCTGAGCCTCTTCGATCAGCTCCTCAACTTGTCCGCACCCGATCCGCTTCTCGATGACTTCCCAGTCTTCTTCTTCTTGACAAACTTGCATTCGATGTTTCGTGAAGCTCTCCACAGCCTTCCGATACCCCTCGCCTTCGGGGACAGCTCGAATCTCCTTCAGCGTTTTCTGATACAGACCGATCAGAACTTCGCGCGCGTTAGGGACGACTTCTAATCCCACGATCCCCGTTGTTTCCTTCACCTTCGCACGCAGCGCTGCACCAATTCCGCCGCCTGCCGACAAGATCCGCCGCAGGAACATCGCTACTGCCGCTGGTTGATGGAATTGGAGTTCGATTGGAGCCGTGTAGTATGGCTGTGGAGATACAGATATCTGCTAATGGGCTAACGCAATCATGTTGGGCTTTGATCTCATGCATGTGTGTGACATATTGTCATTGATACTCTTTTTTTTTTCTTTTAATAATACATTGACACTCAAATTATGCATATATTTTGTAGAGACATGGTTGTAATAGTTCTTAACTAGCTCTCTTACAAGGATAATTTTACTCAAGGAGTACCCTATCGCAAGTGAGGGGGCACTTGCTTATACCCGACACCGCACTACTGCAAAATATACAACTTGCAACATTTAGGGTTGAACTTTTAAATATGGAGGATTTCTAAATCTCTGCTTATCTAGTGCGACATCCTTCCTTGATACTCAAATTATACGAAAAAAATTATAAATGTTAAACACCACTACATAGTGCTCTACTTTATCCAAGGCATTTATAGTGACGATGAATGTGATTCATGTATCCATGGAACTAGGAACGAATGGTATTGTGAGAGTACGCGAAATAGGATGATATATCGACCAGTCTCCTTCACTTTTATTGTCAATTACATATATGTACATCTTATGCAAAGAGATGAAATGTTACTTTCCAATGAGAGATGTGCTTTATGTATGACTAATGTGGAGATATAGAGGCCTGCTAATGGGCTATGATAGAAGAACAGCCCAACAATATCGGCTTCTAAAAAATTAACCCTCATCAATTCCAAACCCTCTTGAGTCATATTTGTCAAAAGAGCGCTGACTAAAGCGGCCGATGTCGCCTTCAGACACGCGTGTAGTAGATGATTAGGATTCATGATGGGCGTAACTGATGAATAGATACAGACTGTAGGGATTGCAGTTTATAGCTTACACTTTAATCTAGATTATGTATAACTTTGTAATTGCATGCCGTAACAAATAGTATACAAGCATAAGTTATAAGCTAACTCATTTAAAAGTTGAATTAGAGTTAAAGCCACGATATCATCAAAATCGATGGCGACGATATCAATCATTAAAAAGAACATCCACCTATAGGCCAAAATAGGTAAACATGACCATCAAGCTATTCAAATGGCAAATGCCATATCAACTCCTAGATTCTCTATACTTATACAAATTAACCCCTAAAGTTTGTAATTACTGTTTAAACTTAAAAAAAAAAAAAACTTTTCTTGATATTCGTGCTAGAACCATTTCAGCCATTGTATAAGTATTTTTTTGAAAAAATTTTAATATAAAATTTGTAGATTTTTATGAGATATATAACTATCACGTTCAATATCTTTTAAAAGAATGCTTCGTCTTGAGATTTTAAAGTCTTATTAGGTTTCAAAGTCAATCAATTAACTCACTGAATTTTGAACCTCAAAATATCTATTGAAAGTTGTAGATCTCATTAAAATCTATATTAAATATTTTTCAAACAAAATATTTCTAAATAAATAATTTATAATGTTAAAATTACTGAATAAAATAATGAGTTTATTCGCAAATTTGAATAAGCAGAGGGGCTGATATTTAGGTCCCTCCTATTCAAACCTAACCATGTGCAAGTAACGTGGTTCGGTAGTATGGCAAAGTGGTCCATAACCTGAGTCATGCGAATGAGCCACGTTGCGAGCATATGATTCCCGTACACACATGGTTTGGGTCAGTTTTGCCTGGCCAACCACATTAAAAAGGTGTTGGACCGTTGGTCCTTGCCGTGCGCCGGGACCCGCTCGCTTTTCTCCCGCAAAGCCGCAACCGGTCAACTACTTGCACGTCAAATAGTTTTCGCCTCCAACTTGATCGTACGGTCCTCACACTTCTCGTCCGAGGACTACAATTTTATCCAAATCCCATCCTAAATTTCAGGAAAAGTTGTGCATTAGCCCATACTTTTAAAAAATGTGCAATTCATCTCTAACGATAGAAAAATATCTGATATGACGATGCACGCACAGGTGGTTAATATGTAATTAATTGTAAAATATAAATATATTGATGTGACGATATGTGTGTCCCGTTAGGTCAGCTATTTATTTATTTTTTAGAAATTAATTTTACAGCGCCTCCAAATAAAGAGGTTGATATGTAATTAATCCTAAAATTTACTATTATTGAGATGAAGAAATATCTTATGACTAAAGGGTTGATACTAATACAACTTAGCTAAAATGTTTTGGATGCATGAGACATGTTTATATATTTCTCCACTTATGAGTAATCGATAGAATGAGAGCAGAGAATTTCTGTCCGTATTTCAAATATCTTGTTGTTTCATCTCTAGCAGAAGCAGAAGGGACATTCATATCCAAGGAACTTTTTTTTTTTTTTCTGATTTTCTTTTTGGATTTTTTTCCGTGAGTATCACCACCAAAAGGAATGGGCTAATATCAATCAAAAAATATGACAATTTACTGATTCTCCTTCCAACAAATATTTACTGCAGACTCGAATCTCTAACATCTTACAGAGGCCCGTCAACCATATAATTTAATTTTATTAACCAACTATGCCAATATTTTATTAGTAAATATTCTTTGATAAAGTTAAAAAAAAAAGAGCTTTGATAAAGACTTTTCTTTTTTTTTAGATTAGAAACAGCCAATCATCGCTCATAAATTAGATATTGGTTTATCCACAAGCAATGTTGGTTTGCATGATTGTTTATACCTAGAGCTGGTTTTTTTTTTTTTTAATATTTGATTATATAGCAATTTCCATTTTTTCTCAAAGCTTACTAAACTATTGAGTCATAGGAAAGAGCAAACTAAAATATTATAGATGCTTTTGTGCCCTTATTGCTTGCACTTAGGGAAGGGATGAAATGATAGACAATTTCCAATTAATGTGTTAATATATATATATCCATAATTCTATTTATTTGCCATAGAATATCTAAATTTTAAAATAGCATCGGCTGTAAATCATACTATTTACACAAGAACATACCAAATCTTGATTATAAATGCTATTTTGACATTTCCTTATTATTATGGAAACACAGATGAGATCTCACTTATCAAAATGAAATCTAAGGGCACGCACCTCGAGATAGGTATAAGATTGCGCCCTGACCCACCACCCAAAATGGTCCTAGTAAGACTCACCCACACAGACTAGGGTGGGGGCTGATCACACATGGCTCAAGTCTCCTTTCTCCGACCAACCATATGCGTCACTGGGCCGCACCACGCCTTCTTCTTCTTAAAAATAAATAAGGAGAAAATAAAATCCACGTGGCACAATTGATCCCACGTGAATAAGGAGACACGAAAGCATCCCATCCGTCCGATGGTACTATCATACGGCTCTGATGCGTCCAGCCTGGCCGCGGCACGCCGGCCGTACGATCCACAGTTAGTTTAACAGCTCAGATTCAGACAGCGGGAAAACCAATTTATTATTTTAATAGTATTATTCTTGAATAAAACAATGATTGTACAATACCAAATGCGAAATATCCCAGAAAAAAGAAGAAAAGTGTGGCTCTTCTTTCGCTTCTTGCCTCGGTTTATGCGCTACGTGGCCATGCATTAAAGGACAAAAGTTTGAATATATACAACTTAATTAATAATATAACTTAATTAAAGAACACTAATATTAACTTGAGCATTTTTAGATACTCGATATTGAATTATGTATATCGAAATATGTTTTAATAATAATATTAATTCGAATTAATTAATATTGACAAATGTTTTCGATAAACGATATTTTTCAATGATAAGATTTAGGGATTTTAAACGCAATCTCAAAACACACTGCCACTTCTGCCAAAGTAGAAACGCAATAGGCGTTAAGAAGTAGAGATATCTGATTAGAAATGGCTTAAAAAA
This sequence comes from Xerophyta viscosa, assembly GCA_002076135.1. NCBI lineage: Eukaryota > Viridiplantae > Streptophyta > Magnoliopsida > Pandanales > Velloziaceae > Xerophyta > Xerophyta viscosa. The sequence continues at coordinate 4,397,329 of MJHO01000003.1, forward strand.
GGGATAATTTATTATTTATCCAAAAAGTAAAAAGTTAGACAATGAGAATACGAGTCTAAGTCAGTAAGTCTCTCCGCCGGCAGATATTTTAACCTGCTCAAACAATGCAGCCTATAGAACTCTAACTAGGTCCAATGCGCCGAGCGTCTAGCTCAACTGGATGGAAGACGTCTCACAAAACATCACCATCGGGACACCACCCAAATTTGAGTCATCGTGTGGTAAAATTCATCGTAGAATTTTCTAAAAGTCCTCTGTATTATGTGTCAGGAGCCTTCGTTCATGAAAAATATGTACTAGAATTCCAGAGTGTCGGTCGGAACTGGACGTGAAAATTTTTTCGCGAGTTTGAAGTCCCTACGAAAGCGTGCAATACGATTTCTACGACGATAATTCTAAAAAAACTATGTCCAATGCACTTGTTCAATAGCTCTATGGAAACTATTGTTCGTAGGACAGGAGATGTCTCAATAAACTAAAAGCGATCTCGACGAATCAGAAGTCTCCTTCGAATTGCTGAAAGTGGAGGACGAATGCCGAGAGTCGGTGATCACATGAATTTTAGTTAGGCCTATTTATAGTTTAATAAAATTTAGAAAATTCAGTATTTTTGGAAATTTTCTAAGGCATGCCTTGATAGGAAGTTAGACCAAGTTGTGAAATTCTCGGATTAATCGAAATGCCACATTTACATGGATATTTAGGAATTAAAAATGAAATTAGGAAGAAGAAAGACTAAGGTCGGGAGAAAATTCCACCATGCTCCTTTAGCATGATACTCCTTACGCAAATCCACCATTCAGCATACATAGGGATTCGTGCTCGGATATGATGTGCGGTGGATAAGGTTATATGATGTGGGAAGCTGATTTACCAAAATGCTAATCAAAATTTACAATAGCATACACGACTTTTAAATTGCCATGAAATCTAAACAAGTGTTAGCTCGTCTGAGACGAGCTCGATGGCGCCGCCGATGAGAGAAGATCGGCGAGGGCGCCCATGGCACGGATTTGCATCTGAAGCGCCGCGATGTAATCTGAAGTTTCTTCTAGAAGCGTCGGCAGCGCTACCTTCCGGCAGCCGGGAACGAGGTGGCCGAGGACCTTTGCCTTCCTCTCCACCGCTGGCGAACTCTCCTTCGACACCTGTGACCGATGTCTCCTCGCCGGCGGCGAAGAGATCTTGGGCTTTTTCACTTTGACAAGGAGCGAAGAAGAAGAAGATTGTTTACTAGCGAGGATAGCGCGGCTCCAGCGCGTGCGGCCGCGCGCGGCAGCGGCGAGGACGCGGTCTGCAGCCTCGCGGACTAACCTGCTCCGCGGCTGCAGCAGGGAGGTGGTGGGGCGCACGCGGCGCAGGGCGGCTACCAGCTTCGAGGAATACATCCGCTGATCATTCGCCGTGCGCCATGCCGCCCGCAAACCCTGTTCGCCGACGCGCTTCCGCTTGCGATTCCTATCCTCCGACTCAGTGGTGATCCCATTCGCCATTGGGTTCACAGTAGATTTCGATGGAAAAAAAATAATCTCAGGCAATGTTAACGAACACAGTCTGCATAGGGATTGGCATCGTTAGATCAACAACTGAACATTTCAAGTTGGCTATACATTAAAAAAACATACAGATGAAAAGATTATCGAAGAAACCAGTTATAAATTAGCTCATAATCACCTTAGGCTGCTGCGAACATCTATGATCAATTTGAAGATCGATGAACTTGCCGGATCATCAGTCGCGGTGAAATCGAAATTCGATTTCGCTCTCGCGGAGTTCAGTGCTCGCTCTCTCTCGATTTCGAAGTCTCACTGTTTCTCTCTCTCTCTCTCTCTCTCTCTCTCTCTCTCTCGTATTAATCCGCAGATTTGACGTCTGCATCGCTGTATTTTACTCTACATGACGCACCCACCCCTTGATATTACGAGTATTTACGATAACACCATTGCATTGATCGAACGGTGGAACTTGCAATCTCGATGTGCGGCTAAGATGGTGTCGGGACAGAAAGGACGCAGCGCGCACGTGAGCCGCTGTTTGGCGTCGCATGCGTTTGGTATCCGTACCCACGTTCATGTGCGCGCTGGATTGGAGTTGGATAGCGCTTGGATTTGCGGGCCGGTTCGGATTTGTGGGTCGGTTCGGATTTGCAAACAAATTGGATACCAAGCGCATACTCTAATTAAGATCCGATTTAAATCAATTTGCATCATTACATTTTTTTTTTCAAACTTCGTTGACCTTCTTTTCTTCATTCGAAAAAAAAAGAAAATATAAAAAAATGGGCTTTGTGTGTAATTAATTGAAGTCAAGTCCTTCTAAGAAAAGAATTAAAAAAAAAATTGCTTACAAAGGCTAGCAAATAAATGTAGGAGCAATTCTGACACAAGCCGTCACACTCAGTTGTACAAACAAAAATTCAATTAAGACATAGATTTTTTTTTTTAAAAGCATGTTTGTAATAATACAGCATGCATTTAGACCATCACGTATCAGCTAATAAGCTGGTCAAACATAAAATTGAGAGACCAAATATCATATATGACCAATGTGTGCACGTCGCTCACGACGTTCATCCGTATACATCAAAATCTCCAAGTCGAGAACGATCTCGGCGTGATGTGCGACCAATACTCTAGGTCGAACCGAAGTCCTAGCAATTAAATCGAAGTCTGTTCCGTATTCAGCATCAACCAGCTAAGATTGATACTGGATTGAGGTCCGACCGAGACTTTGGCACACCGATCCAGTTCGTCTGATCGAGGTAAAGAAAAACCAAGTCAGCCGCATAACCGTCGTGCAGATATAAAAATTGCATTCCACTAGAAAACATAGGACCCTACATGGTGCGAAAGGAGTAGCAAGGACCGGTCAATCACGATTTTCGTCAGATCCACTATTATCGTAACCATCATGTCCAAGTATATGTCTAACACGCATATAATATAAAGTATTCTTGAGGGAATCCTCGAACTTGTCACGCTCGAGAGCATCTTGGAAGAGCTAGGCTTTCAACAGAGCACTAAGCAATGTAAAAATCTTTGTGTCTATTTGTATTTTCTATACCATTCTTTTTAGTCAAACTCAACTTTTGAACACTTACTAATCAGCCAAAATCGCACTCAATCACAATGTTAACTAGAGTCGTAAATAAGCAACATAAACATCAACAAGAATGCTCCGCTTTGGAAGATGACATTATTAGTATATGTTACCAAACAACCTCTATTTTTATAAAGGCCGACCAATAAGTCCCTAAATTTAGGTTTTCTATTTTAGTTTTTTTTTTTGGCTGATGTGGTAGCACGTCAGCACAAAAGTGGTGCTTTGAGGGAGAGGCGATTTGTTAACCTGCAATTCTGTTGGTATTGTTTTAAGAAAATTTTAATATTATTTCTAGCATGAGTGATGTTGATAATTAACCAAGAAATATGTACTTATTATTATTTTTTCTTTAGGCTATATATTTATTTTCAGGAGAAAAGAGACAATATATTCAATTAATTAATTTTTAATTATTCTTTACTTTTTTTTTATGGGTCAAAACTCTTTACTATTATTTTAATAATGGAAGCTGCAGCAGATGTCCCCCAAATAAGGGCATTTCAGTCAGTGGAGAGAGAGGGTAGGATCAGATCAGAAGTGGGAGAGGCAACGAATGGCAGTAGAGAAATATTCTCCTTGTCGATGGGTATTTCGTAAATGGAGCTCCTCTCTTGTCGTTTAGCTAAGTGGGGTCCATATGATGAGCTGGAAAGCTGTGGTGGCAGCTCGATTGGACGCAGGTGCGCTACGTCCACGTGCTTCAATTATCATCCCCATAAGGATGGATGGATGGATGATGGAGAGACCTACGATGATAATGATGGAGAGGGACAACACTTAATTTAATTGCATAAGCCCATATAAGAGCATTATATGTGGGATTTACTAATATTAATAATTCATGGAATTGAAAATCAATTATTAGGCCTATTTTGGGCATAGTGCCGAATAAATTTCTAAAAATAAATAATAATGATATGTATGAGAAAATATTAAATTAAAATTAAAATTACTCAATATTTAAAAAAAATAAGATAATTTAAGACTTTTTCGACTAACGTTGTATTTATATGCTACAAAATGGAGGTATTTGTAATGTTTTATATTCTTATAATTGTAAAATTTTTGGATTTTTATATTTTCGGCCAATTATTAGTAGGTGAACAATAAAAATAAATAAGATTGATAATAATACAAACAAATATGAACATGCCAATGTCTTCTCTATGGCCCTTCCTATCCATTTTGGCGATTCTTTTCTTCAATCTTTTGGCATCTTATCTCATTATTGATTAGGAGGTGGTAGGCTCTATATTTCCCTTTTTTTGGACTATTTCTTTTCTTTTTCTTGTCCTTTTTTAAGCACAATTTAACTTATTATTTTTTAGTATTTTCTTTACACATATACATTTATTGATTTCCTCATGAAGTCTCCTGTATTCTTCCACATTACTCTTTTCCATTATCCATACTTTTTTCTATATATATATATATATATATATATATATATATATATATATATATATATATATATATATATATATATATATATGTTTGTAAAAAGAAAAAAGGTCTATTGGATTGGTGTAGTGGCCGTCGTGCACTACACCAATAATTCTATGTACATGTCATAGCAATGTAGAATAGGTCGGTTTGGTGTGGGTACACTTGCAAGGGACGCGGTTCAAAAATAGGAAAAATTTTTGTTTTCGATCGCCGAAGATTCTCAGCCGTCCGATCGGTATCAATCAACTTGTTGCTAGTTTACATATTGTATATATATATGTTTTTTAATTTATTTTTAAGTATTTTTACTGAATATTTGAATTACAAAGTTATAAATTGTGATATTATCTTTAAATAAATAGTTAATTTTTTTTTTTTTCAAAAAATATCAAATATTTTGTCAAAACGGTGATTCAAGTCTAAAACATCGTTTTTGAAATCTAATATCTTATTTAATTTCGTACGGAATACCGTATTTTTAAAACCATAATATAAGCTAGCATCACCGTATTTGCTCAATATAATATCGTATTTATTCATCCGAAATATGTAGATATATCTGGCCATAATTTGTTTTTTTTTTAAATGTTGATAATATATGAACTAATTTACAAGAGTGCGGATGTTCTTGACATTGTTCCACGTAAGAAACAGGGGATAAGAACGCCGTTCTGGGTGCACTTTTGTAGACCATGTTTTATGATTCTCAGTTTTATAATACTGTACGAAGCGGCGATTAAAGGCCCTAAAAATTGGTACATTTTCAAAGTAGAGGTCTTGTTTTAGACTGTTAGCGCATGTGCACTCCATCCCCTCGTAACATTTTAAAACCTATTCCGTATCTACGCATATATATATATATATATATATACATACTATAAATTGCACATATTTTGCCCAATATTTGAATTTGAATGGTTTTTTTAAGACAACGATTTTTTGTGCTTTAACCCCCCCATGTTATTAGAATACGATTTATCAGTCACGATCCATTAATCAAAACGCGGCCAAAAAATAAAAGTCCAATTTAATATATGTTTCGAACCGTTCAAACTTGAATGTTACTTTTGGTTTTTCCGAAATTAGTGATGTTCTTATACCGATCTGATTCTCTGATCCTTCAACTTTACTCAAAAGTCAAATCTGCACATGCATATAAGATAAGCACCGCAATCAATTAACTTATTTTGTGGTAATTATAATCGATGATAAGCAAGTTAACTTAATTAGACGGCTAAGTAATGACACTAGTCGATACTTAAGTTTACATCGTTGTTTATCAGTTTTTTTTTTTTTTTTTTGCTCAAGACTCCTATATGTTAGTCCGCTTTAATATGTCATTCGCACCCGAATTTTCTTTTATTAATTATCTCAGAGAAGTTATGTTCATAATTAGACCTCTTATGTACAACTTTGTGATCTATAAATTTAGATATAATATTAATTTATGTTCCACTAAATAAAGGATTATAGTCTAATCAATATGAGCAGACTCATAATTGTATATGGCAGGAAAGCATATACGAAAATTGCATATCAACTCTCTATTTTAGGGGCCAATACAAATCAGTTTCTGAAAATAAAAAAACGCGCGACGTGGCGCGCTGCCACATTGGACGTTTCTTCCGTTTTCGAAGGCTAATTTGTAAAAAGTTTAATAGCGGAGGAGGCTGATATGTAATTTTCCCAAAACATATAGTTAAAAATTGAAATTTGGTTTTGTAGTATATTCGGTCGCGTTCTCATCTTCTATTGTTCTCTTTTCTTCTTTTTTTTTTTTTTTTTTAAATTACATACTGCTGTTACATTACTTGCTATATCCAAAGGAGGTGACTGGATCATCGACTTGGTGACCTCCTCCGTATACGCTCTCCGTTACAAATCTGTAGAGAAAGGCTCTTGTGGATGGCAGTCCGATTGATTTGGATATCCAAATAACATTTAGATATCCAATTTTTGGTTTTCCGTGTGATAACTGATAAGATATGTCGGCACCTGTAGTGGATGCTTCTCATCTCAGTATTATCTCATTATTCTCTAAAGAAGATGCGGACGATGCTGGGCCAGTCCTTGGGCCTAATACACATCACCACTAGCCATATTTATTTGTTTTTAAATTTTTATTTTTATGTTTTTTGAGAATGTTTCTCCCAAAACACAGCCCTGACAATTTGTTATTCATTTACTAGCAAAAAGAAAAAAAATAAAATAAATTTTGCCTTAAACAAAAAGGGAAGTCGAAACGAATTTTTGTACTACAAGAAAGTTCCCTTTTTTTTTTTTTGAGATTATGAAAATAGAACTCCTGCTTTGACTTGCCCGCTATTTTAACCACCCATCGGGTTAATTTACCACAAGCAAGTTCAACCTGCTAAAAGATAAGTTAAGGCTCTCTTCATTAATCACAATATACCATCTTCGTTTCACTGCTCAGAAACGAAACTATTAAGCATCAGCAGGCATATAAAAACACAATTTTTAAAAACAGAGAATTCCTGAAGGATATTTTCGTAAATAATTATGTATTTTGATTCTGGTATGGAACTCGGATGATATAAAACGGCGCAATACATCACTTTGATAGCTCTCTTGTAGTTCTTGTCCAGAGTATGCTCGTCCACTACTTCCCAACCACACACCAGCATTTCATTCGTCTACCTCCTTCAAACTTGTCGTTGTAATTCACCTAAAAATGTAGGAAAAGTCTGAATTAAAATACAAGCCGTCGACTATGAACATTACGAAATACTTCCATTTCCGAAGCTTCTATGCATGTCTTCTAGAATATGACGTGAGGTTCTTTGGGAAAAAAAAACCCACTGCATTCTTGGTTCATCGGGCTTCAATGTTCCAAAGCTGTTCTAACTGATACGAAAGGCCCTTGTGAGTGATCTTTAGCAACAAGATCATGGTTCAAGAATAAAATGACGACTGTTATATCATCATGGAAATGCCTCCGCACTTTTTTATCAATCTTCCTGAGATCGGAGTACCTCATCTCCCTCTTCCTGGCTGCTTCATGAAGAGCTGCTTTTACAAGTCTTTTTGCACTTCCCTACAGGAATTATAATTAATAATATCAAGAGGCAGTTAACGTACCAATGAAAAGCAGTAAGTCTTAGGCACTCCAATAAATCCTTACGAGGTATTAATATCTCTAACAGGTGCTACCATGATTTTTATATGCATATTATAATGCAAAGAGTAGTACTAGTCATGGGAAACACGATAATCTTATACTAACAGAAATTGCTAGTTCTTACAACAGGATGAACAGAAATGGATGGCACATTATTATCAATTCAGTTATCGTATCATATACAGCAGAGAGAAAGATCATTAACACTTGAATACGACATCATTTGTGCCATGGCGATAACTTATAACAGCTCTGCAGATGGCAATCACCATGGGCATATTCTCCCATTTGTACACTAGAATGTAACTAGTGTTAAGCATTTAAAATAGTGATTAAGTTAACAAAAATCAATAGACAAATTGTATTATTTATCATTAAATTAAAATAAATATATGTATAAAGAAAAGAGTACAAATAATTTCTTATAAAAACTTGCGTATATTATTTACCACTTTGTAACAACTTGTATATAGAATTGAACACAGATGTTAATTCTGTCTTATGCTCATAATACATAGTAAAATTCAATAGTTATCAATTATTAGGTTATAAAACGGCTGATCCGTTAATATAATTGAAAATATGAAATTGAAATTGGATGTTGGCTCCAATCACCAGCTCTCTTATGCTCCTAATACATAGTAAAATTAGATGTTGGTTCCAAGCACCTGCTGTCTTATGCTCATTATACATAGTAAAATTCAATAGTTATTCGATTATTAGGTTATAAAACGGTTGATCAGTTAATATAGTTGAAAATATGGATAGTTAGAGAAATAAAAACATAAATATACCCGCCTCCCTTCATAATGCAACATGGCATTGCAGGAGTGATCCCTAATACTACTTAGTACTCAACGGAAGATTACTCAGCTTTACAATACTAAGAATAGATATTCACTAGCCTCACAAATCATAGCCCCATATAGTCAGACCAATGAGAGATATATTGCACATAGTAAGAAATTAACTACTGTTTGAGCCTAGAACACCAGACATGATTTCATGTGAATAATATTTTATGCATCAGTTCCATCTTTATATAGAGCATAAAATCAAACTCACTCACTCATGCTATTTAATAAATCAAACAAATTACTAATTAAGTTGCAAAGCATCCTGATTTTTTCTAACTCCACAGGAAACACAATTATCTACCATCTAAGTGTGTTCACTTCTCTTGGCCTCAATTGTGTCCATGTAGATGATCCTGATCCTAGATAAAGGAGCAGGAATCCATTTAGGTTGTAGCCATTGTAAACCTTATCTGAAAAAAGCCTTATCTCTATGACATGAATCCGATATGAAATTGGTCCACTGTTTCTGTATTACCTGGAAATCACGCGTTCTATATTCGAGTATATTGAAAATAACAAGGATTGCTGATCTCATTTTACTTAACTTGAGACAAGGCTCTAAAAGAGCATTACCTACGAGAATTCATGTAGTCAATGTCACCTAGTGGGAAAAAGGCTTTGTTGTTGTTGATATAAGTGTATGCATTTCTCTTCATGTGAAGACAAATTTGATTTAGATGGAGGACCATTCTCCACAAACTTTTCACCTAAAATTGCCTGAATATTCAGTTCTAACAAAGATCTGACTCGCGACACACACACACACACACACACATATATATATATAGATAGATAGATAGATAGATAGAGAGAGAGAGAGAGAGAGAGAGAGGTTGAATTATGACAAAGCGACTGTAAGGGAAGCGCCAAGGCTTACTGTTCGGGGGTGGTTGCCAATGATCTCAACTGCTTGCTCGTTGGTTAGATGCTCCCATAGACCATCTGAAGCAAATATAACAAAGGAATCACTTGGTTGAAGAGTGTGAGATACAATAGATGGATGGGCAGTCAATATTGGCATTTTCGCTGGTGCTGGTACTCTGAACTTCGAATTGATGGGTTCATTGTTGTACTTGGCATGTTTCATATAAGCATCGCCTATAGACCTAGATACCTGCAATGCATAAACTGAATGATTGATAAATCTATGAAACTGATAAAGTTTTACAGAAGAAATGGCCATCTGCAGCAAGAGCAATTAAACCATGTCACAGTCGAGCCAGTTGTGTATAAATCGCAATGCAGTAAGTTGCTTCAATAAATGGTACATAAATGAGAACAATCTTAATAAAACTTTACTATTCTCAAAAAAAAAAAAAAATGCTATTAACTAAGAAGCTTTAACATGTGTAAAATCTTTTTTGAGATCTCCAGCGTGAAACTAAAGTAACAACACCTTTTTTCTTGGTACAAAATTACACAGTATAAGCCTTGACAAACAATAAATACAACCCTAAAAGAGATGGTCCCAAAGCATTATCACGAATATGCTTTTTGAGAAGTTGAAAAATCAGCAAGATCCGCAGATGTTATAGTTGCACCAATGTATTAACTAAGACGCTTTAACATAGCCAGTGTAAAATGTTTTTTGGGATCCCCAGTTTGTAATTAAAATAACAATCCTTTTTTCCTGGTACAAAATTACACAATACAAGCCTTCACAAACAATAAACATGACCCTAAAAGAGATGGTCCCAAAGCATTATCACAAATATGTTTTCAGAGAAGTTGAAAAACCAGCAAGATCTGCAGATGTTATAGTTGCATCAATGTATTGTCATAACCATTTGAAGGGTCTAATGCGTAGGCAATTGCTCCTTTTTCCCTATTGAATACAATTTGAAGTAAGGATATGACTATATATAGAAGTTATACGGTATGCCATCACACACTCAACCTGGTAGTCCAATGACATGATCAGACCTTACATCACCTTAAGGGAAATATGTAAAATACACTTTTGAAGAACTTAGAAAGTACTCTTTAACTTGCAAATAGAAATCATTTAAACTTGTGACGGCATGCGGGTACTTGCTTTGTAAGGATTTAGCTTACATCTATGGTCTACTTGCCATATTAACAGAAAGAGATGGCAAAAACCAACACGACCCTAAAAGAGGATATCACTGTATGTAGAAGCATTATCAAGAATATGTTTTCAGAGAACACATTACCAAGAATATGTTTGCAGATGTTATAGTTGCATCAGTGTATTGCTAAAACCATTTGAAAGTCCTAATGGTGGAGGCATTTGCTCCTCGCTGATTAAGGATATCATGTATGTAGAAGTTATATGGGATGCCATCACACACTCACGCGGTCAATGACATGATCAGACCTTACTTCACCTTACGGGAAATATGCAAAATACACTTTTAAAGAACTTCGAAAGCACCATTTAACTTGTGTATAAAAAAACATTTGAATTTGTGACAGCATGAGAGTACTTGCCTTTTAAGGACTTAGCTGACACCTAAGTTTACTTGCAATCTTAACAGAAGGCATTAAGAAAATAACAAAACTGTAGTAACCATGAATTAAGTCTTAACAAAATCCTAAGACATTAAGCGCGAAACCATATTCCAATTTAAGGAATCACAAACCAGCAGCAGCATATCTACGTTACAATCTTATCTAACCTTAAAAGTTCCATGTTGAGCCACTTAGAAATGAAAGAACAATTGGAAAGGCCATGTGTTGTACCTGTATGATTCCTTTAACTCTCCACACTCCATGTTTAAGGACAACAATATCAGGATCGTTAGGATGTTGTGCTGTAAGCTCCTGCCTCACCTCCTCCAAAATGGCATTGTGCTCAGTAGACAGCTGTATTGCCTCAATTCTGCCGCTACGGCCTATCTTTTTACCTAGCACAGCACGGGAATCGCCCGAATTGGCCACGTACAGCGTCCTCTGAGAAACTACACCGACAATACAGCATGTCCCTGTCGTCGCCATCTCGGGATGAGTAGTCCAGAGATCAGAAACCAGAGACAGAAAACTTTCCTCGGTTGCTAAGAAAGCGCTGTGGATCACATCCGACGTCACACCGTGAGGCCTTGATGAAATCTCTGCATATAGCAACATAATCGATCAATCGTTAATATATTGGTTACAAAGAGATTTATTTAAATTAACGGTGATTGATAGATACGGGTTCGGAAATGGTGGAAGAGGTGATCGCAGACGTAGCGGGCGGCGAAGGGGCCACCATGGCCGTCGTAGACTCCAACAAATGTACCGAACGGTCCAGATTCGATTTGAGCTTGATCTTCTAGAACTTGATTGGCTTGGACAGCGGCCATAGAGAAGCCGGGCCCATCCTGCCACCTCAGCAGACCTTCCTCGCCGCCGCCGCCGCCGTCACCTCCACCACCGCAGCATCCGGAGATCAGACCCATCGCCGCCGCCGCCATCGCACCACATGATCCGCCGCAGCGCCCCGGGAAGTATACAGAAGAAGCTCGATTTGAAGCAGATCAAGCTGAGGGCGGCACAGGATTAGCGATATCGGCGTATGATAGCAGCGGACGCGTTGTATTGTCGAGAGAGAGAGGCGCAGGATAGTGAGGTTGGCGTAGGATAACAGGGAGCAGAGGCGGAGTCGACGCGGTATAGATGAGTTGGCGGAGTATTCAATGCCGTACCGGACGACACAATTCCATTTCAGCAAAGGCTTGGAATACTATATATATATATATATATATATATATTAAATATTAGATATCAAAGTATTAAATACTATTATGGTATTTTATATAATTCATAATATGCCATCCCTGTATTTTTTTCTAATCAACTCCTAAATTTTTTAGTTACTGTTTAAATTTTTAAAAAAAATCTCTCCTACAATATTCGTGTCGAAGCTATTTTAAATATTGTATAAATAATTTTGTAAAAAAATTTAAATGAAAGTTTTTTATTTTGAAGAAATTTATAATTTTTATATATAATATTTTTTCAAAAATACTTCAGAATAGATATTTTAATATTCTAAAATTTTAGAGGGCCTCAAAATACTTATTTAAAAATATTTTTTAAATTTTTTTTAACATAATAGTTGTAGCTTTTATCAAATAAACATTTATGTTGAATATTTTTTAAAATAATACTTCTAAGAAGTATTTTAGGATATCAAAATTAACAGATAAAAATGAGAAGTTTATTCGTCAACTTTAAACATGGAAGGGTGCTAATATGGAAGTCTCCCTTCTACTTATCTCATCATGTAATATGTAATAAACATAAACATAATACATTTCTATTAATCACATAATAATTGTGAATTTTGATTCAATGCACATCGGATACACTTAGGCGTGTTTGGAGTGGGGGTAGAGGGCCGGTAACCGTTACCAGGGTAACGCTTACCGGCCTTCTACCCCGTTTGAATTGGGGGTAATGTGTTACCGGGGGTAACACATTACCCCCAAAAGGTGGTAACGTGCTACCCACCGTGAGAGGTGGGTAGCACGTTACCCACCTCTCTCGCCTCTCCATCTCTCTCTCTCTCTCTCACTCCAGCTCTCTCTCCTCTCCATCTCTCTCTCTCTCACTCCAGCTCTCTCGCTCCCGCCGCCGGCCAGCGCTCCCCCGCCGCTCTCTCTCTCGCCTCTCCATCTCTCTCTCTCTCTCACTCCAGCTCCCTCGTCACCGTTGCCGAGCTCTTCTCCCTCGCTCGCGCCGATCTCGCCGCCCTCCACCAGATCTCGGCGCGGCAGCCCCAATCTCGTCGATTTCGTCCAACATCTCGTCCGCGCTCAGCCCCGGTCTCCACCAGATCTCGTCCGCGCTCAGCTCGATCTAACTGGCGGCGGAGCTCGATTTCTGGTGACTTCGGCGGCGGCGGCGGACGCCGATTTTTTTTTTTTTTTTTTAATTTTGTGTATGTATGTGTGGGGGGATTATTAGTTACTCACTGTCCAAACAAGGGTATCCTTTACCCTGGAAAATTTTTTTGTTACCCAGGTAAGGGTATTACCCGGGTATATGGTACCCTTACCGGAGTACCAAACATGGCCTGATCTATAAAAAATTAAAAAGTCATGTAGCTACTTTGAAGAAATATAAAAGGTCTAAGATAAAAATAAAATATAATATAATAACTTAATAAAAATAAAAATTATTTTTTAGAAAAATAATCTACATATAGTATAACTATTAATATATAAGTAATTATATTGTATATTATGTAACAAGAATTTTATGTAGATAAAAATTTGATGTCACCACCATTTCACATCATACTTCTAATAACATACGGCAATTCCAATATAATATTCTTTTAAAAATAACTACTAATTTAAATAAAATATAAACAATTAGCGTTTAATATTATTAATATTGATATGAATGACTTGCAACGTCCATTGCACGGGTGTAAAGCTAACATATTGTAGTGATTCTCCATTTCTAGTAATTTATTCATAAAGATAGGTTCCACTAAAAATTCTAAGATCAATTCCAATTATCTAATTTGATCCTTAAACTACAGACTAAAGTTGTAATTATAAACTTGGAAACATGAAAAAGTACCAAGGATTTTACATAATAATACAATTTTCTATTTCATAGAACAAATATGTTACACAACATCATGTTTTTTTTTCGTTTAAATGAATATGTTACACAACATCATTATTGCATAATTCTCCAAACCAAATTATTTCATTTGGCCCTTTAGCTTATATATATATATAGATCTTTTTTTTTTGCTTTATTTGTAGTAAGCCAACACTACTTCAGAGATGCCACCTTTTGCCTCATCCCAGGGGAGTTCAAGTGTAAGCTTTCCACCTTCCTGGAAGTCACTTCCCACCACAGCACCATTCAAGAAGCTCCTCTTGGGCTTCACATTTGAATAAGCTAAGAATTTGCCACCACCTTTAACTTTCATCTTAACTTGGAACTCACTTCCGCTCTCTTCTCCATGTTCCACTTCCACTATAGTTCCTCCGCTGTTGAACATGTTGATGAGCCCAATTGGCGCAAACTTGACACCTTGACTTAGCTGCATGATTGGCACAAAGCTAAATATTTCGAATGAAGACGGTTGGATGGTGATTTTGATAGGTTCTGAGCTAGGTGTTGTCAGAAGTAATTTATCAGCCTGGTTGACGTAGACTGCGTATTCCTCCGCCGAGCCCATGTCGGGCGTGGACTCTTCGTTGTTTTGGTTCCACTCAACGTTGTTCACGTGAACCTCACCGGAAACTGGTTTATAGCACTGAGGGAAGCCTTTGTTCCTCTGTTCCTTCGGATCCCATCCTGCTCCTTGGCAGTTAAATGCTCCAATAACACCCCCATACTGCATAGAAGAAAATCTTATTACATCAAGAGTTACTCAAACATTTTATTTTTTAGGCCCCAATTACTACATAGAGCTAAGGCTCCTGACTCTCCCAGGAGGACAGTCTCACTCCGGGAGTGTCCCGTCGAACCAAGAGTAGTGAGGTTTCTTGAAGTCCATCTTACGACCGCGATATCCCGCCATCCCTTATAACATATGTATGTAAAAGTTTTCTAGCCTTCTAATCGAACTTTTAAGAACAAATATATTAGCTCCCAAAATTTATCCAAACCCAATATACAATTAAACATGCACTGTTTCACTTGAACAATGCCATCTTGGAACCGAATTGAAATGATTTTGGGATGAATTTTGGGTAGATATTGTACTGTCAACGGTCAGTCAACCTTTTAAATAGCAAAAAAGAATGCTTAGAGGCTAACAAAATACTGGACCCTATACTGCTAAAAAAAATGTGCCATATGGTGTTCACAGCAAGTAAAATCATTCTTTGGGAGAAAATACGGAGAGCTTCGGCATTGCTCTTTGAAATAAGAGAGAATACCTTGTTCAAATTCCAGATCTTGAGGATGGTTTGACCATCAAAGAGAGGGTTCTTGAACAGGCAGTCCCTTGTAGGCAGAGCAAATTGCCGGCACTTTGGTATTGTTCCATCGGGGAAGACGAGTTTCTTAATTAGATCAAAATCGTGGCATCCGGCAGAGTCACTGACGTAGATTGGTCCGCCGCAAATGGCCCTCGATGCTGCATGAAATTTTGCGCAGTGGTGATCGGATTGGAACATGTCCCAATCAGGATGGATGATCTGAGCCATCCACAAACTGTTGTATGCACAATGCACCATATGCAGACCTTGTAGCCAATACACTCCCATTGGATCCCCATTAGGGTCTTGGAACCAAAAGTCATCACCTTCACAGAAGAAAAACAGGAAATTTTCATTCAATATCGATCGGTATATAAGTTTTCAGAAGAGATTGAACTAAAGCAATGCTAGATTTCTCACCAACAATTATCCCAAAAATCAAGACAGAATGCATGTGTCTAAGTACTAAATAAACATTAAAAAAAAAAAGAAACCCAAAAAAGCAAAAGGACACGGACACGATTTTTGAAGTATTTTTATATAAATTATCTGCTGTGAACGCTATTAATGTCCTACTTAAATTGCTTAGATACGACCATGCTAGGACGCGCCTGGGCCGTGTTCGGTCTGAATCCGTGTCCGATATTCGGCCTATATGTTTTGGGGTGTCCGTGCGTCATACTTGGGAATTAACTTGGGAGCTCTAACAATTGTTTATTTAGGTGACATCCTTACCAACTCTTCCTATGGAGATTTGCCTGGTACCGAGGAAGAAGAAGTCGTTGCACTGTTGCATGCTGGAAATTAATCCTGTTCCCTTGAAGTTCTTGATAAGTGATTCTGTTAGCCCCTTGTAGTATGCCTTTGCAAGTTCAACCCTCCCTCCATAATCTTCGCAAAGATATTCAAGAGTCTTCAACATAGAACGAAACACATCAAAATTAGACTGAAATCACAGAACAAAAAAACAAAAAATAATAATAATTAAAAAAAATAGAGATAGAGGGGGCTTTACATGAATAACATCAACTTTGACACCAGTGATTCCAACACTGGAGAGATAAGAATGCATGGAGTCATAGAAATCAGCTGCTTGATCAGGGTGGACCAAACCGAGACCACCTCCTTCAACCTTCACCTGTGCGAGATCAGTCATGGTGCCTGCTAATCCAGGGGATACCTTAGCAAAGAGTACCTTGGAGTTCAGGTGAGTTGCCCCTGGCCTAACACCTCCCCAAGCTCCACAAAGAGCCTGCCAAACATAGATATCATCCAATCCCTTGAACTTTGTCCTTAAATCCTTAGTGAAGGCCTTAAATCCCGTATCTTCAGATTTATTATTGCATGTACAACTTTTACACCCTCGGATAGCAGAACTCTCTTCTTCCCTTCGTTGAAACATATCGTCTAATTCGTTTCTTAATCTAGTAATCTCTGCTTCATAACTAGAAAGATCGGTAGTGCCGGATATTGCCGCATCGTCCCGCGCATTCTCCACTTTCTCGAGTTCAAGGGCCTTGGCGATAAGCATCTTCGCCTTCTTAGGATCGAAAGAAGGCGCATCGGGACCCAACAGGGACCCGGCCTTGTACTTACCAAACTTGTCGCACTCCTGAAATCTGTCAATAAATTTCGATGTTACTGCTATAAAACAGAACTTGTAAACCATCTTTTTTCAAGTAAATTTAAAAGCCTACAATCTGCTCGCATAAAATTAGAAGAAATGCCACTTCGTCCAAATTCCACCAAAACGCATCGCGTGCTTGATCAGATGCGGCCAGTTTGCGCATTCCAGGCGCCTTGCAATGTGTTTTGGGCTCTCTCTTGGGTTAAATAGTACGTTTCTACAATTGACTATCAGACCTCAAAAGCAGAAATTATTGGAAGCTAAAGTTTGATTATATACATGAGCCCATCAAGAAATGCAAATGACAAATATTTGTGTGAATATAAAAAAAAAAAAGAACTTTTAAGGAGCCAAAAAAAAAATAATCTCATCCATTCGTAACTCGCACATATATCGAGAGTACGAATCATACTTCAATTGTTATGTAGCTAGGAAATAACTAAAAGTCATACCCGGAGCTCTGCTCTAAAGCATATGTAGATACCTGTAGAGCCTGGCGTTCATATGGGTGCCACCAATGGCGAGATTCTTGGCGTCCTGCATAGGAGGCTGATCGTCGAAACTGACACTCTGCCAACCATCATCGATGATAAGGAACCTCGGTGACACCCCGCCGTCGACGAAGTCCTTCACGCCGTAGAAAACTCCGATAGGCTCGACGGTGAGATAGAATGCATCCCAAGTGCACCAACCAAACTTATCCACCAACGAAGGCACCTCCTTCTCTTCCAGCAATCTAAAAGTATTCAAGTGAACCCTAGCGGCGGCGTAGGCCTCCTTCATTATATTATAAGGGTTGTCGGAGACATGAACATAAGCAATTGCGTCGAAAGATGACGTGGTTACTCCGGTGGACCCGCTCTCGGCGGCGATGACGAGTTCGCCGGCATCGCCAGGCTGGAGAGCTGACCGGAAGCTTCCTTCGATTATAGGTAGGATGACAACGTAGGAGCTGATCTCAGGGATGTTGAGCATCACCCACTGCGTCTCCATTTGCACGTCCGAGCCTGAGCTTCCCACCCACATCGTAGACCACCATGATTTGAACCTGAGCAATAAAAAATACGGAAAATTATGAATAACTCCCAAATTTTCTGAAAAGTTATTTTTTAGCCCATCCGTCTTTTAAATTTAATAATAAACCCCTTATTTTAATTTTACTTATTTTTTAACCCATATGTTTTTTAAATAGACACAAATAACCCTAAATAAAACTATTAACATATTTGTTTATACGTCTTTAAGCTTTTTAAATCCTCCGACGGTGATACCGATTAGCGCACCTTCTCTCTCGATCTCTCCGCCACGATCGCTCCCGCCGAGATGGTTTTTGTCCAGATCGTTCCCGCCGAGATCGTTCTCGCCATGATCGTCATAGCGAGATGGCAACGATAATCGGCGCCGCCGCGCCGGAAATTTCGAAAGTTTTGAAAATTTTAAAGAGAATTTATTAATAATTTAATTAATATGGGTATTAGTGTTCAATTAAAGGGTAAAAGAGTGAAAAATAAGTAATTTTAAAATTAAAGAGTTATTATTGAGTTTAAAAAACGAGAGGTTAAAAAATAACTTTTTAGAAGAATATGGAGTTATCCATAATTTTTTCTAAAAAATATAATATTAATAATAGGGGTATTTTCGTCAGAATTTAAAATATGATAGTTATTACGGAAATTATGAATAAGTACTTCTTTTTTAGAAAAGTTATTTTTTAGCCCTTCCGATTTTTATATTTAATAATAACCCCTTAATTTTAAATTACTTATTTTTTAGCCCTTTTACATATAAAAATGACACTAATACCCTTAACCGTTTACTAATTTTTTTGTTTAATTTTAGGGATGCAACTCGATGACCGACGCGATGATACAACTCATTGTCTTCCCGCGCTTCTGTTTCTACTATCCGCCATTGCGATGCAAATATGAAAAATATGAAACAATTATGTTAACTATGGAAGACAGCGCGGCGGACGATGACTAACAAATAAAAAAAAAAAAATATGAAAAAAAAAAATTACATTTGCAATGGCGATGGCTGTAGAAGACGGCGCGGCGGACGATGACTATGAAAGACGGCGCGGCGAAAAAAAGACGTTGGAGAAGAAGATTCAAAATATTAAAATCTCATTAGAAAAAAAATAATCGAAAGGGTATTTTCGTCAAAAAAATAATTGAGTTAGTTATTAGGGTTAAAAAATAAGAAAACTTAAAAATAGGAAGTGGTTATTAAAATCTAAATCTGGAGGGGTTAAAAATTAGTTTTACCAAGTCAAGGGGTCCATCCATAATTTCCCTAGTTATTAGGGTTAAAAAATAAGAAAATTGAAAATAGGGGTTAATCATTTAAATCTAAATTTGGAGGGGCTAAAAAATTAGATTTTATAAGTCGGAGGGGTGATCCATAATTCTCCCTAAAAAATAAGGGTTTTTAGTGTATAGCTTCAAACCCTGATTTTTAACCCATATTTTTCGAAAAAATATTGTATGCATCCGATACATTACATTATTCGTACATCGGATACATCTGTAAGTTTATTTTAAAAAAATTTTAAAATAAAAATTATAAATATTGATAAAATATATAAATTTTATATAAATTTTTTTAAAAAAAAAATATTTCTAACAGATGTTTTGAACTAAATAATTTTAATGTAAAAAAAAAAAAAGATTTTAATTTTTGTAAAATTTTGGAATCTAAAAATACTTTTTTAAAACTATTTTTAAAAAAAAAAATTTACATAAAAATTATATATCTAATCAATATTTATAATTTTTATATTAAAAAAAATTTTAAAAAATATTTGTAAATGCATACAGTACCTAGGATAACGTGGTGAACGCGCAGCATTCAATAAATTCTCATATTTCTCTCAAACAAGTATACGCACCCTCCTATATAACTAATTAATAATAGTTACAACAATAATATCCTCGTATAAAAAGATCAAATTATTAATATTATTCTGCATAATTCATCTAGTGCTGCTTCAAAAAAATTTTAAAAAAATTTACTGTTCAGCCCCCCTAATTTTAGGGTGTTTCAAATCAGCCCCCGAACCGATTTTTCCGCCGCCACCACGTCGGCGTTTCGGAGGCTGAACAGTAAAAAATAAAAAACGGAGGGCTGAACAGTAATTTTTCCAAAATTTTAAATCGGTACAGCCTTGCCTTTTTTAGTATCATCGTGACAATACTACAACACGATGTGCAGGAGTGGCACGAGATAGTTGCGGTGGCAACGAGATGCAGCAACCACGTAGACGATACAAATGAATAGACAGATCGCTTCATAAAATATGAGCGGACCAATTAGAGAAAAGTTTATCAGTACTTTGACTGAATACTATATTATTTAGTTTAATTTTTAAAGTAGGAATTATGTATTATCCAGACCGGTTTTTTTAAAGGCTTAATAAACGATTTTTTACAGCCCAAATTTCCTAAAATCTAGTATTATGACATTATATCATTTTCTCTAATTATCGGGAAAAATAACTCTGTTTAGCTCATTCGGTGGTTTCTCGTTCCATCTCCTGCACCCATCCCGAAGGAAGAGAACAGTGGATCCACAGTTACTGGTGCTGTGTGCGGCTAGTCCAGTCGCTCATCCATCTTCAACACCCATCTCGAGGCATGAGCCTCAGCAGAGCGACGCTTGACTAGAACGAATTTAAATGCAAAGCAAAGTACCTGAAAATACTGACGAATTCACGGCCGGAGAATCGGCCGAGAGAGTTGAGGAGGCGGTCGGAGGGCTGCGCTTGTGTGAAGCCAAGGAACCCACCCCTGTGGGCCATCGACTGGACACGTGCGACGATCGACGGCGGCGCATCGGAGGAGCGATATAGAGCCGAGAAGGAAGTGAAGGACACGTTCTCCGGCACGTCAGAGAGGATGGTGGTGCCGCTGGCGATGAGTTTCCCGTCTGACAATGAGAAGAGATTCTTCGTCGGCGCCTTCGCATGGTCTTTGTGCTTGACGGCGAGGGTGGAATCATTCGGTGGAGCCATTGTAAGATCAAACGAACCAAAGATTATGAAAAACTGGCAAGTAACAGCAAATCAAATGAGAAGATCTCCAGAAGCTGCAACGTGATGAATTGGTTGAGAAGAACGTAGGCAAGGGAGAGTGCTGTCATGCTGTGGTTGGAGGGAAGTAGCGAGTGAATATAATATAAACACGAGGAAAGGGATTTAGATTACCAGCTCCACTATGCTTTTTACGAAAGTGATGAATTTTGATTATTTTTTTACATATTATTTGATAAATTTTATTTTAATTATAAAATTATAGATTTTAATATAGTATATAATTTTATAGTTGAATTTTTTTTTAAAAAAAATGTGAAACAATATATTAAAAAATAATCTAAAATTTTTATCATCTTTTTGAAAATTATTTTGTATTTTTTTTTAAAAAAAAAATTAACTATAAAATTATAAATTATATTAAAATTTATAATTTTAAAAAAAATTAAATAATATTTAAAAATAAATTAACTACACATATAAAAATTTAATATTTTTTGAAATTTGTATTGATTGTGCTGGACGATAGAGATAGCACAATATTTCTACTTTTTCTCTTTCACCCAAATTTGTATTGATTTGCAATTATCCCGACGCGGGGCTTTGCCGTTTCAGCCCTTCGGTTTCCAAAGTCGCGCAAATTAGCTCCCGAAAACGTATTTTCGGAGGCTGATTTGTTTTTTTTTTTTTTTAAATCAGCCCCCCGAAAATACGTTTCGGGGACTGATTTACGAACCCCGAAAATAGGGGGGCTGATTTGCAATTATCCCGACGCTGCGCCCCTGTGACCAACATTGTGCCATGAATGACCATGTTGTCATTTGTCATAACGCTTTTTCCAAACTAAAAGCGTATGACAACATGTGGCAACAAGTCATACATGGCGCACCGTGGGGCACACATAGTGGAGCAGGGAATCTAAATCCCGAGGGATAGAAAGGAGTGAACGAGTGTCGAGTGACGATCGAAGTCGCTCGGAAATGGAGACAGAGACTTGGAGCCAAGAAAATAACTCAAAAAAATTGAAATTTAATAAAAAATGAGTCGATCCATCTACACGTGCTACGTTAGCTCTGTTATCTTTCTTTTTTTTTTCTTGACTGTTTGAGAAAGTACGGTACAAATGTCACTCAATTAGACCCCCTTACAACAGTTTATATATATACTACCAAAAATATCACCCGCGATGCGTGTAAAAAAAAATTTTATTTTTTTTTAATTAAAAAAATATATTTAAAAATATTTAATTATTTAAAAATAAAATATTTTGAAAAAATAATATATATTTAAAATATATTATTTTAATTTAATATATATATATATATGGGGGGGCGTGCACTGTAGCAACCCCCCTCGCCCTTAAATATATATTATATTATATATATATATATAATTTAAAGTATCTTTGTATAGAAAATTTTAAAATAAAAATTATAAAATTTGGTACGATGTATAGCGTTCATATTAACTTTTTTTTAAAATAATTCTAATTAGATTATTTAGAATTTAAAATTTAACATGCTTTAAAATTATTTTTAAATCTGTTGAACTTTACTGTTCCAAAATACTAATCATTTGTTTGAAAAATTTTTTAACATGACACAACAAGTTTCCAATCGAGATATACAATAAAAAATTGAACTCCACGATCACATATATAAAAAAAGTAAATTCAAATAAAACAGCAAGAAATTCAATTAGTAGATTGGATGAGATAAAGCATGAGGTCTATAATATTTTTCAATGACGACATGATTCTTGAAAATTAAAGTGATCCTTAACTGATTATGAAATTGCCATAATTCTTAATTAAATCATGGTCCAAAATAAAAATATTTCAATTATAATAAAAATAAACAAATTTAGTGCCAACTTTTATGTCCTTTGGCAGTACCACTTAAAGAAATATAAATAATAAAACAATTAGTTTATAAAGAAATTAAGCAGCCATGAAGGATTAACACAAGATTACATTACAACAACAGAAAGAAAGGGATTTTTTTTTTTTTTTTTTTTTGTAATTTAACATGCCTTCAATTTGAAATATTATTCTAGTTAGCAAAAAACCACTTTAGAGATGCCTCCTTCCCCCTTATCCCATGGAAGTCCAAATGCGAGCTTCCCACTTTGCTGGAGGTCACTTCCCACCTGATCAGCACCACTCAAGAAGCTACTCTTGGGCTTCACACTTGAAAAAGCCAAGAACTTGCCACCCCCTTTGACTTTCATCTTAATTTGGAACTCACTTCCATTGTTCTCCTTGTACTCCACTTCCACTATAGCTCCCCCCTCTGTTGAACATGTTGGTGAGCCCAATTGGCACAAACTTGGCACCTTGACTTAGCTGCATGGCCGGCACAAAGGTAAATATTTCGAATGAAAAACCGTTAAATGGTGATCTTTATCGGTTTTGAACTCGATGTGATCAGCAATAATTTCTCGGCCAGGTACACGGCGAATTCCTCTGCTGAGCCCATATCGGCGGTGGATTTTTGTTGTTTTGGTAATTGGTCCCACTCGACATCGTTCACAAGATTACAAGAACCTCACCAGAGACTGGTTTGTAGCTTCAATTCTTCGTTCCTTTGGATCGAACTAACAACAACAGTAAAATTGCGATGCTTTTTTATTTTATTTTATTTTAACTGATGGAACTTTGATCGAACAAACAAAAATGTTATAGATCTCAATGTCCATTCCAAAAATTCCAATGTAGAAGATAAACCATTGTTCTACTTCCAAACGAATGATGCACTGCTTTGGATCGAACTTGGATGATTTAGGGATGATTTTTTGGCACAATTTTGGGAGGGTCTAGCATAACTCAACCTTTAAAGACCGAATGCTAGAGTTGTAAATATCTGTCAAAAAACTAATGCAACAATGAACCATGTACTGCTAAGAAATGTTCAAGACTATTACCCTAATTATTAAGTCGGTTAGGTTGGACAAAATGCTCATGAATTGTGGTGCACAATGTTTCAATTTACGAGTATAATCTATATATATATATATAACTAGGTGATCAAAATCGTTATGTAATGTGATATTTTGAATAATTTTTGATATGATATGTATCAATTACTCTTATTCTAAACAAATTATATGACATTTGTATTAATTAATAAAAATTTATTAAATTATATAACTTATTTAAAGAATATGATAGATTTAATATTATAAATAAACACTTAATTTTAAATAATAATTTATAAAATAATAAAAAAAAATTAGTATAAAAATAGTTATATTATATATTATATAATATTAATTTTTTAAAATAAAATTTTATGGTGTACAAAATTTTTTATCATATACATATATATATATATATATGATGACGTGATAAATACGGTGCGTGCAATAACTTCTTCCTAATCACACGAGCATACCGTCCAAAGTCCCACACGACTGGCTCCATGTGCTTTTCCGCACCTAATCCCCCGACCAGCACCCCTCTGATCCAAATCTGACGGTGTCCAAGTCAGCAATATCCCGTGCTTGCTTTATATACGGTTAGCCCATTCTCATCGTCTTCTCCGCTGGCGTCCAGATAAGGCGTCGGGGGGAGAGAGAGAGAGAGAGAGAGAGACGCTGCATGAGTATTAAGCGGGTGAAGGAGGTGGTGGGGCCCATAAGGCACCTTAATCGACCATGGTGTTGGTTATCGTCCAAGCTTCACAACCCTCGAAGCTAGTCCCCGAAACCGCTCGGCGCCGGCGAGCTCCGGTACGGTGCCCTCGGACTCTCCGCTGCCACCTGACACTTCACGGACGGTTCAGACCGTCTGGGACTGCTAATTCAAGGTAATTCAGCTCAAACGTCAACGTCTATACATTGTGGTTTTTAAAATTCGATCAGGGATTCGATGAAATGGAAATGGTAATTATACCTATGTATAAGCTGGAAAGATACTGGAGTTGATTACTTGGTTCAGCAAGTTTTTGTGCTTGAGGAAATGCGACTGTAGATTCTGAAGTAGGTCCTAAAGAGACGTGGAGAAACTGGACTTTTTTCTTATTTATTTATTTATTTATTTTTTGTTAGAATTATTTTTAGTGATTAAAGAGACTTGATGATTGATAAGCTGATTTACACATTTCAATAAGAATATTTCTAGAGGAAGTTACGTCAGTAAGAGTTCATGTAAATCTAGCTATATTAGAATAATATCAATGCCAAATTGAATTAGGTGCACGAAAAGAACCTCTCAAACTGAGTTGCATGTGGGCCAAGGTAGTACAAGTGTGAGGTCATAAGAGCAAGATTGGTTGAGCTCTCAAAAGCTTGCAAACCGTGAGCTCGTGGTATGAGTCTGAGCTTGCAATAGTAATCTGGTGAGCACAAGAAGAGCTGTTGCACTGGTGAGCCGCGCAACTGGAGACTGAAGAGTATAGCACTCGAGCAAGTTCAAAAACTGGGAACTGAAGAGCTCAAGCTGAGTGACTAGGTAGCTTTTCCTTCCACAAGTAAGAGAATACTCTGCGGCTTCCGCATGATCAGGGGTTCGAATCCATGCAAAGGAAGGGAGATACCATAATTGCTCCACTTCGAGCAAAATTCTCATCCTTATGGGGTGGGGATACTAATTAGAAAACCCAAAAATAAAAAAGGAAAAAAGAAAGAGAATACTCATTTGCAAGGTCAGCTCATGCTCGTGGGCACGCCAGCACATTAGCACATGGTGAGCTCATGGACATGCCGTGGGCTCATGGCGCTATGTGCTCAGTCGAAGTGCTAGGAGTTGAAGAGCCGAGGAGCTAAAGGCTGAGGTGCTGACGAGCAAATGGCATTGCCGCTATGAAACACTACTCAGTTGATGATGTCAGAAATAATTTTACTTACTGTCATGGATGACTTCCTGAAAAGTCATAGTTGCACTTACTGTAGGAGTTTTTATTGATGTTCAGAAGATTTTAAGGTTAAATAATGATCAGTTTGCTGGAAGGTTACAAAATTTCCCTAAAGCTCATTGCCAAATTTTTACAAAGGACCATCAGAAACGCAAAGTTTGACAATAAAGTTATGGCACTTCTACTATTTTTCCAAAAAAAAAAAAAAGAAATGCTAATTTGTCTTGCTTCTTATGCTTTGATGTTGCTAGATGAACTCTGTCACTGGAAGTTGATGCACATCTAACTAATTTTTCCAGGTTCAGAAACTTTGTTTCATGCTGTTCTGTGACTAATGTCGAGGTTGATCTCAACAATGCTGTAACAGAAGAGGTAGCCTCAGAAAGGAGGATTCATTCCTCTCAAAGTGGTTGCTCCATTCCAGTAGTTACTCTGACATCAAATATTCTCGACACCAAACCCTTGAATCTACTGACCCAAGAAGCAGATACTCTTGTGAGAGCGTGGCCGGTATAGTTTGTCGTTCAACCATAGGTTATATATTGTTGATTCTACATTCCCTCGAAATATCACTGTATATTTGATATCAAATTATCAGTCATACTCTTTGTTGTTTTTGGTTTGTTTTAAAAATATAGGTACTTTCAGATGAGGAACAAGAGGTTCTAGCAGCTACTCCGGCTCATCCTGCGGGCTTATATGGTAGGTTGTTGTTTGATTGCACTTCTCAGAACAGAAAGAGGTCGCTTTCCAGTTGTCCAATCTGAAGTTAAACCATCTTATTCTCACCTATATTACCTGTTATGTTGCTCATGACATTATATAGTAACATGGAAGGTCGTAATCTTCTTTATCTTCCATTGTATCCCTCAGTTCTTATTCACTGACACCCTAGATCAGTAATAAATTTGACTAGGAAGTGTATACCACCAATGGATTGAGTTGTATGCTTTTCTGCTCTTGAACTTCCATTGGTGCACCTGTTGCTCACACTCTTGTTACTCTAGTGTGATGTTATGAGTTCGTAAGCTTTGTACAGCCTAGAGGTATGGAGTACTTATGGTCCATTCTTGTGGTCATTACTAATTTAGCAATATGAAAATAATACCTTTAGATCACATTACACCCAAGAAATTGACTATCCTGTTCTCTTTAAACTAAACAGTACTTCTGACATACTGCACATGTTTATCAGCTTTGTATGCAAGCTGCTTAGCTGGGAACCTGGTGGAGCAACTATGGAACTTTGCTTGGCCAGCTGCTGTTGCAATAGTTCATTCTAGTTTGTTGCCTGTTGCTGTGGTTGGCTTCTTTACCAAGGTATTCAAACAAGCTATTTGACACAAGGTTTTGAACTTGATAAGAGAAGTTTTTGATAAATCTCATGATATGCAGCTTGCAATCTTCATAGGGGGTCCTTTGGTTGGCAATTTGATGGACTCATTTCCTCGAATTCCGTCGTACTATAATTTGAATGTCATGCAGGTATGCCTTTTTAAGAAAGGAATTAATGTATTCTCCTTGTTAGTATTCTGGTAAAGTTGATTTCTTGATCTGTTATCAGACTGCTGCTCAGTTGTTGTCTGCAGCAATGATCATATGTGCTCTTAAAAGTGTGCACCATACCTCGGCAACATCTGTCATTTTCCAACCTTGGTTTGTAGTATTAGTGCTAGCCAGTGCTGTCGAAAGACTTGCAGGCTTAGCATTGGGCGTCACTATGGAACGTGATTGGGTTGTGCTGGTAATGATGTAGTGATTGTTGCTAATTCTGATTCACATCGGATGCTCTCTTATGTGAATTTTTTTTTCTCCATAATAAAGTTAGCAGGAACTAATAGACCAGTCGCACTAGCTCAAGCAAATGCGATGCTTAATCGCATTGACCTTCTGTGTGAGGTATAACTCTGTGTAGTAATACTAAATTTGTTTGCAATTATTGTCTAAACTCTTCATTTGGACTTTGGAACCTATCTTTTATTTCATTATCTTCACACATACAGATAGCCGGAGCTTCACTTTTTGGCATTTTACTGTCCAAGTATGACCCTGTGACATGCTTGAAGCTCGCTTCTGGTCTGATGATATTAACTCTCCCTGTTCTGGTATTTTACTCTAGCGTTATCAACTAAACACTTTGGTGCCAAAGTTCTCAGCTGTTTGACTCTCACTCCTTCTAACTGCAGATTCTTCTGGGTTATGTGATTAATAAGCTCTCCAGTGGGGTCCTAGATCAGTCCAGGTTCTGCCAGAATTTTGATAAGTCTTCACATGTTGGTTCTTCTATTGACATGAGGAAGATAGGTAACACTACTTTTCATTGAGTGTCTCTTCTCATCCTTTCTAACAGCTTTGTATCTGATTTCATCTGCTGATTCAGTGGAAAGTGGACTGGCCACTATCAGACACGGGTGGATGGAATATAAGAATCAACCAGTTCTCCCTGCTAGCGCGGCCTATGTGCTTCTCTGTTTCAATATTGCTTTAGCTCCTGGTTCTATCATGACAGCATTCTTAACACATCATGGTATGATCTCAAGATTCTCAGAGTTTATGGAGCCGCTTGTTAGAAACAAATCTTGTATAACATTTCAGTATCAGTTTTTGATAAGATTATGTTTTAACAGTTACTTGTTATAGAAGATTTTCTGTCTGTCGTAGCTCATGAATGCTATTGAACTAGCTAGTGCATTTTATCATCATTTTTGGACTACTAGTGTTTCCGGAAGAAAAAGCTCTTGGACTCAAAAGCAGCATACTTCTTGGAAATGCATTTGTTTGCTTAAATGTTTAAGTGATTTACTAATATTATCCTTGCGCATAATTTACTTTTGAATTGGTAAAAAAGCTAGCAATATGTTTTGACACAACTACCAGATAGAATGCAGCACCAAGACGTTCTCTAATTTCACGAGACTATTAGCTGGTAGACTCTTTTTTTTTCCACCTTAAAAAAATGATGGCTTGAGAAATTTGTATTCCAACTCCTACATGGCTATTTCTTGGACCATTATGCATAGTTGGAGAAACAACCGTAATTGACCATCAAATCTTATGGAAGCATGAACGTACACTGTACTAATATCACGTCATTCATGAGCATATTACAGGTATAAATCCATCTATAATTGGTGGCTTTAGTGGTTTGTGTGCCTTCATGGGTGTTGCTGCGACATTCTTGTCTGCAAGTTTAGTTAGGAGGCTGGGCGTTCTTAAGGTTTGTATCCTGTGCTCTCCCGTAGTCGTTCATACAAGATTTATTAAAGGAATGGTCTAAGCATATCCAGAACATACCAGGCAGGAGCAGCTGGATTGATTTTCCAAGCATCACTTCTGGCAACAGCCGTAGTAGTGTTCTTGACCCGTTCTATAACTAAGCAGACATCATTGCTTTTCTTCCTCTCTCTGATTGTAAGAATCACAATTAAACTTTCCTAGTTGGTTATTACGCCATGCACATGCTGTTATGTATGGGTAGTTTGACGATATATTTTTTTGTCTTCAGGTGCTGTCTAGATTAGGGCATATGTCTTATGATGTTGTCGGGACACAAATTCTTCAGACAGGAATACCTGTTAATAAAGCAAATCTAATCGGAACAACAGAAGTTTCAATTGCAAGCCTGGCAGAGTTTTTAATGTTGGGCGTAGCGATTATTGCAAATGATGTTTCGCACTTTGGTTTTCTGGCAATGCTATCTGTTTCCTCGGTTGTTGCTGCAGCATGGATGTTTTGTTACTGGTTAGCAAATCCAACAGATAAACAAAGGAAGCTCTTTTCATTTGATCCTCACTTTTCTGACGGTAAGATTTATTTATAAAATATTGCTATAAACGGTATCTGTATTTTGTTCTGCCAAATCTTGCTTTAAAAAAAAGGAATTTGAATTTTTTTTTGCATTGTAGGATTGTAGCCTTGGAGCAGTTCTCTTCTATTTAGAGATATCTCATAGTTTTTATGACAACCAGAATCTTATAAAATGGTCTATTCTATTGAGTAGGTCTATAATGTTGCATGGCCAAATATTTGAACAACAGAATAGGTCGATGACTGACCGTTTTTGGTCTCTCAACCGGCGGTACTGCCTATATCCATGGGCCTACTCTACTTATGTATATAATTGATTGATGTTTGTTTCTCGGTTAAAATTTTTGAAAGGGTTAAACCTATGTAGATGCACCTTGCCGTACATGGTCTTATTCTTACACTAAATTTTGTGTTATTATGTTAGATTCTTATAGTTATTTGAAAGTATGCTATACCATTTCATTTGCTTTCTAGTCGCATTGCATTCATCATGGAATTCTGTCGACTTGGAGATAATATTTGCAAAGAGGCCCTATAATAGTAGGTTTGAATGGAACACTAATTGGAGACCTGATATGATGTTAATAAACCTGAGTTGCGTCGCTATCTTATTATTGTTTGCAGATGGAGCAAGAGTTTCACTGGATGATGGATAAAGTTGATGATGGTAGTTGACGACGTCTTCATTCGAACCGACTTTATTTGCCTGGATGGCTTCTTAATGGTTTGAGCTACCGTCATCTGGCTATGCTTCCTCGATTTTCTATGGAAGACTTCCGATTACCGAAGCATCAGAAAGGGAGGCAAACCAATAGATTCAAGTCAGTAAATTTATTGCTGCAATGAGAAAAATAGATTCAAGTCATCATTCAAACCAATAGATTATTGCTGCATTGAAAAATATTAGATTCAGGCCATCGTTTCAAACCAATAGATACGCACAGAGATAAGATAGCAGATCATTAAAAATACAAACCGACCAAAGAATAATGCAGTATAACACTTTGTATCATCACTCGATTGTAAATTTTGTTCTTATAACCGCAGAATTCGTTTCTTCTATATTTTCCACACGCAAGATTTCTAACTGCATGACTTTTGTTTTTTTAACTCCTCTTGTCTCCATAATTTGATGAGAGATAACTTTAAATTTCTAATAAATTTAAACTTGCTGATTTTGAAGTCTTAGGAGATAATACAGAGTCTTCACTTAATTTTTCTGCGATGTACGATCAATTAAGCTTGCCTGAATACACCTGCGATTACATCTTCCCTTTCCAAGCCTTTGCTCCCCATGACTCCTCATTCCTTGTACGCCGAGCCTGATCAGTATAATATTTTGCTGTAAACATATACAATCCCTATTAAGTTAGCTTTTATTTCAATAACTGATTATAACCAACGTCTAAATTGGATTTCTTTTGAGAGTTACAATAATAGTTTTGCCGGAGCCTGTGCATTACAACTTGAGACATTTCACAAAAGTGTATGCAACTTGCTCTATGGACCTCTAAAAGTACTGCAAGTGTTATTTCAGATGATGGCAACTAAAACTGTAATTTGAAATTAAGCTCTACCAAGATTTTCTGTGCCGAGCCGAGACGAATTTCGATAAATTCAGATCTCGGTACGTGCCGACCGTGCCAATGGTGTTGTGCCGACCGTACCAATATATATTTTTTATCTTTTAGAAATTAAAAATAAAAATTAATTAAAAATTTTAAATATAAAATTTTTTAATAGATGCCGTGTCATGCCGACAAATGCCAGAATAGACACGTGCCGCCCGGCACATACTGTCGACCGACATCGAAAACCATGAGCTCTACAGAACTAGCATAACCAGAATCAGTCATACCAGTGTGCACATACATATACACACCACCAGATGAGAATAAAACTGGGGAAATTACGTCACCCAATAGAGATAAAGATATTGTGTTAAATTACTGGAACGTGATTAAATTAAAATAGGCAGGTAGCAGCTGTTAAATATTAGTCACAGATAACCAGCATAAACAGAAATCATCTAACTAATTGCATGGCGTCATCTCCCTGCTGAGATGATGGTCGCTGACATAAAATTTTTGCTAAAATATACAATCACAATTATTTTCCATACGAATACTGCAACAAATCCTGATTGGAGTACGTGATCTCTTCAAAATTGTGCTGCATAATCTATACTTCTCAGCAATGAAGCACATACTGAGAAATGATTACTGTTCACTTATGGTGCCTACTTCGAGCATCCGGTGGTGGCCTGACATTAAAAACAGAAAAAGTTGAGTGTAATAAGTAAATGAGAGGATGGTCCCGTATTCTACTCATGCAGCACACTCCTATTATCATAACAGCATTTTCTAAATAAACTTGATTGACTTGATTAACATGAAATGGTTAGAAACTAAGTTTATCGAGCTCGGACTACAAACAGGTTGAGTGGATGGATCACTGGTACAATGCAACCAATTGATTTATAGAATTTACTAGAGATACTGCTAGACGTACTACAAGCAGAAATTTTTTGTAATTTAGATACAATGATTATAAATATTTACCAGCAACTATGTTTGCCTACATCTTCAGTGGGCTGGTCCCGCACCATCGCACGAAAATCAGTTCTAAAGTACAAAGCATATGTTAAATAGTAAGCCCAGAAGTTTCTGAGTCACTGGTGCATATGAAAATCAAACTGTTACAAGGGACTCATAGAGGCAGTTGGACTGCCACCCTGAGATGTAGGTTCACTTCACTAGTTGAAAAGTTGATCCCATTTGGAATTATAAGAAATGTTTTAACACATTGATGTTAAGAATGAAGTGTTTTTAAAGTAGATCTAACACTTAAACGAAGTTTGCTTCACACTTCGGCTTTTCAAATCAAAATGGGCGTAGACTTAGGAGTCAATACCCAATGCAATAGATTAGCAAGATCCCTTCAAAGTTTTCACATAATTCATCTAACCTTATATTTCAATATTAACGTGTGTAGAAGAACTTATGACTTGTACTTACAAGGTCCCAAGGTGTTTCTAACCAGATCAGATAAGTAACGGATACCTTCCTGCACAACCCAATATGTGCCGAGAGTTATCATATGGGTCCAGTCGTTGCTAATTTAATTCATTAACGTTATAATTTCAATATTAATGTGTATAAAAGCTTATGACTTGTACTCAAGGTCCCAAGGTGTTTCTTACCAGATCAGATAAGTAACAGATACCTTCATGCACAACCCAATATGTGCCGAGAGTGTTATAGTACGGGTCCTGTCATCGCTAATTTGATTATGTGAACGAAATCTTTCAAAAATGGCTTTGGGTTTGAAGCTCACAATAACATTGGGGGAAGATACTTTCGCGGAAATAACTTCTCCATCCATCCAAAAAAATTAATACATGATGCTTCTAATTAAAATACCTACCAGTTATCTCCTTCTAACAGTTGCTGCCCGCTGCGCAACTGCCTGCTGTGCTTGACCAGCAGATTGTTCACCAGCTTGCTCCTCTGGCGGCATGTTCATAGCTTGTGTAACCGCATTCATGACAACGAGCCCAAGAGGAATGAGGTACATCCACTATAGACAGAAAATAAATTACACACAGTCAGAGATGCATACATGTAAAAAGTGATGCACAAGTGCAAGAATCTAGCCTGCAACAACTTCAATTGCAGGTCCACAGATTTAATATTTGATAGGTATCACATTAAAGAAAGGCATATTTTGCAAGTCATTAGGAAGTCACTGCGTCCAACTATGTAAAAAAGATGGATGCATTCAAGAGAACCAAATTAATGCAAGATGAAAAAAACAGCTCACATATTTTGCCCAGAATGATTTTTCAGGTGGTTTAACACCTTCCCCTTCCATATTCTCTGCAGCAACCAACGTTTCAGCAAATGACGGAGTCCTACAAGGAAGACAGCTTGTTAACTGCAATAACTATGGCAATGCTTCAACTTAAAAACTTAAATCTTCTCATGGCATCATTGGTACTTGGTTAATCTACGTGTCAAATCTAGCAGCAGGATAGAGGCCTACGCTAACACTGTTCACATTTACTCCACAAAAAATCTTAGTTTTGGATGTTTTCTTTTAAAAACAAAAACCTTTACAAGACTAAAAGGATGCACGTGTCCTTGCCACCACTATGATATAGTAGTAATTAAATCCAAATTTCATATGAATCATACCTTGGTGCAACATCCCTTGTCTTCACGAGAGTATTGGAATTAAATGACCACTTCTCCGGCTGGAAAGAAAAGAAATAATACAGGCAAGGGAATCCATTAAACAAAATAAACTTAAAAAAGTTTGTATCTGCTTCAAAAAACATATTTCATTTTATTAGATAGATGCCGATATAAGGATATAAAATCCTCTTTTCTAAATGCAACCGAAGATATACTTTCAGAAGTAACCATAAGAGCCATTCCCTTTGCATATATACGTTAAAAATCTAAATTATACTTTGCCACCAAACAAACTGTTCTTTGTTAGATAGTCTAACGACTCTAAAATCAGCATGTTATAACTTATACATGAGATCAGAAATTTCCAATAATCACCGCATTTCCAAAACTTTCTATTACAAATGAATCACACGAGACCTTCACTTGTCTCTTAAGCAGCAAAAAAAAAAAAGATAATGTTTACAAACATACAAGTTTCAGAGCTCGTGGATATTGGCACATCCCTGCAGAACCATAATTGACAGCCAAAACATTAACACCATCCTGTTAAAGAAGGAGAAATATCAATGAATAAATCCCAAGAAACACTTCTATTGATCCCAAATTAGCAGAGATAAGTTAATATTTACACTGCTATCTGAATTATATAGCTTTTCCACAGAAATAAATAAACAGCTAGTATATCTTAAACATATCTATTTAAACTTACTTCTTCCTTATTCAAGGAAGAAGCCAAACCTGACAAAATATAGCAACTGACCAAAACTTACTTTCTTCCTTGCAAGTAATATTCTGTTATGGACTGGATCTGGAGTGACCGAGCTGTTGTATTAAGTACGAGTTGAGTATACATCTAGAATAGTAAGAGTTACTAGAAAAAGAAATAGTATTAAATTATTGTAAGGGTCCATTATTAGAAAAAGTACTAACTAGTAAGGAGTTTATATGTTGCAAGAGTTTTTATTTATTAGGAGACCTAGATTAAGAAAGAGTTTGTATTAATCAAGAGTCTTAGTTGTAGGTCTACAATATATATGTGTCTAATGTACAAATAATGCAGTTTAGTATTTAGTAAATCATGCCTCTCTTAGATAATTATTGTGCCAACACCGACCTCCGGTGTTTATCTCTTCGCCATTGGACATTATACTGAACCGAACTCAGTCGGTTCACAACAACAATCCAAAGATGGCTCATCTACGACCGGCGGCTGCGTTTGAGAGCTAAGACTGCCTATGAATATCCTCATTAGACTATGTACTATTGTTTACTACTTTTACAGTAAATGATTTTGGAAATTAATTCTGCCCTTGAATTTCATTAACAGACTTGTCCAAAACTTTCAAATTGTGGTAGCAGTTGGTGCTTCCTAATACCCACCATTTACCCATAGACATATTATGTATATGTCTAGGAAAGACACCATCCAATATGAACAACAATTATAAAGAATAGGGGACAATGCCACTGCAGCATTTAAAAATACTAGCAATAGCTTTCAGCCTTTCCGGCTAAGAGACTCAACTCTCGAGTGGAGATCATGTATATAATTATATCCACTCTGGGTTAAACATACATATAAATGTCAATTTTTGCAATTGCAATTTATCTATTTTTCAATATGCACTGATATCTAGTATTACTAGCTATAAAAAAAAACATTCACTCTATACATAACAGACACAGTAAGGCAGCAATTATTTTCTCTACGTGATTAATCATTATGGGTCTCAACAGAAGACAAATATCAGAATGTGCAACTAGATATATGCTTGTTACTTTAACAATAGGCATTAAAAGCAAGCGTCTAAAAGGTAGTAAGCAATAGCCATACTAGTTACTGCTGATCAGGTATTACCATGTGAAAAACAAAATGCTCATCCAAAGTCTTCCTAGGGAGGCATCTCTGAAGTCAAAAGGATACAACTGTTAGACGCATATATAGTCAACTGATACCTTTTATCAAATAGAAGGCATAAACAGAATTGGCAAAAAATATTTAAGCGAACTTCCTTTAACCATTATGTTATGTAGATAAAAGACACAGCATCTAAAGTATGTCTACACATTTATATAATACTCGAAAAGGCTTTTTGCAATTTCATTGCGTAAGAGACCTGATTAACTTTCTTAAACAAGCATAAGCAACATAAAAAGCAGCTGACAGTAACGAGTACTTTTGCTAGAGATAGCAAGAAAGAAAAACAGAAAGTACAAGCATAAAAGTCCATGGCTTACAGTAAGTTGCAATGCCGTATTTTTAACTACTGTATACATTTATAGCTAGGCATTAAGCAGTCTTCTTTATATTAACCTCCTATCATATCCATCAAGAAGGAAACAACTCTATGAAATCAACCAGTCAACCAAGGAGCAGAAACACAAGCCACCTAACTTTTACACCTCTACTCAATACAACAATCTGCATGGCAATGCACAATCTAAACCAAGGCAACCCAACGCCATGAAGTGCTGGACCAAAATTATACTAATAGAGTACAACAACAACATAGCCAGCCCAAAGCAATGAAGTTCAGAACCACAATTAGTGATCGTATGGATTACAAAAACAACAGCAAAAAAAACCTTTTCCCGCTAGGTGTGTCAACACATGGATCGTCATATATCATTGTGCTTTATATTTAGAACCACACCTTCATTCAAATCAAGGAAAATAGGCCATTTAAAAAGTTTTCACCTACCATTCCCGATAGGAGCTATTACCAACACCTCACACATCTAAAATGGCGTGTAGGTGGGGCACCCTTTTACATCTCCAAATATACCTCAAGTGAATTTCTTATCTTGCTCTCTATTGGAGCTAACCCAGTTCTCTTCCCAATCACTTTATTTCAAATATGGTCCCCACCTAGGCGTCAGCATATCCACCATCTATTCCCATTTGTTACGCATACTTTCAAGACATGTCATACACAACCCAACAATTTGATCGAAAAGCATCGCCAGCCTGATAACCATGCTTAATACTTTCCAATTGATTGTATGAATTAAAAATAAAAAATTCCTGAAACTTTAGATTTGGTGTTCTCCAATATCCCTTTAAATGGTCTCAACTACTGCTACTACTAACAGAAGTTTCTTGTCTTAATAATGACTTAATAAGTTTTTTAGTAATACATTCCACAGGTACTACATATTGTAAAATTCATAGAACCTTTGTTTATAGAAATCTCAGCTTTCAATAATCTCCAGAGAGGTACTATACAAATTCATGACATGTAATTAGCAGCTTACAGCTCTGATGGATGAAGTGACAAAATCTTTCCCAGAAGGATTCAACACATTGGTTGGTATTCTAATTGTGTAGAAATCATCTTCCTTTAACAGCCTCTGTGGCAAACAACACAACCAACATGAGCACTCCTGTAACTTATTAGACATGCCATAAGATATACACCAAAGATAGCATACTTGGAAGGCTTCCTTCTCAGCTCCAGTAAGTTCATTCCTTGTAAGCCTAAGCTTGGTTATACCCTGCTAACAAAATCAAACAGATGTTTAACGACGATGGTATGTATCAGTTCTACCCCTTTTTGAATTTGGTCTAATAATTATTGCCACAAAAACGCTAGCATTTCACTTTTGCCCCTCACATCAGTCACATGACTAAGATTCACAGTAGAGTACCGTGACAAAATTGGGATGTTTAAAGTATCGTGATTCAATCCATGGACTAATGTTATTTAACGAAATAGAAATCTTATACACATACTCTAGCACTGTTATTTACAATTACAGCACTACATTACCATGTATTATTAGGGGCATAAGTGAAAGTCGATCAAAAGAAAGTTCTGATTCGATGCAAACAAAGGAGTACTGTTATTTTATATAGAACTGTGAAACACAAACCCTAATACTGTTATGTACGATTGCCACAATACAGTACTGCGAAATTTAGGGGCATAAGTGAAATTCAATCTAAGAAAAATATATGTTTGTCTTACGGGCATCACCTGGCCACGATGGATGGACTTCAGCCGAGCCGTGAACGTGCCGGCCGGGGAGAAATCGGAGTCTCCAAGGGCGTGCTCAAGAGCAAATTGAACCGAATTCGAATCGCCGGAGCCGGGATCAGTCCGCCGGTGAAGAGGTGGCCGAGTCGGTGCCGACTCGATCGGACGAGCCCCGTCGACGTCGAACTCCTCGTCGTCGTGTAGAAACTCGTCGGACTGAAACGCCGAAGAAGCAACGGCGAATATGAGTATGAGGAGTGGCAGAGCGAAGAAGAGAATGCCGGAGCGATTGCCGGCAGCCATGATCGGATCTCGAGGCGGTCGGACTTGCCACGAAGATGAGATCGAAGTTACCGCGCTAGTGAGGATGCGGAGGGGCCTATGCGACTATGTTATGTCTGACAGTAGGGCTATTTGAATATAAAATATACTTAAATCATATAACTTTTATTGAGATTATACTATTTGAATAATTATAGTTTTAACTATATAAAATATGATTATTTTGAATTTTATTATTTCGTGCTTAGTACGAGTTAATAACTAACAGTAACAATAATATAAATATAGATAAAGTAGAGATAAATTACAGTTTCATGCCAAGTTGCACTCTTAATTATATGCTATATATCAAATATTTAGTTCGACATTTAAGATTATGTATTTTGCTTATATTCTTTAACAATTTAAGAAGTCTCAATATCATGTGTTTTTGCATATTCTAATGAAAATTAGATAAAAATTTAAAATACTTTAAACAGAGGATATGTATTGCAAAATTGAAAAATACAGTAAATTTATTCTTTAAAAGTTTCAGTCACTTATAAATTTAAATGATATTTAAAATTTAAATTTAAAAGTTAGCTGACATATATTCAGAACAAAAATTAAACCCAACATATGAACTTTGTAATTTTGTAGTTGTTATATTATTTGAGTAATTTTAGTCATAAATTAAAATATCTAATTATTTAAATTTTGTTGTGTTGTTGTAAGTATGGTTTCGGAATTAATAATAGTGTAATAATATATATAACGTAAATAATATTCATAATTATTTGCCACATGGATGTTATGTTATTTGCCATCTAGATATCTTGGTTATTGGCGACGTGGCAAATAATATTTAAACTTCTTATATTTTATCTTCTGATTTCGTACAGAAATATTAGTCATCTTCCTTTCTTAAATTTAAAAGGGTCTATTCCTCTATCTTTGTAAATTTAAAAAAAAAGAGACTATTCTTTTTTTCCATTTTAACATAAAAAGATTTATAATTTTATATTATAAAAATAATATTAATTTTAATAAATTTTCTTTCAACTAGATCAATGCGCCAATATAAATTAGCTTATATTTCTTGTGTTATATTAAGTTAAGTTCCAATTACATTTAATCTTAGCTTGTAGTTAAAAGTAGTTATTTTATTTTTGTTGTTGAGCTTGATTGAGCTCCAAACATTAATTCTAAATCAGATAAAGTTTGGTTTGAATTCAAAATTTATAAATCCATGTATTTATTAAAATCAGTGGCTTCTGGATACTATTTTTTTTTTTAAATTCTAGTATTAATCAATTAATTTAAGTTTGTGCTAATAAACATTTTATATTTAATTTCAAACCTAAATTAGAATATATGCGGGCTGAAAATGTACAAATTGGACCACAATGGAGGCCTTAATGAGAAATAACTAAGAGGATCTTACTGGAGGCCTAATGGAGAGTAACCGCCAACGGGCAACGGCACCGTGTTTAGGTTACTGATCTCTCTCTCTCTCTCCGGCTCTCCCTCTCAACCAGCAACGGCGCTTCGCCTCTCTCTCTCCTCTCTCTCTCTCTCTTTCTCTCTCTCCCTTAATCACGCTGCCTCCGGCTCTGCAAGGTATTTATCCCCGCACTTTGAGCCGCCGGGGTGACAAATTCATCTTGAAGTAATTGGGTGAGGTGAGACGAACTCAGTGGCTATACGTGGATCCGCCCAGGAATAATGGCGTCGTCGTCGGAGAAGAAGAGGCCAGCGGCGGCTCCTCCCCCGCCTCGTGCTCTAACTGTAGGCCAGTTCGCTTATTCCCGCGCGGCCGAGCTCCGATCACTCCACTCTATTCTCACCACTAGGCTCGACGGTGACTTCCGCTCCGGCCGCCGCAAACGGCGCCGCACAACCGGGCATCTCACTGCCCGCAACCGCCGCCGGAGTCGGAGTAATGCAGATGAGCGCGGATCCCGAGACACGGGGGTGAAGGAGTCGGAGTCAGTGCCGAGGAGAGTTCGACGAAGGCTGGAGCTCCAGAAGAATCCAGAGCTGGGGTTTTGCGAGACCGCTGATGGGACCAAGAGATTGAGAACGCATCTGTGGCATGCGAAGCGGTTTAATATGGTGAAGCGATGGGGATTCTATCTCCCTCTCGGATTGCTTGGGAGGTAATCAAAAGTCCAAAGAAAATTTTACCTGATATTGTTTTTCCAGCGTTTGCATGTTTATGTTAGTTAAGGCAGTGAGTTCTTAGTAGGAGGGCTGGAAACTTGTAGGTGAAATTGCTTATGTTTTGTTTCTAGCTTATGATTCTATGTTGTATTTTGTAATAGTTCTTTTATACTCACTGTCCTTTTTACGCTTATTTACTAGCTTAATGAAGTAAGCACTGTGGTAATTATTGTTTGCGCACCTAGGAGTTCCTCAATTTTTTTTCTATTTCAATAGTTCGCTTGTTTGTGTGAGATTATGTTATCTTTTGGAGTTATTTGTTGGTATGGTGCTCAGATAGATATTTTGTTCTGGTTGATGATTGCTTTGACGTAGTCATATTTGATATTCTGCAGGGGAAGAAATTCAAGGGCTGTTTTGAAGTGGTTAAGATCAGGATCAGTCGTTCATGATACTAGCTACTTCATTCCTATTCAATTAGATGGTCCAGAGGCAGGCATTTTCCTCAGCCCTAGTAACTTTGGTGACTGTAAATAGTAAAGCAAGATACTTTACTGAGAATTGTTACCTTGCTTTATTCTCATGCAGCTGGAAAATGTGTATAACTTAGGTTTGCCTTTGCATGCTTTCAGGCTTCACTACTGGCTACTCTTAAATTGGTTATGCTTCCCCAGCTTTCTGTTTCCTCGGAAGAACTATGTTGTTCTGCAACAAATGGATTTTGTTACAAAAATGCCATGGTATATAAGTATATTATCGTTCTTCTGTTATACCTGTAACTTGAGCGGAGGATGTTCTAATGCTGAGAATTTGATGCAGCTTTATCATTGTGGATCTCCTGCCTCTCAGTTTATTGCTCCAGTAATTTACATGTGGCGTCCATGTAACGTAGAAGAGTTGACTAGCTCAGAGCAAAATCATGTAAGCCATAGCACTGTCACCCCCAGTAAAAGTGAGTGTAGCACATCTTCCCGACAAATGTGGATTTGGATACATGCTGCTGCTTTTAAAGAAGGCTTTGATGCACTGAAGTTTGCATGTCAAAAGCAGGTAAGCAAGTTCAATTTTACATGTTTGACACGATTTAGTACATGCCAAACAATGCAGTTCCAGTTGTCTATACGTCTCTTTAGCTTTCAACTATTCCTTTCAACTTGTTTCTTACATTCTTAGCTCCTCTACATTTTCATTTGTTGAGCCACGACTTGCAGAATGAAATAGTTCCCTACTAAGAAATAGAACAGGCAAAATCTGGTTAAATGTTCGTTTAACTGATAATGCACAACTAAGCAAGCTGGTTATGCCTTTAACCTACCTTTGTTTGTATTTCTAGAATGGCATTTCTTTTTTCTTCTAGGTAATACACGTGATAGATGTTGATTTTATGATTAATTTTTGCATCTAAATAACTCTTGAGACTTAGTGGGCTGCTAGGCAGTTCAAAGATTGCAGTTCTTTTATTTTCTAACCTATCTATTGAGCCGGTTTTATGATTCATTAACAAAAAGTGTAGTGAGGATAATAGTTGTACTTATTGAGATATTATTCTTGAATACAGTGATATCGGACTTTAAATTGTTAGTAAATAACGTAATATGAGTATAATGAATGGTCCAACCTTGTGTTATGTTGAAGCCAGTGTATCCTCACATATCAGTACCTGTTTCAAGTGTGTAATTGCTTTTCTAAGCAATGGATAGGGTAATTGTGCTAATGCAGAGGTTGTTATACATACAATGCAGGCGCATCAGAGTGGTATCTCTATCAACTGTTGTTCACTCGAGGGCCGTATTGCACAGTTGGATGTCATGGGATCCAAGGCAGTTGAAGTTCTTCAGAAGATTCTACACCCAATATCTGAGTAGGCTGCGTAATGTTTTTTTGTCCGAGTTTCTGAGAATTTTTATTTGTATTTTGAGCAGGTGTTTTCTTTGTTGTGGACAGGTCTGGCCTCACACCTGATCAGCCCTTGCAGTCTGCCTTTTTGAAGGGTTGCATCAACAAGCAGCTCAAAAAGGCAGATCTACTTAGCTACATTAGCAATCTTCCTGAACGTGCAGTTGTATCTTTGACTGTCCATGATCCACGCATTTTAAGTTCAGAGGTAACAAGGACGACGGAGGCTGACTGCAATTTTGCTACTGTGGATGAAGACATGCAAGAAGCTAAAAGCATTACCTTAGATGAACATCCTGATAAAGGACCGATATTCTCTGTTTTTGGGTGTAAATCGGAGCAGGCTGAACCTCTTCTCTCTGATAGTAAAGATCTCTGGGATTTTAGTGTTAAACCGAATCGCCCACTAGATGAGAAAACTATCTGCATGGGAAAGCATAAAAAACGTTTGAAGTTCTTTTCTATGGACAGTGCAAATGAGTCACCATTTACAGAAGTGGAAGACAATGGTGGAAAAACATGTTCCATTTTACTTTTAAAGCATAGCAGTCTCATGGACTCCAATAGTAGGTGCGTTGTCACTTTATAGCTAGTTCTTTGTGCTTACAAGTTTTATTTGGGAACAATTGCTTTACACAGTCTTGCATGATATACTTCTGCTGTGAAATGCTCGCTGTGTAAGTTCATTTTAATAATAATTTCTGTGCCATCTCTGTTTCATTTCCAATTTAGTGCATTGTGGGGTTAGATTTTTTGTTAAGACGTTTTGATTATCTTACAGATGGTCCATTGTCCTCCCATTGAGTTGGATAAAGGCTTTTTGGATTCCTCTGGTATCAAAAGGAAGTTGT
Source organism: Xerophyta viscosa (assembly GCA_002076135.1). NCBI lineage: Eukaryota > Viridiplantae > Streptophyta > Magnoliopsida > Pandanales > Velloziaceae > Xerophyta > Xerophyta viscosa. The sequence goes on from MJHO01000003.1 coordinate 4,440,430, forward strand.
GCAGTTGGCTTAAGAGAAAGGCGATGGATTGCATGCAGTGTAAGCCTTTTCATATGAACTCATTATCTTTGAGTTACTTGGACCTTCTTAACTAACATATGATAACTATGGTAACTAGACCAATGATGAGCTTAACCGTGATTAGAACAACGTGGAAGTAATCTGCAGCAGATAATTTATTTTCAAAATAATGAATCTCATTGGACTTTTGTTTTCCTTCGCTTAGAGTGCAATTCTTTAGGTTATAATGGAATGATATAATGCTGATTTCATCGTCTTTTGCAGAATGGCCTGCCTAGTTTTCCGTACGATTTTCCTGATTGTAGAGCATACTCCTTATTCATGGCGGATGAGGCGGCTGCATGTGTTAAAGCTGCTGAACTTCGTCCTCCTGCAGTAAGACCTATTAGATTTCCTGTTCCTCCTGCATGGGATTCTGTGCTTTGTACTTTGGGAAATTATCAGGAGATGAAGGGATCTTTCAAAATGCTGGAATCAGATGCCTGTTCACCTATTACTACGCATTTTGAAGAATGCCCCTCACCATCTTATCAAAACAATCCATCTGTTCATGGATACATACCTAGAACATCTGTTGCTCTGAATGATTACATGCAAAAGAATCAAGATGCCCAGCTTTTTATGTTACCAAATCGGGGAACAGAAGAAATGGACCTTACTGGCTGCATTTATAAGAGCAGGCTTAGTTGGATTAATCAATCTGTCAATACCAACAGTCTTAATAAGGAACTTTGTTTTGTAAGAGCGTCAATTCATGCATTCAAAGAAGGTGCTTTTGAAGAAGGAGCTGTTGTTTGTGCACCTAAACTATCTGATCTCTCGCTTTGGGCTTCTAGGTGCATAGTCCGATCTTAATCCTTTCCTACTTTGTTCAATTATATAATTCTTACTGCTTTGACGATCAAATATTTTGTTTTTAATTTGCTCCTTATATAATTTGAATTATATCATTTATAGTCACCTATGGCATATGTGGATAATTTTTAAGGCCTCCATATTTATATTTGTCAGTTTTATTTATATATTTCAGTAATTATGCTTAGATAGTATAGTTTAATTTCTCATTTTGCCATGGAAAATTTTCTCTGACTTCTATGAAATTGTATGCTTTGTTAACCAAGAATTCTTCAAATGCAGGCCAGTAAAACCAGAGAGTATTCAAGTTCCTCAGAGCTTCATAAAATCATACTTCAATCAACAAGATTCAGGTAAATGGGAACTCCAAGTGCCTACCGATCCATCAATACTAGAGTCGTTCCGTTGGCCAGTTGGTTTTGTTACAAGTGGGTTTGTCCGTGGCAGGTATCCAATCTCCCCTTTTGTATCATATTTGCTATACCTCATTATAATCTCTATAAATAACATTCGCCATAGCTCCTCGCAATGCTCCTCTTCTCTCTCCTTTTCCATCCTTTCCATGTAGTCAGGAAGGAGTAATCGGAGTACAGCATTTTGGTACTGATAATGTATGGTCTCTTACAGCTTAGACTGATGGTATCTTCTATTTGTGAACAGTAAAAAACCCGCGGCTTTAGCTTATTGTGAGGCGAAGCTTCTTTCGCTGCTGAGAAAGCAACAATCAAGTATCGCAGGTAAAGCAGGAAATGAAATATTTGTGCTGGTTCGAAATCTTAACTCTGCAGCCTATCGGAGGGCTCTTGCAACCATTGTACTAGAACAAACGGAGAATGATTTCGAATTTATGTGAAGTTTTCATTATTTGTTTAAATGTTTTCACGGCTATGTGAATTTGGAAATAACAGTGGTAGAGATGTTCTGCATAAACATATTATATCTGTTTATGCACATTCTAAATGAGATTCCTGCTAATTACGGGTAAATGTTATTCTGATTGTATTTACAGAAACCTTTACAACATTTCAGAATTTTTTTGACTTTTTAACCACAATATTTCGACTTATAATACTTCCTTTCTGTTTTTAGAAAGAGACTTGTTATTTATCAGGGGCCCCTGACGTCTCTGAGCGATTTGGGCCGTCCAGAGCATGTCGGGATGCGCTTTCATTAGGGGTGTCATGATTCCTGATGAATGGCATTCTCCTTCTAGAAAAGAGAAAGTATTTATATGCATTAAGCCACAAAATGTCTAGAGTCTACAACGAAAAATTCTAAGAGTACCTAAATCTCAGAAAAGAGAACGGTTTACATGAAAATATGTACAGATTTATCGGTTCAAGGCAAAAAAAAATCGTTTCCACAAATTTTCAGGTGTTATAGCATTTTTCAAAGAAATTATATAGTTTAAAAAGCGTGACCATTTTCAAAAATCGAGACGGATTTTGGATCAAAATAGTTGCTTGGAAGTGATTGTGAAAATGAATTTTCTTTTCCGACCAAAAGGGGCCAAAAGTTATCCCAAATTGAAAGAGATCCACAGTCAAGATTTACCATGTTACGATCCGACGAAAAAGTAGGCCCATTTAAGCACTCATTCTCACGTGTTTAGCTCTCACCAGTCACCACCAACCTACTCCTCCCTGAGCTAGATTAATATCCCCTCTCTTCTGCTACTCTGGTGGTCACGGCACCGCCGCGCGCCGGTATCCGCCAACGTCACCTCCTGTAAGTCCTCTTTCATCTTTCCAGTCCCGCGGCCGCAGCCGTTCGACGCTTCATCAGTATCTAATGGCTACAATTCGTCTAATACTACTAATCATCTCCGTTCGATACAGGACAAATGCGAAGTAGCTCTAGATTTCTCTCTGGTTTAGAGTGAATTATATATCGATCTTCTTTATTTGCAGAATCAATCTGTTCTGAGTCTCGTGAATTATGATGTCTACTAATATATGGCTCCAAGTCCCTACCTCTAGAACCATCTCAATTAAACCATCTTTACCTACTAATGAATCCACAATCTCCCTAGCAATTAAGTATTCGAAGAAACACACTGGGGTGTGTGCAAACTTGGGAAATGGGAGCGAGAATAGTCCACCACCATCACCAGTTAAGAACCCTCTTTCTATTGCTATTGATGTCCCAAAGACAATCTGGAGAAGGACATTGCAGCCGCTGAGTGACTTTGGATTCGGACGTCGGAGCGTCTGGGAAGGCGGTGTTGGCTTGTTCATGGTCTCTGGTGCGGCCCTACTTGCATTAACTTTAGTTTGGTTAAGGGGGTTTTATTTAAGGTCTGGATTAAGGAAGTACCAGGCGGTGTTCCAGTTCTCTCAAGCTAGTGGGATTTGTTTGGGGACGCCTGTGAGGATTCGAGGCGTGACTGTTGGAACTGTAGTCAGAGTTGATGCTTCTCTTAACGGGGTTGATGCATTTGTCGAGGTATGAAATCTGTTATGATTATGTATCATACAAAGACAATAGTATTAGGATAATCATTGCATTTGCATATTCCTATTTACAATTTTGTTTCTTGTGAATCTCTACTTAACAAACTGTTTGGTCTATATAGTGTATTGTTCCCCATGCATTCTAACAAAGTTATTAATATGTTCAGTATATTTCTTTCTATATTTTGATATAAGATATTCTATGGTTAATCGTTTCAGTAAGGCTTCAGTTGGATATTGCATCAAAAGCATACTTATTAGGTTGAAAGAGCTCAATTAGGATTTACGATCATTGTCTTTCTGCGCTTGCTGGGGTTAATGTTTTTTTTTTTTTTTTTTTTTGAGATAACGAGGTGAAACCTTCTCGGTGCACCAACTGCCGATGTTACTGGGGACATTGTTTTCTAACTACGATCCATCAGCTTGCATTGGGTCGGGACTGGAGTTAGGAAGTAGAACCCCGGCCTGATGTTTCCTTGGGTTTATGTCACTTGACAATACCCTTTTATGGAATGAAAATTAGAGAATCACCTTGCTTGTTTCATCATTTGCGACAAACTTATCATTATTAGTTTCTTTTTTTTCATTAGTGTTTAATGGTCTGAAAGTTGATTGCTGCGTGTATTTGAGCTTTTATCTTATAATACAGGTTGAGGATGAAAAGACTATTATTCCTAGGAATTCATTGGTTGAAGTTAACCAGTCTGGCCTTCTTATGGAGACACTAATTGATATTACACCAAGGGATCCCCTTCCAAGGGTTACTGCAGGACCTCTGGATCCAGGATGTGTAAATGATGGTCTTATTGTCTGTGATAGGGAGAAGATAAAAGGTGAACAAGGGGTAAGTTTAGATGCTTTGGTTGGAATTTTCACTCGTATTGGTCGAGAAATGGAAGAAATTGGCGTCAAGAAAAGTTACGCTTTGGCTGAAAAGGTGGCATCTGTTGTACAAGAAGCACAGCCTCTGCTGGCAAAGGTAGGGATACCTTTCTAGTAATATTTTAACTGGTTGATTTACATGGGTCTTTCTTTTTTTTTTCTTTTTTTTTTTTCTTTTTTTTTTTGTGGCTTGGGGGGGGGGGGGGGGGGGGGGGGGGAGATTATAGTAATATTTTATTGCACTGGAGTTAGTGTTCCACGTTGGTGCTTGTTACTTAAATGCAGTTGCTGTCGTCCTCAGATTTTCTTGAGCCTAATTGCTCTTCTTTTGGTTTTTGCCATTTACATAATATTACTTAGATATTGATGCATGAGTTTTATAAGCTGCTTCCTATTTCTCTCTTTCGCTGTAGACTGCACATGATCTTTGCACCAAGTAAAGTTTTCATGAAATGTTCACCATTTCAGATGCTGCGGCTGTGTTGTTGTTGAGGTGTTAAATACAAAGACGTAGTATAACAAAATAATTGCACTGATGCAACAGATTGAAGAAATGACTGAAGATATTCAACCACTGCTTGTTGAGGTTCGTAGTGGTGATTTGCTGAAAAATGTTGAGAGTTTAACCAAAAGCCTGGCTGAAGCAACTGAAGATCTAAGGTACTTCAAAACAGGAAGTTTAGTATTATGGTTTGGATCTCTGTAAAATCAACCTTGCATTTTTATGGTTGTGGAACTATGGCGTTCTTGTTCTTCGAGTCCTTATCAAAGTAGGAAGTCTGTACTATACCTAATCTGGTATCAAGTTAATGTTTTCGTCTAGTCATAAGATCATCATCTAGGATTTACATTCATTGATATTGTTAGTTTTGGACAATTTCCACTGAGATATTCATATTCACATATATTGCTGTTATGGGGATTGTACAAGTGGTAATTGCCAATCTTTCTTCATAATGTTTATCATCCTCAATGAAGGTTGCCAAATTTCATTTTACTTCGTTTTGATTTTTCTCCTATGTTTAAAATCAGCAGCTTTTGGTTGGCACTGTTGCAATAAGTTTTACTCAAACAGAAGAAAGAAAGTATCCTTTTTATTTCCTGATATGCTTATTTGTATTGGCGTTTGCTGAACTTGCATTCTGCCAATTTCTGAAAGTTGAAAGACTATGATGTACTTCTTCTAGACTCTTTTTTGCACCAATCGGAATACTAGTTTTGTTGGTGAAATGTGATTAAAGTAATACTTGGTCAATATCAAAAGTGTGTTCTATTGTATGGGTGCGCCACCCTTTTGTATCTTCATTATCTCTCTATAGTTTCCTTCATTATAGAAATGATATTTAGGATTCTTACAAAATAGAAAGTTGTTTCAGCCTATCCTTTTGGAAAGTATGTGTAGCTATCGTCAGATTCGAAGTAAATGCTGAATTCTATGTGACTAGTTTTGTAAAGGAAAAGAAGTTGTGATAAAAGCAATATTCCGTACATTATTCGTACTATTCTCTTCACCGGAAGGAATTTCCTGATTTTGTTTGACTGAATACTTTCTTTTGGAGCATATAGTTTAATCAATGGAAAAACCAAAGCTTACTATTAAACGATTTAAGAAAGTACAAAATATAATCAGACAGTTGTTGTTAAGCTCGGTAATGATCTTGTAACAATTGATTCACATCTCTTGATTCTTCCAAGATATTATCATAACTAGTTTTCTTCTATTGAAATTTATGAATTCTATCATTGACAATGAAACGAAGGGAGAGAGAAGAGAACGCATTAGCATCCAATTGTAGAAAGAAACAGCCAAGGTCCCATTAAAAGCCTAACAGTCAGGCCCTTGCTGTAACATCATGTTTTGCCATTCCATCCCCCTTTTTTTACTCATTTTCTGTTTGTTCTGTAGCTTTTATGCATTTTTATGCACAATGATTGTTTAATTCATGTAGATGCCTCTACTTCTCTGTCTTACAGGAAGGTGCAGTCCTCCATACTGACTCCTGAAAACACCGAGTTGCTTCGACAATCAATTTACACCCTAATTTTCACGTTGAAGAACATAGAGGTGACAATATCTTTTTTTTTCTTCTTCTGATTATATGAGAAAAGTTTAACAAGATTCTGAAATTAGTTTCTTCGTTCGTTTGCAGAGCATCAGCGGCGACTTGTCAGTTTTCACAAATGATGAGCCTACAAGGCGAAACATAAAGCAGCTAATCAAGTCCCTCAGCAGACTTTTGTAAGATCGCTAGAACTATTTGTTTTTGACTAGTTAATGAAAACAAAAAGCTGACCCGCTCGGTGGGAAAAGGCTTTGTTGTGTAAAAAAGGAATTATTTGCAGCTGAGAGAGTAGATAGATATTGTGAGATACAAAGGTCGGGATTTAGCCGATGCTTGAAAGGGTATTGATTCGTTATATATACAAATTCTGTGTGAAAGTTTTCAGGTTAGTCATTCCTCTTTCCTTGCTCTTATTCGTCGGGTTATAAGTTTTCGCGAAGAGAAATACTATTATTCAGGATCAAAATGAACATGAATGATTCAGAACTGATTTGGACAATTCTACATCAGTTTATTTTTTAGTTTTTATTATTAAATGTTTGGTGAATGACCTTTTTCCTGTGATAACTTTGAAAAAATAAAAAACGGTCATTCCCAAAGAATTGAAAAATAAAAAATACATATTTTTAAAGCTTTTTATTAGATTTTTGTACTGATATAATATTATTCACATCAATTCTGAATTTTTCAGGATCAAAAGACCATAAGAATATCATTTATCGTCCACATAATATGAAATACCGTATGTTTTTGTAAACATTCACTGCTCTGACATACAAGCTATGATTTTCTTTTCTTCAAGAATTAGGTCAACTTTGTGCTAATCAAGTAAGGTTTCCATTTGGTGTTGCTATAAAAGTGTGGCAGTATACAATTGGTCAATTTTGTGCTATTGCAGTAAGTTTTTTGTGTATTCATTTTTTTTTATATATATATATATATATATATATATATATATATATGTATCTCGAAATGTGTATTTATAGTGTACAATACCAAATACCACATAAAAAACTGCATGTAATGTGATCCCACGCGACTAACCAAACCAAGGGCCAAGCCCAGTTTACAATAATTCTTTTTAATAATATCGTCAAAAAAAATTACTTGTTTAAATTTTTTAGAATCTAAATCCTATAAAATTATCCTCTTCCCCATAAATTTGGAATTATTTCTTTAATAATTGCTAATTACTTATTTAATTTTAATTAATTAACTATATAATTAAGAATTTTACAAATTGATAGGCTCATTCGCTAAGGTGGCACAATAATTGTTGTATGATAGTTTACTCTTAACAGCGTTGGTTCGAGACCTGAATACTTTTATTTACAGAAAATGAAAATTTTCTTTTTTTTTTTTTTTTTTTTTTTTTTTGATCCTCTTCTGAAAGCCTTCGTCTATCATATAGGAATAGGACTACAGCAATTCCAATTTTTACAGCCACGATTAAGCTTTACTCATACTTGAAAAGTTTCAAGCTCGAACTCGAATTAAAACTGACTCAATTATATCAACTGAGCCGAGCTTGAGTTGAGCTCGGCTCGATTATATGAATTATACGATGGTCAAGCTCGGCTCGTTTAATTACTCAAGCTTGAATATGTGCTCGAACTTGACTCGAATTCGAGCTAAGTTTAAACGAGTTCGGGTCCGACCTACTCGTAAGCAATTCGGTTCATTTTTATCCCTAGTAATAACATGTCTTAAATATTGCCACATACTTTGTTCTTTTCTCACTTTTTTTCCTACTTTTTTTGGATCTTAACAAGTTATGTTCGATTTTAATTCTATATATCGACCGCAAATGGAATTATACGGTATTTTCTTCTAACTCATGCTTGTTGAAATTTAAAATTCCGACCTGTTATTTGTAAGGGTAAGCTGCGATTTTCTTTTAGCACCCACTGAACCAATACTGGTCGGTACATATTTTGTTCTTATTGTTGGTGGATGTCGCCTTTGTATTCAAACAAAAATGTAGCCCATTGTTTAGATTCAGGGGCTTTTTAAATCTGTTTTTAAAGGTTGTGGAGACTCAAAGTCGAATACAAAAGTCCAGCCCACTTCAACCCATTAATCTCATCCTTTTCCCGCCAAATTCCGCTGCTTCACTGACTAGCGATTACTCTCTCTCTCTCTCTCTCTCTCTCTCTCTCTCTCGCTCTTGCTAGGGTTCGGTAATCCAAATACAGAAATGGATTCTCCCGGCGAGCTCTCATCGCTGGCAACGTCCTCAATGACCGACGATCAGGAAGATGCTTTCCTCGCATTCGTAGAGTACGCGCGGACTGTTCTGATATCGTCTGATGACGATGCCGATCACGTATCCGACGGCGGAGGCAGTCCACCGTGGAGCTGGATAGTTTCACGGATTCTTAAAACATGCTCTGCTTACTCCAGCGGCGTCACCCCTGCTATTCTCCTCTCCGATCTCTTTCAAGTATTCAATCAAAGAATCCAAATCATCTATCTATTCTATCTCGTTATTAGTAGATTTGATATTAAAACTTCTTCTCTAAATAATTGGAGCACTTGATTCATCAGAAAAATAAGACAGAGACTGAGACATACGATTGGATTCTCAATTACTCCGCTCTTTCTTTGTTTGTTAATTGTGCTCAAACACGCATGATATCTGAAACATGATTTGGGCAGGCCTGGAATGAACAGAGACGCTATTCGATGTCCAGGAGAAGAGCAGGAAGCGTTGTTGCGTTGAATAGTAGGCACAGGAGGGGGAGGCGGCTTCCTGACACTGTTACAATTGACTCGGTTTACGAGAAGAATTTCCTCTCTTCAAGTAGTGTACTGGAAGCTGTCATTGTGGATGCTTTCATTCTTCCAGGTGCATTTTCTGTGCCTTCGGTCAAGTTTACCTTTCAAAGGATTTTCCTATTTACTTGTAAAATGTACGTTGCTTGTTCATAAGTTTTCATCAGTTATATTAGAAGAAACACTTATAGCTTTAGCTTAATGCTTATTTCAATAGCTGAAGTACTGCAACAGCTTGTAAGGTAAAGAAAGCTATTTGACTATGGCTTTTTTTGTTTGCATCTTCGAACTTGTAAGCATCCACAATGCAATAACTTCTAAGCATCCACAAAACAGGCATGCAAAATTTGAATTCGCATAAACAGAATAAGTACTGGATGGCTTCCTTGAGTACCATGTTTCTTGTCACAAGGGATTGTCTATTTTCTTTGGGTCTATCCTCCCATTCTCTCAGGGAGAAAATGGTGTGATGCCAATGGATAGCAAAATGAGCGTAGTTGTCAAAGGCACGCTTCGCCTTGTGGCTAGACCCGCCAATGAACTTTGCATCCGCCTCAGGTCAAGGAGGCCTCACGCTTAAAAGGCGCGCGCTTTGCGTCCAGGCTCGTCCAAGCGCACCTTTTAAACCCTAAGTCAGCAGCAGTCCTAAAAAAATAAAACAGAGAGAGAAAATAGGTTACTGGGAATCCTCAACTACTGGCACCAGTGTCGCATTCAGTTAACCGTAATTTTATTAGGGGGAAGGAAAGACACATATATGCTTCTAAGTAAGAGAGTAAGAGAAGAGAGAGGAAATTGTTCACGTTGCTGCTTACTCCTTTAATTTCTTTCAAAACTAAATATTAGCATTCACTAGATTTATAACTTATTACTCTTATTTGTGATCACACATTTACACGTGTCGCAGCTAATCATCTAGAGACTTATATGTTATTCCACAAACACCGATGTAGCATACACTAAAATGTCATATTCTCTTAAATTATAACTTTTCAGACATGCATTACATAAGTATATTATAGGTTTACATTATTTTATCAGTAATGATTCTCCCCATATCGACTTAACAATTAAATTGTTAAATCAACTTAGGACCCCAATGCATATCAATTTATTGCTTCTACGCAGCTTGCGCCTCGCTTTCATAAGGCGTGCGCCTCACCTTACGCCTTGTGCCTTGTTCCTTTGACAACGTTGAAAATGAGTACTATCGTTGTTGTTACATCCTCTTAGTATGACAGAAATCTAGAAGGCCCCTCCATCTCTGCTTACTTTGTAAACTTATAGGTAATTCAGTAGTCCAACATACCTTGTCTGAAAGGGAATGGTTAGAAGTACCTTCGTAAATAGAGCATGAGATAATTGATGTATGAACTCAAGAGTCCTAATTCAACTTAGCATTCAATGAAGAGCTTATTCAGTAAAATTTTCTAAGAAGGGCTAATGTTAATTTTCTCTGTAGTTTACAATTTCGGCATCTGCCTCTGTGTGTGTATTCATGATATTTACAATTAATTTATTGTTATTCAGGTACAGACATATATATGCTTAGATTGGGAGACTTGTGGAGTTCTTGCACTATTGATATGTATCTTCATCGCAGGTAACACAGTATGCTATCAAATGTATGTATATTGGAACAATTTGGTGATCAGTTAACAGCTAGCAGTCAGAACTTAAAGACTCTCCAACACTTCTTTAACAAAAAGATCTGCAAGCAAAGAAAAAAAAAAGCTAACAGTGTTTTGACTTTTGAGATGATAATATTTGGTGGTTGCAACATGGTCACCAGTTAAACGTGGTCACCAGATAAAATTTGGTGATGGACTGTGTAAGGTCTCCAGTTAAACATGGTGAAATTGTCAATTTAAAGCCAGTCTCTTCAAAGGCTAATAATTACTAATTAAAAGGCTGTTTGCTAACCTGATGCCTCAAAACCTAATAGTTGCTATGATTGGTCTATGTTATTCAAACTCACAAATATTTTCACAGTGGGCTGATCAGGGCATTTACAAAAAAGTTGGTTGCCAATGCTTAATTTTAGCGAAGATACAGACTACCATCCAATGGCAAGCTTTGAAAATTTAGAGGAAAATCGAGACAAACATCACTTAGAAAAACGTGGGTTCATATTTTAAGATATCACACTTCTCACTTGATCTGGTACCCACAATATCAAAAATTGTTAGTCCTTGCATCGATTCTATTGATGTAGTTTGTTTTGTTTTTTCATTTTACATGGTATAGGCCTATCCCTTTATAACTGATTTTAATTTTAGAAGTTAGAGGTCTTATGAAACACCCAACCCCCTCCTGTCAGGGTATCCCAAAAATTAGGGTTGCTAACACCACCAGCCCTAGTTTTTGGGTTCCTACATTTGACCCTAAATTTTTTAAAATGGACAAAGTAGACGTTGTACTCTAGCCCTTAGACTTTGTACCCTCTCCTTGAGAAAAGATGTTAGAATTTGGCGAAATGGAAGTCATTTAGGTGGCCACAAAGACGACATTTTCAATCTTCATTTAATTAATCTCAAGTAGGTCAGTACCATATCCAGGGGTTTATCCATTTAATGAGTGATCAAGGACAAGGCAAACATAGCAAATAGATCTTTAACTTGCTTGTGGGTTCATGAGTTACGAGCTGTTTCTAGATTATAGAGATAAAAGGTGCCTGATGTAACTGTTGTCATAAAATATACAATGTAGCACTCAAGTCTTCTGAACAAGGTAAGAGCAGATTACTTCATTTATATATAGTGTCAATTGAATGTGCAAACCAACTCAATATAGTGGCATGAGTATGTTGCGAAGCCCATGATATTTTCCCAAACAGAACTAAACAAATGCATGCAATCCTTGTATGCACGCACAATTTTAAGTTAACAAGAACATCATAACATAAAGTGTGGCTAAGTTCAATAGCATAAAGTTTTCTCGAAAAGACCAATTAATAGCATACCAATTCACAGACATGCTTCCAGGGTTGTACGTCTGGAATGTGGCCGTGTTCGTTTCCTATCTTAGACGTTTATTCTGATGCTTTTTCTTTAATTAATATTATTTGTATGAAACTGTAGTGCTGTTAGCTAGATAGCAAGAATGTCAATCTGCATATAACAAGCATTTATGACCAGAAAATAGTAAGAAAAACACTTATAGTAGACATGTGACATCATCGAAGTCATGCATGCAAATGGTACTTGTAAGACATGTCAGATAGAGTATAGATGAATGGTTGTGGTAGCTAATGTACTTTATATGTTGTCCTCTAGATATTCAGTGAACCTACATCGACAAAATCTCAATAACAAACTCCATCAGCATACTAGCAGTTTGTAATTTTATGCTAACTTTTACCTACGTTGCACGTAAACCAAAACAGATATTATCATTTGGTGGATCCAAATAATGGAATTCTGAAGAAAGGCCGGGCCATTTTCCTCACAGGATGCTGTCTTCGCCCTGCTTTAGAGGGATCTGGTCATCCTCGTATTTTGCCAACTGAATATCTCATTATAATATTAGATGAGGTGCGTAAACTTTATTCAACGTGTGTGGCTTAATGCAATTAGACTCTAAGAGACTCGTAGGCTCTTTTTTCGTCCTTCTGTATTGTCCACTATGCTCCATTCATGATGGCTATGCTCTGGCAAAGCTCTACTTGGCATTTCTTTGGTTCTCTCTTGTAAATTACATTTTGTATGTCAATATGTATAATGTGCTTCATCCAATGAAGTCCGAAAAGTGTTGAAAAGCTGTCGTGCTATAGAAGATGTGATTATTGGTTTCATAAAGGATGTAATTATCTATCTCGAATCATTTTTGAAGGATAGGATTGAAAAAGGCAAGAATTAGAGAAACATATTAACAACCTATTAATGTGCTCGATAGAAATTGTTGTTTGCTTTAGATATCCCTCATGCAAGACTTCCTCTTTGTTGGTTTTGATGGACCCCTTTTCTTTCATGTGAAACTTACTCTGTCTTTGTTTTGAATCTTGATTCCCTCCCGTTCTCCAAATTCTTAAACACACCACATGGCAATTGAGACACCAGTCTTTTCTTATGTGCAATTGACTGAAATAGTTATTGAGTATCGTTTGGATAATGAGCAGCATAATATGTTTAATCTGTATTTTTAACAGTATGCCATTTTTCTTTGAAATTCTGAGAGATTTCGTAACTTTCCAATTTAGATACTATCTGTAATAAGAACAATGAGGGTTAACGTGCGAACAAGTTCAGATTTCTGTAAGCTGGCATAAGTTTCCCTTCATTCTGCTAGTGCATTTTGACATCATAGTGTTTTGCGGCTTAGGATCAAGACGAAGATATATTGTTTTTGGATGCACAATTCTGCTCAGATTCCTTTTCATCAATTTCAGCTGGAGGAGTACACGATGGTACTTCATTTTCATTTTATGCCAGGCAAGACTGTTCTGGTTGCACTAATAATTTCCTTCAGGAGGTTTGCTATTTCTACTTATTAGTAATCATCCATTTCTATTATCCAGGATTGAATCAATTGGCCCGTTAGAGGTTCAAGGTACTTTTGGAGGTTTACAAAGGAAAGAGATCATGCTTGTTGATAAGGATGGTGCCAAGATGAGTTTTCTTTTGTGGGGTGATCAGGTTCATCTTGCCAATCTTTTCAGGTCTCCTGTTACTTTGCTCGGTGAACTAAGCCTGGTTCTATTATACTGTCTCACTCTTGTTTCCTATCCGACAGTGTTGGAAGTAAACTTGCAGTGGATAGACCATTCATTGGGGATGCTTCTGGTAGCAGCATTCTGACAGATCAGGCTTTATGCCTTGAATATGGAAGTGCTACTCAGTTATATTTGGTTCCTTGTGTTCAGCATGAGGAACAGGTAGCTTCACTGAGTAAGATTCAGAACGTAATTAGTCTCATTGTCTTCTATGCATTTAGCTTCAGAAAAAAGGCATACTTTGCAGGTACTTCTCACATCCACGCAATTGAAGTATCAAGGTTCAAAGCTCCCGTCTCCCCTCAATCAAAGTCAGTGTTTAAATGTGTCCCAAGTGTCACTACCCCTTGATGCCCGCGGGTCAATTAACTTAAGTGACTACCCATATCAAGTAAGTCTGTACCTACTTTATGATGAATTTTACAAGGCACATACAAGCATTTCTTCTGCAGTTGTTGAAAGTATCATGATTGGATCTTTCTCTGATCAAATACATAGATAGTGTCTAGTAGCCAGTTACTTGCTTCTAAATTCTAATATGTATATTAATGTTCTTTTTCTTCTTCCATAAGCTGATGCTAAAACTTTTGTGCATGATTACCTGACAGCATAATTGTACCCTCTAATGTTCGAAATGTTAGGTTACTGCACAAGCTTCTTTCAAAAATTCAATATGCACAAGTTTCTGTTAGTAAGGTGGGCAATTCGTGGGCGGAGTTTGACTCCCATCTTTTCAACTGCTGGGGTATTTAGTCTAGATATTGTCTCAAATCATTTCTGGGATCCAAGGGGTTTTTCCCACAGTATGCGGAATGATGATAAACAACAGCTTTGAACAACGCTAGTGCCCATTGCACTGAAATGGTCTTTGAGAGTTGAGACAGGATGACCTACAATAGTAGTTAAACTGTTAAAAGATTCCTGCGAATGAGATAAAAAAAGGAGAGTAATTTTAATTAGGTGGGGTCAACTGAATAACTTATCTTTTTCTCACAACTGTAGGAATCACTGCAAGGGTTTAACCGCAGGCAATCCAGTCTCACATGGTCGTTGGCCTGCCTAAATGAATTCATGGTCCACCAAGACTGTTAGTTCATTACTGCAGATAGATTCATGCACAATCAAGACTGGCTTTGTGAATTGAAAGTGGAAGCATGTTATGAACCGGTAAAGTCGGCTCACGTCGGCGACCCGGACGCGGCGAAGATAAAACATCGGCGGCCCGGTGGCGCCTCTACAACTAATTTTACCAACTAAATTAATAATACAAACTAATTTATTTCTTCCATAATAAAAATAAACATTACATACTTATTTATAGAGGCTATCCCTCTATATTATTTCCATAACATTATCCTACATATTCTCTTAATAAAATATCCAAATATGATATTTTCTACTACAAATATTCCTATTAAAACTATTTCTAATACAACTCTGACTAATCTGAACTTAATCTGTGATCCGTGTCCTCATGTGGCTCGAACCCTGCTGACCTGCACATAACAAAGCATCTAGTTACACTTCCCGGAAGAATGATGTTAGATGCCGCCTGTGGTACACTATGCAAGACTTGGATACTTATGCCTTCTAATGAGTGCAAAGACTAATGACTAGTCCTTGCGTCTAGTAGAGGTCATATTGGCTTTTTATGATTAGGTGTTTAAGGAGAGCTGTTGAATGACATGCAGAGTAAGCATAGGTACTATGAGTATAGAGGCTTTAATTGTAGAGAACCGAGTCTGCAGGACTAACGGCTGAGATGTTGCATGATTGTGTTGTCATAATAGGTGGAGAGGAGCAGGTATAGGGTGCTTGCGTGAAGTACATGAATCCTTTCATAATTATTAGACATCAGAAAAAGAAGTGAGTATCTTGTACGGTTGGGGTGTCAGCTATGTGGTGCATATGTACCTAAAGCTCTTAAGGTGGTGTTTCCTGCATGATATCCATTTTCGTATGTTGCGTATGCAATAATATAGTCTTTTGGCAACAATATATCAGAAAATGATATAAATAAGAAGCATGCAATCAGAGAATAGGATGTTTTCTGCTTTTGTTTCTTGCTATCCCAATCCCTACTTGTATATGTTAAAGGTCTTATTCAGCATATGCTGCTTTAAGAAGTTGTTTGAGAACTGCAGTACCATTTCTAATTATTTCTTTTTGTTACATCTAATGGATTTGTCTGCCTATAGTATCGTGTAATTATCTACTTTTGATGTAGCTGCTGTATCTGGAATCTTGTTCTCATCTCATAGAAAATGCATAACTCACTGGAGCTTTTTTTTTGAGATTATCGTGGGGAGACTCTGCCCGTAAGCGGTCCACTTTTGTACGACCGTCGTAACAGATAAACCTACGGGTGACAATGTCCCATGAACTCACTGGAACTTTTGAATGTTTGCAGTACTATATAACGGATCTTTGTGACAAGATGAATGGGATCAGCCTATATGGTGTTGTTACTAGCATTAATAGGGACAAAAATTCTGAAGAAACCGTGTTTTCTTTAAGGTTAGAAGATACAAGTGGAGAAGTAACAGTAAACTTACACTTCGTTAGTTCCTGGTAATTATCCATTTGCTGGCTCACTATCATCTCCTTGTACTTTATTCCCAGCCACTCTGTGTTGGATATCTTTTTGACTTTTAATTTACTGTAGTGGCCATCATCTCCATAAGTTGCATGTGTATATATATATATATATATATATATATAAACGTACTGTAGTGGCCATCAGTAGTGGCCATCATCTCCATAAGTTGCATGTGTTATATATATATATATATATATAATATATATATATATATATATGCTATTTACATGCCCATATGTCCTACTTCCGTTGGTGACACACATATAAAGTGCCTTCCAAGAAACTTGATTCTAATTTTGTTACTCTGAAACTTAAGTTTTCGTTTTCCTTCAAAATACTAGTGTACTTTTTACTTGGCAATTCATGGCTTATCTAGAAGCTCTGTAGTGGCCCAAGCTCTATATGCTTGTGAACAATTGATACACCACTTGATTTAATAACCTGTTTGCTTTTTTAAAGCTTGGTTACTGCATAACTGCTTTCAAAATATTCTCACCACTCACTTTGCAATTCTACAAGTATTTAATGCAGTTACGGTTCCAAATGAACAAACCAAATAAAGTTAAAATGGCCTTCGGTTGTGCTTTTCAAAGTTGCTGTTTTATTTTCATTCATCCTTACATTCTGTGTTAATCCAATTTATTGCTATCTCAGGTCGCTTGGAAGGTTGGGTGTTGGTCACGTTGTGTTCATTTCGGGCTTGACTACCTCACTGTCAAGAAAGAAAACGTAAGCCTCCATCTCCTTGTCAGTGTTTCTTCCACTCTAAAGTTTCTAAACCAAATTAACATAGTTCTAGATAGTCAATATTCCACTCCTTCCAGTGCAGTCTACTTCTGCAAGCTGTCAATGTATTACATCAACGCACCAGAAACTGTTTAGTTGATTGTTTCCCACTATTATGTTGTTAGCAATTATAATGTTTTATCCAAAGTTTTACATTGTTCAATTGTTCTCTTTCCTTTTTTGCTGCACCTAGCTTACGACGCAGTCTTCCTCTTTTTTTGGCCTTGACAGGTTGGAACTATCATGGTTTCAGAAAAATCCAGGGGCTTCTTTTTCTAACTTGAGCTATTTACTAGCAGTATTGAATTCACAATGCCTTCATAACTTATCTTGTCTAGCTGACATCTTCAACCAAGGAAGCCCTATGCATGTATATTATTTGAACTTATACCAGCAAATCGCAACATGAGATATTTAGTTTTTTGTCGTTATATGTACTGTTTTTGTATTATTGTTTGGTTGATGTAAGTCACCATTTTCGCTGTTGATTTTGGACAGGTGTGTTGTGTTCAACTAGATCTTCTGGAAAATCATCACATACAGTCCATGCTGTCTCATTCTGTTTGTGGACATCCTATTGATGATAGAGATGGATTGAGTATATGCAGCTTCTGCCATTGTAGTTGCGATGGTGAACTCACTCGGAATTTCTATTTGAACATAATGATTGCAGATGAAAGCGCAAAGGTGTCTACATGGTGCATAGGCCAAACGGCTGCTGAGTTACTTCAAATTTCGCCTGATGAATTTTATGATCTACCCGAGGTAAATTCTATTTTCTGAAATAACTTGCACATATTCGCTATTTTATCGTGATGCAACCAATCATATTAGTGATGGGTTAACGTATTGATGCAGATTAGTGTCCAATAATATCCTTTTTCTGATAATGCAATTCTGAAAAGATGATAGCGAAAGAGTGTTTATTGGTCTTATCCGTATGCTTAATAATCACTTACAGGAATTCGGTTCTTTCGTAAACAAAAATTTTGCTAACTTGGTCTCAGTTACATTTTTTTGGGACATGTGGGAACGCCTCACTGTTAAAATATTTGGTATATTACACTTAGCCCCCTATAATATCTGATATGTGATGCTAAGTCATTGGCTATAAGCATGTAAAAATGATGTTTTTGCTGATGTGACCTTTTACTGCCTGTTCTGAATCCTGAGTTCTTAAGAGAAAATTCAATATGATGTTGGAGATCAAGCTTTCTTGTAATAAGTACATAATTGCAATTTTTCGCTTAATATCTGTGTAACCTTCTGTCTAACACAGGATGAACAAGCCATGTATCTATTCACCCTTGGTTCAGACAAGTTCATGATAATACTTATTAAAAGCAAGAGAGAGAACACGAGGACTTTGGCAGCTTTAGATGAAGAAAATATACCAATCTGGGAAATCACTCGAGCTCACAAATGCGACTGACTCATCAAGGTATTGTATAGATAATTTCTCATGTCAATTATGTTATACAACTCCGTTCCAGAAGGCATGGTGATCTATGATCATCTTTAAGTCGAAACTTAGATATTCAGATGGTAACTGAAGTCTTAAATATCTTAAATAGATATTTATCCCAATCCCAAGCTAGTCTACCAATACGTAACTACTTGATAAGAATCAGTATGAATCAAGTTGAAAGTGACGCTATTTGTGATAGGAACAGCTATACGTATGTGAACACTGGGGCCTAAGGTCTTCGAATGTTCCAGCTGCGCCAAATCAAAGAATAGATAAATATTCAGTCCTATAGATCCACTTTGTCGAACTGCATATATAAGATGTACTGGCTTAATGATAATTGATGTTATTTTGTTTGCTCGATGGAGCACTGTCTTTTGATGTTGTGGAAAATAAATTCTGAATCCAATTATTGTTCAGTTCTTTCTGCAACTCGGTGCAGGTGAGGAAAATCTTTACATAATAGATCGATTGTTAGTATCACATTATTATACTTACCAAGATTGACTTCATTGTGAGCAGATGCAAAATGGGCCTGTATATGGAGTAATGGGGAGTAATGTTGTAAGTAGAAGCATATATGTAAGTATATATGTGAAAAAAAAATATGGATGTAATCTAGTATGACAGATAAGTTATTTTTTATTTTTTTTAAGAAAGAAAAGAGAACAATATTTGTTATTTTATCTACATAATTTCATCGTAAATATATAAATCTCAGAGTGAATCAACTGTATGATCAAGCATCCAGAAAGCTAAGGTTGGAGCTGTACTCGTCCCAATCGACCTCGATGGTTAAAAGAGGGGAAAAAATAGTCAATTTGTAATTAACCAAAATCATGACGATTTGTAGTTCATAAAAAATGCATCGATTGTCATGCTTTTACCATCCTTTTCTAATTAACCAAGATTTTGTTAAAAAAAACACCTATTTTAAAAACTATTATAAATTAATTTTTTATAAAAAATTTATAAATTACTAAAAATTATATGTATATATAAATATTTTTTTAAAAAATAGATATTAATAAAAAAATAATTATATACTTTATAATTTTCCTATTAAATTTTTCAGAAAATATTTTTAAATATATTTTTTTTGTGAACTTTTAAGAAGCTGCATAAAAGAGAGGCTGATGTGAAATTACTATTAGGAAAAAAAAAAAAACATGTGTCGATAACGAGCGGTGGTGAGCACACGATAAGAAATCTGTGTACCTGATCAATCGTCACCGAACATAAAAATCCCCTTTTTCTTTACGTTTCCAACTCTTCTTCAATCTCTGCAAAACAATCCCAAGAAATAGTTAACCATGGCCGCAGCTCCATCCAGCATCACTCCTTCCACCACCACGAAGTTCACTCCGTCCATCTCGAACCACCTTAAGCAACAAACTCTTCTCTTCAGGAACCAAAACCTCCGATCGAAGCCCAGAATCATGAAACCGAAGACCAGCTTCCGCGCGGCCTCGACCGGGCCTTCGACTCCGTCTGATATATCAGAAAAGGTGTCTGAGAGCATCAAAGCAGCAGAGGAAACATGCGCAGAGAACGCGGAGAGCGGGGAGTGTGCGGCTGCTTGGGACGAAGTGGAGGAGCTCAGCGCCGAGGCCAGCCATGCAAGGGACAGGCTCAAGGCCAACTCCGACCCCTTGGAGAATTACTGCAAGGATAACCCCGAGGCGGATGAGTGCCGCACATACGAGGATTGAGTTGGAGTCTTGATGTTGTCATGAACTTCTTCTTCTTCTTTCTCTGTTTTTATTTGGTAGCAATAAGTGTGAGTAATCTCAAATCATCCTGCAGTCACAACTCGACATAATATGTTTATCTTTCCTGAATTCATGCATAAGGGTTTAATCTAGCAGCTACCGTGTCCATGTTACGTGTTGGAGATTGCAGGATAAAATATAACTAGAGAGGCTAAAAAAGCCTGCGGCCGGCTCACCTGGCTGGGAAACCAGCCCACGCGCGGGGCGGGCCGGCCTGCTGCCTGCGGGCAATACTATATATATATATATATATATATATATATAAATATATATATATAAAAAAAAAAATCGGCCGGATTGGTGAGTTGTCGGCCAAGCCGAGTCGGCATAGCTAAGGGGCCTGCCGAGCAGGCCCGTCCCGCCTTAGACACTGTGCGGGCCGGTCGGGTCCGCACAGTTTGCAACACTAGAATATAACCAGCTTAAAAACAATGCCTACTACACTATTTTCTAAGAGAGATATGATCTCTGGGAATTGATTCTAATATAGCCGCATATATGGTCTGACATGTGGCGGATCACTGGATGTCGATGTACATCGTCTAAGCCGACATCTCGAATTACTGATCTAACTGAAGTCACTGTGATTGGACAGATAAAAGAGCGATTGCACCAAACGGTAGAATCAATTAGAAGTAATCAAGTCTGCAACATGTAGCAAGCAAGAGGTCCGTTATGATTGAGTATTATGGATCTCCACGATCCGATTTTATCTATTCTTCCTAACGGCTTAACCAGATCTATAAATAATCGTCCTGACCGTCAGAGTAAAGGATTTCTCCTTCTTTATTTTTTGACCAGAAACACACTGAGAGCGAGACCAAAAAAAACCGTCCGAGCTACTCAAAATGTTCGAACATTGAAAGATTATTGTACATTTGACTATTGACTCTTAGTGCATATTCACTCGATGGTTGTGCACGATCCGTTATTTTACCTCGCCTCAAACTGAAAATTTTCACATAAAAATTCGTGCATGCCTGACTACTTGTAAACTTTTCTTAGCTACCTCTGCGTCCAAACACAAAAAAATATCGGTCGAGTACAGACTCGATTAGATCCTATAACCTCTCTCCTTACAACCTACCTCGAAAATCCTAATAGAAACTGTTTCATAAAAATGGGAAAAAAAAAACAAATAAATAGGACATATTGAGGTGGACCTGTAAATTGTTTGCAATCATGGGATCACAATTGAGAACATATAGATTAGCACAAACACATGCCATAAGTATTTGAAACCAACAGTAAGTAAGCTCCAGAACATCATTATTCTTTTAAGACAACTAACAAAGCAACAAGGTGGGAGGTGTTACAACTTTTGCAATTTCAGAATGACAAAGTAATTCATAAGAATTTCCTGCGGCACTAGATACTTGACTGGACATTCAAAACACCGAATGAAAAAGTCATTAGCACAATTAGAGATGTCAGCCGTGCGCCGCCGGCTAATGGCGGGCCGGTCGGCACTGCTACTTTCGCGGCCCGCCAACCTGCAACCGGGCTGGGCCGCACGGCTTGTACGATTTGACCGCACGGCATCATGTGCCAACCACGACGGACCGGACCTCAGCCCGCACGGCCGGGCAGGACCGCGGTACAGTCCACGGGCCGCAGGCCAAATTGATATCTCTACCTAGAATAGAAGCGTACCGAGTGGCATTTCAATTGATTGAGATTCAATAGTACTCCCCTTCTAAGAGACCTTATATAACATGCAAACAAAAGGAGCAATCTGTCTATAATGCAAGAAACAATTGCTGCAGAAATCTTGAAGAACTAGAGATATTTATAGTAATCACAAATGAATCGCATGCTCGACAATTCCGTGACAAGTAGAGAAATACAGCTAAACTATATACGTCGACCCAAGAACATCATCGAAAACCTTTCAGCTCGATCAGAAAACTGTGAATAATAATAAAATTCATTGTACCAAACCGATACAGCCATAAATAGTATCATCCTTCCCCGAATCTCAATTACTCGCAAAGAGCTACATCAAGAAAGATGCACGTATTATAATTTTAAGCATCACTAAATAGAGCAAACAAGTAGTCGGAAAAAACATGAACATCTAAAAGCAACAACCTTTATCAAATCATCATACAACCTGAGAGACCCGTGTACCAGTATTATTCACAGGGCTCAGTACCGGAATCGAGCCAGCAAGTATTACAATGGGACAACAAATACGGCATTATTCAAAGATTTAACACAAGCATAGCCATAGCATTCTAGCAAATTAACATATCAACCAGGGAAAAAATCTTATGCAGAGCCAAAGCTTATATATAACACAAAAGAAATTACATATTAACGAGTCTAAAAGATTACATAATGCGTGCACTCTTAACAGTTTTAAACAGAACTGACATGATAAAGCAACAACCACAACACATATTTCCAGGATAAACTACTAAATATAATTACCGCTAATTACGAAAAAAGAAAGGAAAGACTCCGACAAACTCATCCACATTATAGAGAATCACTGGAAGATGCTGGCTGATGCAATGACCGTCGGAACAGAGCATGGTAGCTGCCACGGCTTCAGCAGAGAGTCCGGCATGTCGGGGAGTATATCCATCATTGTCATCACATCAACATGCTTCCATAACCTCAGCACTTCGTTCATTGACTTCAGACTCTCAGTCAACTCATTAACTTGAGCCCTGAGCACATTGTTCTCGGACTCTATCCTCAGGTACTGCTCAGTCACCACGTTTGTCTGCAAAGATATCTGATTATTTTCGCTTTTCAGCTGAGCCACCTGGTGGATTAGTTCATCCAATCTCTGCTGCTTCCTCATTCGCGAGCGCCTTGCTGACTCGCGATTTGACAGCATCCTCTTCCTCTTCCTCTCGCCGATCAAATCCTCTTCCGAGCCGGATGAGTTTGTAGTCGTCTTAGTTGCCATTACTTTAGCTTTCAGTTATTTTCTCTAAGGATATCACGATTAAAATCGATTTATTTATTTTAAGTAAACTTCGACGATTACGAGGCTTTTAGTTCATGAGATAACGTAGAACCAGTACAGGAACAACACAGAGAATGACTGGAGAAAACAAATCCTGCGAAGGAGAGTGGAGGTGTTCATATAGTAGTGAATTTGACGAACATCGATTTCATGAACACAGAGAGACTCGACTGTTACTTGGTGCGATCGAAACCAAAGTGCGATTACTACGAAATGCAAGAGCTATTTTCACCGTAGGAAAATCGGGATTATCGAATTGGAGATAATTTGCTCAAAAGCAGAAATTTCTAAGAAGAACCACAAAGAGGAGATTTATGAAGAGAAACTACAATTATTCCCCTCAAATCTAGTCCCAAATGTGATTTGGGAACAGAATCTTGCCAGATTCGGAGAAATTACCCGAAAAGCAGCCTTCGTATGACCCACACACCAGAAATTAATCAAAATAGTCTAAAATTCTCCTAATTAACGGACAAATTGAAGAAACTATATGAGTAAAAGAGGGAGAAATACTTAGCTTGAAATTGGGAACCCGATCAACCAGGAGAGAGCACAATGAAGAGGCCAAGAAAAAAAGGGGATTTTATAGAATAAAAGAGGGATATTTCGGGAAGAAATGAGAAATTTTCAGGTAGATTGAGGGTATTTCGGGATGAAATTTTGTTTCGAGATGAGGAATCTTGTGCGATGGTGATTGGCTGGATTGGACTGCGACGGTGTACGTTTCGATTTTTGTATGGCTGGAAAAAAGATTGTATGCCAGATGTCATGTACCTAGATTCCGGTAATATTCTTGCTTTTTAGAGGGAAGAGTAAAACTATGTTTGATAATTTTTATTTTAATCTACATATATTTTACTAAAATGACATCATAATCTTAAATTTTACAAAGAAATCAGAGGTGTTAAAAAAATATTTTTATAATTGTGAGAATTATGGAGTCACAAAATATCTATTTAGAATATTTTTTTAAAAAAATTTCTAAATAAAATTTATTTATCTCATCAAAATCTAATTTTTATGCTAAGAATTTTTTAAAAAAGTATATATAAATATATGCGATACACAGAATGACGTGGTTGCTGCGGTTTCTGGGTGACCAAAACAAGCTGATTAACCTAATTTCTCAAAAACATATTTTTATTTCTCAGAAAAACAAAAAAGAAAAACAAAACATAAATTGATGCTATACAACAAGTATAACTGTATAAGTTCTGACTGATCTTACCATTCGCGGCAAAACTTCATGGTACTCATGTCTGCTACAGAAGAACTTGTATTTTTTTTTTTTTTTTTTTTTTTGGAGGTGAAGTCCTCTATATACCATGAATTTATGAAAGAGGTTGAGGTGGGGTCATAATCCCACTATAAAATTCTCCCAAGATGGGTAGAAAACTCCAGCTAATTAAAGCAAAGCTTACAGTTCAGACAATACATGGTTAGTGATCAACAGGATGAAGAAGAATCTGGGATAATTGCAGAACAGCCCCCCCTATTTCGGGGGTGCGCAGATCAGCCCCCCGAAACGCGTTTCCGGGGGGCTGATCTGCAAAAAAAAAAAGCAAATCAGCCCCGGAAACGCGTTTCCGGGGGCTGATTTGCCCTAAAAAGAGAAACGGGGGGCTGTTCTGCAAGAACCCCAAGAATCTTCTTGAGAAGATACTGCTGGTGGATCCATCACCTCCTTGCTTTATGATTATCTTTACAAGATACCAAGATTAACTAAGTACAACTTGCTAATAAATTCACAGGAAGCTCTCTTTGGAGGCAAGATTTCTACAATGCCATCTTATTGATATAACTGGTGCAATGTAAGAACTAACCAAGGATGAGGGGGAAAAACTCTCACTTAAGAAGAGTCAGAAGTTCAAGACCTCTCCGGACGAATCATGTTTGTTCCTTGAATGTGATCGAGTTCGTACTTGGCCGGTTTATTAAGTGTTCGAAGATAGAGGTAGCTAAGGAGACCCACAAGCAAACACATCTAAACACACAGTTTTTATTTGAAAATCATCAGTTTTGGCCGAAGTAAAATTATAGATTCGTACAGTAAATTGAATCTTGTTATCGTATTTCGACAAACCATCCAGAAATTTCTAAAACAGGTGAGCTTAGTATCAGATAACTGCTTCTGTACCTGCAAGTGAAGATAAAAATTCAGAAATAACTTAATTCACTTCATTTATTTTATGAAACCACTATTCAGCTGCAGAAATCGTTTATAAATATACAAAGATTAGGCAGAATCTACCAGATTGAGCATGGAATCTTATTTTCCAGTAAAATAAGCACATTATCTGACAAATTATAGTGCAGTAATCCATAAATTTTTTTCTTTCTTTCTTTCAGTTATATGATTAGGAAAGAATTTTAGAGTTCTTCAATCTTATACATGGACAGTGGCCGTGCCGGAAGGACAGTGGCTGCACTGCTCGACTAAATGAGTATACTAGAAATCCTAGTCCATAATCGAAGCTCTGATACTTTGTAGAAGTAGAAAAATAGAATGATTTTAGAAGTAGAATCTTGATTGATTTTAAAGCCATTGGCCGTGCTAGTATGATTTTTATTTTCTATATATGCCAAAGCACCCGATTTTGTTTTTTTCTTTTTTTATTCACCAGATTTTAAGCGTAGTTTTAATGTACTTATTTATTAGGAATTATGATGTAGGTGCTGTACCTTCACGGATGAACTAATTTAGATAACGACTTGCTGCTTTAACTTTATGATAAAAGGTATAACCAACCAGCACCTCCAAACTAACATGATATATTAACCTGATTTGGTTCAATATTAACCGAATCAAATCAAGCCCGTCGGTCTGAGTTAGGTCATCCACTCAAGCTACTCACTAGTAGCTCGAGTTTAAATTTGTTTAGGCTTAACGCATCCTAGAGCTAATTTCAACCTAATTTGAAACTCCATGTTATTTAGTCGAGCCCAATATAAGCAATTTATTTGGCTTGCGGCCTATTTGGAGTCTCCCATTTATTATTGCGACACCTTTTTAATAATCGTATAATACCTTAATTTCCATTTGTAATATGAATTTTAATACCATACTTTAATATTATATCACAATCTAGACCCAAAAAAAAAAAGAAATTATGTCACATTATCTTGCAATATCTTAATTTATATGACTTAAGAAAAATATATTTGTAAGATAATCTGAATAGCATAAAGTTAAAAAGGAGGTTTCACGACCAAAAAGTTTCATATTATTAAAAGCAGGACTTGCGTACATCGTCTGTATTAAAAGCGGATCTTTGTTAAAAATCACAGGGATAACCTGGCGAAAATCCTGACCATATACAAACATGGCATGAATTATAAAATTTTATATAAAATTTTAATTTTATTTAATCTATTTTAAAATATTTTTATTGTAATTAAACTATAAGATTATAGATTTAATATGATCTATAATTTTGTATTGAATTTTTTTTTTTTTTAAATATCAAAAAATATGTCAAAATGATGATCAAAAGTATGACATTTTATTTGGCATTTTTGTGAAAGGTTTCAACTAGAAAGTTTAGATTACACTAAAATTTACAATTTTATAGTTTAAAATTTTTCATAAAAATATTTAAAAATAAATCAAATAAGATTATATTTCGTCGGTGTTGTGTCTTAGCGGTTCATTAGCCATTCATACATGAAGGTGGAGACTCACATATTAGCTTGATTGAGATAAGACGATATCCGTCGAAATGGTTCGTCCACTCTAGTCCACCGCATGGACCAATGATACTAACAATGGTTTTCAGTCCGATCTGGTCCTTGTTTAAACTTGAGGACTGGATTAAAGATCGGTATATCATATTTTGTTAATAATTTAAGTATCATACTATTAATATATTTAGAGATAATATAATTTTAATGTTAATATTACAAATAGCAATGATTTGTTTTTTATGTTATTTATAATTTAATTATTAAATACTATTAAATTGGTCCTAGATAGTGGCGTTGGATCCAAACTTTAACCAGTCCAATCGGATCTTAGCAGGAGCCAACCTCCTATTTTTGGACCGGATTGATTTTTAGTGCGGTCCGATCATGTCCAAGTTGACCTAATATAATTCATTCGGGTTTTAATTGGTTGAATGTCTCTAAATGCAGCGCATAAATATATGATATGGTACACTCCACATAAGAAAATCTCAACCACGTCGATATTATTGAGATAACAACCACGTCGATATTCCACGCGGCGATATTCTATTTGCACAAAAGCCGGAAGGAGCGTAGCGACTGCATCTAGGTTATTACGGTAATCTCACCTTCTACGGTGATTATACCTTTGTCGCACCTAGTATATGAGGTAGCAATAGCATTTCATTTCTGATCTAGCTCAGTTCCAAGTTTTGATAGTGAAATGGCGATCCATCCTCGGCCACCGCGCGCCGCCGCAGTCGTCGCCCTGCTTGCCATCTTCTTCACCGTCGCCGTCGCCGAAGTCTACTTCCAGGAGAAGTTCGAGGGTATGCGATCTTCGTGCTCGATGATCTCTTAGTCTCTACTCGTTTATATTTCGATCTCTGCATTTGTTGTTGTTGTCAATTCGTTTATATCTCGATCTCTGTGTTGATGCTTATTTGATCTCATATCGTTTACATTTATGTGTGAGGCTAATTGTTGATTCCTGTGTTCTTTTTTTGTTATCTTTGATGCTGGAATTGATTGAAGTTTGCATTCATAGACTGTGTTGTATTGTCGCTATTATATCCGGATCTGGAGGCTCATTGTATAATTTCGATGTATCTTCTTGTTCTTTCATTGATCCTTGCCGAAGCTTCTAATCACTAATTGCTGTCGTGCACGATCCACTTGCTTTACGAGTGTCAGCGTTAGTTTTGAGAGATTGCAGGAACATTATTCATATCTAGGTCCATTGATCATATATCGTTTGTGGGTTTGGATTTACCTATCTCTCCTAATGTATTAGAAGCTGTATTTTGCTTGTGTGTTGCCTTTGCCTTATGATACTGTGTTCAGCGTTGACTTTTGAATTTGTGATATGCCATGCGCAGTTGACACTTCTTGAATGCATACTGTCACAATAATTTTGCAGATCAGATAATGAATTCAAGCACATAATAACTATATGTATACATACTGGCATACATTCATACATACACTATTCTGATATAGAAGCTCCGTCATTTGCTTTTCTATGTTTGCTTGCTTCTTATCTACTTCTTGTATATAAATTGAAGATGGATGGGAAAACCGGTGGGTGAAATCCGACTGGAAGAAGGATGAGAGCATGGCTGGAGAGTGGAACCATACAGCGGGCAAATGGAATGGAAATCCTGAAGACAAAGGTATAGATCCAAATGTGGTTTACTCTATTTGGCATTCTAAAATGCGAATGTACCAGATGACTTGAACTGTGCTTCTCTGTATTCTGCGTATTCAGGGATCCAGACTATTGAGGATTACAGGTTTTACGCAATCTCGGCTGAATTTCCTCAGTTCTCCAACAAAGACAAGCCACTAGTCTTCCAGTTCTCTGTCAAGCATGAGCAAAAGCTTGACTGCGGTGGTGGTTATATGAAGCTTCTTAGTGGTGATGTTGACCAGAAGAAGTTCGGTGGAGATACCCCATATAGGTAAGCTATTGTTTATATATATATATATATATATATATATATATATATATATATATATATATATATATGTCTATCATGACATGAAAACCTACTCTGCTAAAGATGATAGCCAAGTTAGCGTATATAATGACTATTTCTATTGTCGTTGTGCAGCATAATGTTTGGACCAGATATTTGTGGGTACAGCACGAAGAAGGTCCATGCTATTCTTTCGCGCAATGGAAAGAACCATTTGATCAAGAAGGAAGTTCCATGCGAGACTGACCAGCTATCACATGTATACACCTTTATTATTCACCCTGATGCTACCTACAGCATTCTGATTGACAACCAAGAGAAGCAGACAGGAAGTCTGTACTCTGATTGGGATATCCTTCCTCCTAAAAAGATTAAGGATCCTGATGCAAAGAAGGTAATTGAGCGATATATCTTGCTTAGTTTATCGAAGGAAAACAAATGGGCACGAATCTTCTACTGATATTTGTTCTGTTATCTACAGCCTGAAGATTGGGATGATAAGGAGTACATTTCTGATCCCGAGGATAAGAAGCCTGAGGTAACATGCCAGTCAACACTCTACATTTTCTGTTATTCATTATTGGAGCTCTTTTACGAATTCATAGTTGTCAGCGCTGTGTGTTTTATGTGCTAACTAGTATGGTTAAAAGCTTCACATCTTAGAACAGCAATAATAGTAGATAAATAACAGATTCAACTAGCTTAGTACATAGAGCTTTTAGTAATGTTGTGTTAATTTTCTATTGCTGGTCACAATTGAACTGTAGCATAGTTAGATTGAGCTGGCAGCTTATGATGGTAAGGAATTACATCGCAATTAATGTTTATTCAGGTAGTGTATGTATCTTGATGGGATATTCATTTTATTATCTCTGGCAGGGTTATGATGACATTCCAAAGGAAATTCCTGATCCTGATGCTAAAAAGGTAAAGTACTTGCAGTTGGCTTTCTAAATTCTTCTTCTTGTCTTAATTTCTTGAGCAAGATGTGGTTTACTGAAAGATTCTCATCAAGTATTGTCTTTTCTGGTACAGCCCGAGGACTGGGACGATGAAGAAGATGGTGAATGGACTGCTCCAACCATTCCCAACCCTGAATACAAGGGACCCTGGACGCCAAAGGTTGAACTATGTTACTATATTCTGCAATGGACAGTGTATCATTCCAACGTATGAATCTAATCCATTTTCCTTTTTGGTTTGACAGAAAATTAAGAACCCTAACTACAAGGGCAAGTGGAAGGCACCAATGATTGACAACCCAGGTTATTTTGCCTCCTATATGTTATCTTAGTTTGCCATCATGGTAATCATGTTGCTTAAAATGTTTTTTGCATCTGCAGATTTCAAGGATGACGCAGATATCTATGTTTTCCCGAATTTGAAATATGTTGGTATTGAGCTATGGCAGGTAGGCTATGGTTTTATTTACTTCCGCCGATAAAGTTGATGGAATCATTATTTGACTTCATATGCATTTGTTTTTAACAGGTCAAATCAGGAACCTTGTTTGACAATGTTTTAATCACCAATGACCCTGAATATGCAAAGAAATTTGCTGATGACACATGGGGCAAAACTAAGGAGGTGTGCATTTGAACTTTTCTTTCTTGCTTGCTTTTTATTTTTATTTTTAAAAAAGTGTGACAATGTACTGAGAGGTTCATTACTCTGCCTTTATCTTGAAGGCTGAGAAGCAAGCTTTTGACGAGGCTGAGAAAAACCAAGAAGAGGTGTGCTTTTTTACTGTTTTTTGGTTCCTTACCACTTCTACTTCAGTTTTATTTACGTTTTTAGTGTTACCTCTACTTAGAACTTTGCTATAGCTTGTTTATAAATCATTGGATCAGTGTCCTTTGTTGCTTGTCTAAAGAGATTTAAACATTATTTTTGCTGTAAACATTCTCTGTAGGATGCCCTTACAAAAAAGAAGACTAGTGCATTCAGTTTGTAGTTCAATGTTGTAAGATCAGAAGAAAGTTTTCTCATTCCAGCCCCATCATTTGATTCTATTTTTAGCACACAGATTTGAAATCACCTGTGTATTTTCTGCTTGTTGATTGGTCTTCTTTGTTTCTCTTCTTACTGGATTTTTCCTTTATTGGGTTGAATGCTGTAGCTCAGTCTAGTGGTTTTCCATTTTTTGCATGACTATGTAATAATGCCCTTTTTTGGTACTTTAATCATTATTTTTTTTTTTAAAATTAGTCTTCTAAAATACATAACTAAAACCAAGTTTTTGTTCCTAATGAGCTGCTCTCTGCATGCTTGCTTGTTTCTGTGACATTATTGAAGACACGATAATGTTATCTTCATTTGGTTAATCAAAAGTGGGACATTTTTGCCATATGAAAGGAAATGTTGTCGAGCTTGATAGATATCAGAATGCGAGTTGCCAACAGAGATACATTTTTAATACCTTGTAAAAACTTTTAGGAGATTAAGGTTGTTTTAACTTGTAGAAGATCACTTACTCTTAGGTCATTGAATATATAGCATTTTACTAAAATTTTTTTTAGAAGTTGTAGGCTACTTTGTTCAACTATTTACATATTTATAGGATAACCTGGGTTATCATCTGTGGATTCATCACTCCAGCTTTGTTTTTGTTTATATAAGACTGCCTTATCTGAGGCCTGGAACTAATTGGTTTTCCTTTTTTTTGGAGTACAGGAGTCTAAGGGAGATGAGTCCGATTTAGAGGTAAAATCCACATGGATTTTCATTTGCGCTAGATGATTCATAATTATGCATCCTGAGACTGACAAATTTTTTTTATTACTTTTTATTAGGATAATGATG
Organism: Xerophyta viscosa; assembly: GCA_002076135.1. NCBI lineage: Eukaryota > Viridiplantae > Streptophyta > Magnoliopsida > Pandanales > Velloziaceae > Xerophyta > Xerophyta viscosa. Next base: position 4,472,239 of record MJHO01000003.1, read on the forward strand.
ATGATGGTGCAGAATCTGATGCAGAGGAGGCTGACAACACTGATGACGAAGACAAGGAGCCTTCACATGTAACTTCTCTAGCTAAATTGAATGCTGTCCCTCACCTTTCGTTAATTGTAAGGGTGTCTGTTCTAACCATTACCGTTTCTCTCTACCCAGGATGAGCTTTGAAGGAATAGCCCGTTCACATATGGAGAGGCCTGGCACCCTTTTTGGATTCACATTAGTTGCAGAGTGTTTCCTTGCTATTTACAACTTTAGGAGTCGGTGAGTCTCGGAGAGGTAGACATTTGAACCATACAATATGCACCATGTCCATGCTGGACCTGCTTTCTTCTAATTCTTGACGAGAGGAAAAAAAACAAGAATTCCTAAACGCTAATATAAGTTTGGCACCCTGTCGTATTTGTATTTTTTCCAATTTTTGTAGCATTTGTGTTGAATTCTTATCAGTGCTCATAGATTCCAGGCAAAAATTTTAAGATTACAGTCAAATAAAACTCTCTTCTGCCAGACGAGCATAGTTTCTGTGTTTTACGTAAAACAAAGTGTTAACAAAGTGCCGACCAAGGGTGAAAACGAGCGAAGTTTGAGCCGAACACTATTAAGTTCAAGCTCAACTCGATTGGTTTAGTCCGAGCTTGAGCTCGATGAGTTTTAAAGGCTGTGCTTGAACTCTGCTTAACTCGCAAATTTCGAGCTCTGCTCGATTATATGAAAGAGCCGAGCTTAAGTCGCATCGAGTTGAGTTCGAATCGATTGCATCAATTTGGTTGAGATTGAGTCACGATTGAGTTCGAACTGTTTTAAGTAATATTATTATAATTTTTTTTAAATAAAATTCAGAAATTGGCTATGTATATTTACTGAATTTCGTTTTCTTTAAAAGTTTATATCAACATAATAATTATTATTATTACTACCCAACTGGACCCCCCCCCCCCCAAAAAAAAAAAATATTACCCCAAATCTTTCTCCGCACGTTGAACAGGAGAAAAGCTTTGCTGTAGCCTGAACGTTTCAATAAAATGCGCCTCGCACAACACCGTTATTTCTCCCTGCTGTTTTCACTCTCTCCCGTTCCCAAAAGATCGATCTCAGCCGGTCAGATCCGGGGGGAGGAGCCTATCCGATTGCCGCCGCCGCTCACATCCCGGCGAGATCTCGCGGGGGATTCTTTAGATCTGATCCATTAATTTGCCAAAAATGTTTTTGGTGGATTGGTTCTACGGCGTGCTGGCTTCTCTTGGCCTCTGGCAGAAGGAGGCCAAAATTCTCTTCCTTGGCCTCGATAACGCCGGCAAAACCACCCTCCTTCACATGCTCAAGGACGAGGTAACTATTCTAGATTTGTCTCCTTTTGTGCTTTGTTTCGGGTGATTCTTCGATCCAGGTTTATTGATAATGATTATTAAGGATCTCTAATTTTCTACATGCATTTGATGGGGAGTTTCTGAGTTATTTCTTTTGTGTTTGTTTATCCGTTGTTCATAGATGTAATGATGTATTATTTAGGTTCTATTCAAGCTTCTTATTCGGGTTTGTTTTGTGGATTTTATTAGTCTACGATTGAATTTGATATGAATTTTGTTATGGTATGGTAGAGGTTAGTGCAGCACCAACCGACTCAGTATCCGACGTCAGAGGAGTTGAGCATTGGAAAGATCAAGTTCAAGGCTTTCGATCTGGGTGGTCATCAGATCGCTCGCCGCGTCTGGAAGGATTACTATGCCAAGGTTAAAAAAAAGCACTTTCTCTTTCTCTGCGTAATTGTTATTCAAAATGTTTCTTGAATTTCTGCATAGTTGATCCTTTTGTTAAATTGGAGTGTGATGCTTACATTTTTTGGACTTTATCTTTGTATTTGTACTTGTTTATTCCTAACATTTATAGTATTAGTTTTTTGCTTTAGTTGTTTCACGAGTAATGTAAGATGTTTCAGATATAAATGGACGCATAAACTGTGTGATACATGTAATTTGGTTGAGCTAATTCACATCCATGCTATTAGTGTTGCTCTAATCATCTAGAATTGTTGAGTAGCTTAGATCAATAATGTTTGCTGTCTTTGCTTTAACTAGCTATGGATCTACTATTATGTATTAGCAAAACATTCATGTAACAATTTAATTTAATTTGTTAAATGAAAAATGAATAAAATCCAATGGTTAATTGAATATCTAATGTCACATAACAGATGTTTAGTTTTGTTATCCATTAATCAAATAAAATATGTACGTCATGAATTATTGGCATTATATCTTTAGATATATGTTCTTGGCAATTTCAGCGGTAGTTATCTAAAGTCATTTCATAGCAATATGCGCCATTTTCGCGTGTATGCACTCATGCACGGTAAGTGCGAAGTATGTTTCCCTCATGCCTTTTGGCAGATTCGAACGCGCAGCAGGGCACCAAATCCCAACCAGTGCGTCCGTAGGTTCGCCCCAATTATAATATACACTCTTGTGCCTAAGTCGGACCTTCGGTCGCCATTTTGCAAACTTTTACGTCATAAATTGGGTCTATGTACTGTAATTTTTTATGTCTACTCTAATATGTATTACGTGGTGGCCTTTGTCAATGACAATGCCTAAACATCTAAAGATATCTCCAAATCAATCTCTATATTAATTTGGCTTACTAGATGCAATGAGATTCAAACAGTGGGTCCTACATCACTTAAATGTTTGTCTAGGACAGCGTATTAGAGATTAGCATGGTTTTCGGTGCCGGTCGGCTGTTCCGGCAGTTGTCGGCACAGCACGAACTGGCACGTCACGTGTTAAAAAATCTCATATTTGAATTTTTAAATAAATTTTTTATTTTTATTTTTATTTTTTTAAAAATAACAAATAAATATATATCGGCACAGTCGGCACGGTCAGCACGTGCCGCGATCTAAGTTTACCGAAACTCGGCTCGGCTCGGCACAAAAATCCTTAGAGATTAGTTTAGAATTTTTAGCATTGCTATTCTGGAATCATTTGTTTAGTGCATCTGAAAGTGAACATCTAGAGTTTGCATTTGGTATTGAGAATTCCATGATGATTTGAATATCCCCTGCCTGCAGGTGGATGCTGTGGTGTATCTAGTGGATGCATATGACAAGGAGAGATTTGCAGAGTCGAAGAAGGAGCTCGATGCCCTCCTTTCTGACGATGCGCTCGCTAACGTTCCCTTCCTCATTCTGGGAAACAAGATCGACATTCCATACGCAGCATCTGAGGAGGAGCTCCGCTTCCACCTTGGTCTAAACAGCTTCACCACTGGTAAGGGTAAGGTGAACCTCGGCGATTCGAACGTCCGTCCCCTCGAGGTTTTCATGTGCAGCATCGTTCGTAAGATGGGGTATGGTGAGGGCTTCAAGTGGCTCTCTCAGTACATTAAGTGAATCAGAGGATTATGATGGTAATATTTCCTTTAGACTCATCTTCAATTTTTCCCTGCTTTTTCTTTTATAATTGTATTAGGAACAAAAATTTGATGTTACATTTCGCTTGTCGGAAAAAGAAGGTTGTAAAAACTAGATAAAATTTTAAAATCGGACTTCCTGAGGGGGTTGTATTGTGGACTTCATAGGATGCTCGTTCAGCTCTTACTCTCATTTCTCATTTCTGTTGGTAGTTTAGTTTTATTGCGGATGCATGTTTTATCTCTTATTCTTTACTCAACTTTTCATGAAGAAAATCATTTGAATCTTTGATGGCTGAATAGGCTAAGCTTGACTAACAGATTACCAGATCGATTAATGGCGCGAATAATCGTCGCAAGGTCGATTAGTGGAGCGAATGATTGTTGTATGTGCATTTGGCTTTCATGATAAACAAAATTGGCTTTTTGTTTTTGGGGGCACAACTTAGGTTTTCATTTGACATTATGTTTGCATAAATAAATAAATAAATATGTGTATATATATATTATACCTCTACATATGGTTGAAATGATGCTTTATACAGCAGTAGAATATGGATAATTTGTATACATGCCTATCTTGTTCGTCTATGTATTACTTGAACAACATTTTCTTCAGAATTCATCTCATTGCATGGATTTTCTTCAACTTTTTTTTTCTGAATATCTTGCCTATCGTCTGCCATTTTATTGTAATTGATTTTGCATGTAACTTCTGTATTTCTGAACTGATCTGTTCTTCCTTCTGTATCTTTTACTTAAGACGTAAAAGTTTCACATTGGGTTGATTTATCCCGCTCCCAGCATGAACGGCTCGAGCGTTCGCCTCACAAAACGAACGTTCCGAGTTCGACTCCAGGGGACGTTCTTTAATCGGGAGTGGGTTCGAAGACTCTCCTGTACCTCGTGGGGAGTGAAATGGACCTTGATTTGAGGTCTCTTCGGGGACGTGCACCAGAATCTGTCATATCCGTAAAGATGGGATCCCTTGATCGGTGGAACAGAAATCGATGCCACCTATGAGTTTAACTGTTATGACGGTCGCTCAAAGAGGGCCAGTTACGGACATAATTTTTTCACGATAATCCCAAAAAAAAAAAAAAAAACCTATGCAATGATATAGCCTTTTTTAGTACAGTTAAGGGGCTTGTGTAAGTTGTTAACCATTGGGCCAGTCTATTGCTAGGCTCGTCTTATTGGACAAAACGCGGGCCTAGGAACTTGGGTTTGGTGCACCTTGGATTTGTCACAAAGTTAGCCATCCTAAATAGATTGAAATTTATTCAAGCCTTACCATATATAAAGATAGTGAAAGGGAGGGCGTTCACTGTCATAAATTGCACCAAGACAACATCAACCAAATATCCAATTAAAAATCGAATAAGATAAGCTTATCCTGTAATAGATCAAGACAAAGTTTTAGATAACCCCATATCATGCAAAAACATGCACTTTGACCAATAGAGATATTCCATTGATTATTTTATTTTATTTTTTTTAAAAAAAAACAATCTTTACACAGCAGAAAAACATCGTCTTCTGAGAGCCGACAATTGAGAGATTTCAACCATCTTTGAGGGGGGAAAACTCCGAAATTTCTAAGCCTTTTAAATAGCAGCTAATGTAGCATCAATGGTTTTAGGTACCGGACGGCACGTGTCTGTACTGGCAGTTGTTGGAACGGTACAAATCGGTATGGCACGTGCAAAAAAAATTATATTTGAATTTTTATTAATTTTTGAATTTCTCTGTTTCATAACTTGGTTATGTAAGTAGATGCTGTGAAAATATGATATGTTGTTTGAAAATTGAAATGCCTTGGAGATGTCTGTATTACACTAAGTGGATCATTATAAGGTGTTTTAATCCAACCAACTCGACGAAGGATTGATGTCTTAATAATCTGGACAAAGGAATCTCTATAATATCTTTCAACCTGCTAGGGAACCAATATACACCATGGAGGGATCAATGCGAGCTAACTTCATCCAACTGAAACTGGTACAAACCAGTAGGGCACGTGCCGGAATCTGAGTTTATCGAAACTCGGCTCGGTATAGAAAACCTTGAGATAGATAATTGCTATTCATCAGAGCCATCGAGAGTTTTGATATAATTAGAATCGTACATTATGTATCAGAATATTCGCGTGGTTTATATAGTATCAAGTTTACCGGGAGCTTTGATGAATGGCATTTCTCATCGCGATGAAGTACTTGATCTAACCAGATCAATTGCCATGTCAGAGGGGATGTCTGAAATCCCCAAGGAGAGTATCCAGGCCCATGGCTGGATTATCCAGCAATGATGAAGTGAATCTCATAGTAGGTGGTGGTTGTACAGCACATGGCTGATGCATTTTGCTTCAAGATCAAAGAATAAGCTGTTGATGCATATCAATTCAATCTCTTTTTTTTTTTTTTTTTTTTTTTTTTTTTTACTGTTATGAAGATTAATTGCCATATATTAATGGTAAATATCATTTCAGCCCCCCTTTTTAAGGGTCGGCCAATTCAGCCCCTGGAAACGGCCCAAATAAAAAAAACGGGGGCTGAAATGGTATTACCCCATATATTAATGGTTGGATGCAAGTAGTTTATCAATCATCAATCATATATTTGCAACAATTATATCGATATCGTGACAACCGGACGAATTCGTATTTCTACTTGGAACTGAAAGAGATATCAGAGAGCTAGAGAGACCTCTCTTCCCTTTTACATCGTAATGGTGATTGCTCTGATGCGGAAATCCAGTGAGATTCAGCATCTTGGGATAAGTGTTAGGGAGGAGATATTGAGATATAAAACAGGTGGAAAGACACTTGCTGGAAAAGCAGGTGGAAAGTCACTTCCTACAAATTCAACAAGTTTGATAAATTAGAATTTAGGAATATGCTTAAGAATTTTCTTTGATAGAGACAGCTAGAAATTTCAAGCTGAAACCAAAGTCTAACTGAGTGTTTTATCTCCGATATATTTGTCGTCGGCCGGAATCCACCGATACCTCAGTGCATTCCGTCTGGAAATTCGTTGAAAAATTAGGCACGTAGGAAGGTCGATTTCTTCGTGTACTAACTACTAACTTATTCATTGGTTGCATGAACAAGAGTAGCAAGTTGAGTTCAATTTGGAAGTGGGGAAATGATGTTTCCAAGGAAGTGGAATTGTCAAACTAATGTTTGCTTGGTCTCTCCTCATCCTCGTCTATCTAAAAAACATGTGAAGTAAAATATTGGAAGTGGATTTCGGAAATTGCCAAATTTACGGTCACCTTCTGGTGAAGTAAGCGGCCTCTAAATGCTCATGCTTTCATTCTCAGATAAGAATGATATTGCTCTCCACATATTTTTCTAATTATATTTTATATGTTAGTGCTGCTAGGCATAGTAAAAAACTTACCAATCCACAAATAAAAAAAAAAATTAGAATTTTTTTTAAAAAAATTTAATAAAAAAATATTTTTAAATATATGTTTTGGGTTCCTAAAGTTAAATGGATGTAAAGCATATTTTAAAATTGTTTATGATTCTTAACATTTTGGAGTTCCAAAATACTTATTTATAAGTTTTTTTTTTTTTAAAAAAAAAAATTAACACAAATGTTATAAATTTTATGAAACCTATAGTTTTCACATTTGAAGATTTTCTTAAAAATATTCCTAATTTTTATAACTATAAGAAGTGATGAATTTTTGGAATCAGCCCGGGGGACAAGTATTAAAAAATTTCTATATATAGTATATCCCTCTTTTTTTTTTTAACTTTTAATTTCTCTTATTTTCTGGCATTATAATTATTATTAAAATTAATTCCTAGTAGATAGGAATGTCCATGTCTATCTATCCATATATTGCTAAGGATTGAGTGCGGGAGACGTGTTGGCGACGCATACACTAACCATTTTGATGTGATTTGCCATGAAATTAAATTGTGGCCAACATATGCAACCAACTCCTCCCTCATGTTGTTATCTATAATCTAATCCATGAAAATAGGGCCTAATTCGTGCATGATTTTTGGGAGAAAACCGATACGGCGCTCGGCGAGGTAGCTTAATTGGTGCGATCGGTGGTTCATAAGCTACTATTTACGAGTTTGAGTCACGTATACTGTAATATATATAATATTAAATTTTTCAAGTTTTTTTTTAAAAAAATATTCTAAATTGTGTGGCAGATATATACATATATTCAAAAAAGTAGAAGTCATGATTCGAATTTCCGAAGCTTTTTATTTTATTTAATGGATATAGCTAGCTAGGTTGTGGAAGGAATTTGCTTAGAGGCATGCAACATGCAACGTCCGAGTTAATCTACAAGAAACATCGCTTTCCATCGATTTATCGGCGACAAATGAAAATCAATATTCAAAAGCAACTACAACATATCCATAAGCATATAATGTAGCTTTCAAATTTAATGAGTATATATATATATATATATATATAATATATATATATATATGTATGTATAGTACATGTATCTTTCAATCTAGAATCTAGGTAGATAAGGTGGGTAACTTGCACCATATACATCTCATGCACAAAATATACATATCCGGTATATACATCCTCATCCAAAATGATACACGCGTTCAAGATAATGTTGGACCCATTATATATATATATATATATATATATATATATATATATATATATATTATATATATATATATATATATATATATATCACTAATGATATTACAGTGATAAGTTCCGCGTGAGGGGGTATGGTGAGTTAAGATGACCACAATCGTGTCCAGGAGGCGACTGTTTGAGTTGAATCTTTCGGTATGAATATTTGAATGGATCATGATCGATTTACGGTTGGCGGCAAATTAGAGAAGGAAGTGGTAGGTATAGCATGCAAATCAAGAAGTTGGAGAGATGCTTATTCCACCAGTAGCAAGAGTGATGATGCCCTTGTTGATTGAATGTGATCATATTTGTACTACTTGATTATATAACATAACATTATATAGGGCTTCAACTTTTTTGCCACTCACTCAAAACACAAATGTGTACAATGAAAATGTTCTTTTTTAAACCTACATAATAACTAAAAAAACATTGAGATACTGACATTTTACCTAATATTTGTACAAGAAAAATGATAGAAAGAGCTTGCCTACTATCATACCCATCATCACTTACACCCAAGATTCTCTGTGCCGAACAGAGCCGAATTTGATGAATATAAATTTTTGCAAGTGCTGACCGTACAGATATGTATTTATTGTTATTGTTCAAAAGTAAAAGTGGAAAATCATAACTAAATTAACAATTTTGAATATAAGATTTCTGACACGTGCTGTATCGGTTTATATTGTGCCAATAACTGATGGAATATGCGCGTGTCGTGCGACACATAATAACCCTGCTTACCCATCACGAGACAATGCATTTATGCGACAAAAACACCGTTAAACATCTACTGATTCGTTTTGTGACCTAAGGAAGCATAATTAGCAATATTTGTTTCCGTGTTGTATAAAACAAAATATATGTTATATCACGTATTATTTTTTTATAAGGTAACGAGACAAAATCTTTCTGGCATGTGCACATCAGATTATTTTACCGGATATCATTTTCTAACCAAATCCGTCAGCCTGCATCGGACTGAATCAAAAAGTAAAATTCGATCTCGAATTAAATATATAATACTGAAATTATCCCGCCAGCAGTTTAGTTATTTTATGCAGGATCGTAGCGGAGCTTTACAAAATAGATAAAGTTTGGACAATGCATGTTGATACCCACAGAGTAGTAGGGAACTAATTTATTGCCCTTTTCTTTTTTGGGTGGTTGAAATGGACTCAAAGTCTCCAAACAAAACGAGTTCCCAACACGCATGATATTAGATAGTATGGTCCCTCCAAAACTTTTTCAAAACAATTATATATTATATTCTATTTTCTACTTTTTTATTTAAATTAAATATAATATAGAGCCCATCCAAAAGCTTTTTGGGGCTTTTCGCGGACAGCCCCTAAAGGGGCAAAACCCTTCCTAATAGGCCCCTCAAGTTTCACCTCTTCCGTTTTGCCTCCTCTTCGAAAAACGTATCACTCCGTTTTGACCACTGTATTAATATTTTTTGGAGAAACTTTCAACATAAAAGTTGTAGATCTTGATGAGATTTAAAATTTTTATGTTCAACATTTTTTCAAAAAAATGTTTCTAATACATGTTTTGGGACTTCGAAAATTCAGCGGATTAATGGGTCGGATCCAAAACCCGTTAACACTTCGGAGTACCAAAACATCTAATTAGAAGTATTTTTTGAAAAAATGTTAAATATAAAAGTTATAGATCTCATCAAAATATATAACTTTCATGTTGAAAGTTTTTTCCAAAATATTAATACAGTGGTCAAAACGGAATAACACGAATTACGAGAGAGGGGCTAAAAACGAAAAATGCAAAATAGGGGGCTGAAACGGTATAACTTTTAAAAGGAGGGGCTGACGGATCATTTTCCCAAGCTTTTTACCTCACTTTTATGAGGGTACAATATATATATTAAATTATAATATATTGGCAAAACACCAGACCTCCGAGGGTGTTGCTATCCACCTCTGTATAAGCTGAAACACCAACTTTGGCAACAAGCAACCTCTTCTTTTTATTTTTATTTTTTAATTTTGTTATTATTTTTTTTAAGGAGATTTTTTATGGCAAAAAGAAAATTGAGTAAACATTTTGCTTATACACGTAACAGAGTAGCACCATTCTAAATCTGACCCTTCATCCATGCGAACCGTTTTGAGTCCCCTAACTTTCACCCACCGTTGTCCTTTTTTTTTGTAGAGAACGGATATTAATTTCATATTCTGTTAAGCCAGATTTAATATAAAGAAAACTATCTCGGCCGATACTTCCAAAAAAGCCATCTTTGTACATTATAGGACGCATATATGCATTATCACCGGTACTCTCATACGTACCGGTAGAGCTGAAATTTGAAACTGGATGGAAATAAGGTCCATCTATTGCGATGTACTGCCACATCCACTCGGACCACTCATCCCGCCATTTAAAATGATGAGCCCCCAATAGAGTACAGTAGTGATTGTAGAAATGCAAAAAAAAAAAAAAAAAAAAAGAAAATTCCCAAGTGGAAATAGGAATCGACCTTATATGATTGTAGATAATTTTGAGAATACCAACTAATAATAACTGATTCATCTTAAATGAATACCAGCTGAATGCAATGGGGCTATTATTATTATTATTATTACTATTATTATTATTATTATTATTATTATTATTATTATTATTGTTATTATAAAGATAATAGATCTATGTCATATCATAGGATGATAGGAACGGTGGTCTTATTTTTCAATTTTTTCTCCATTAATTGGATAAAGATAGGTCAACAAGTAGATGTTATAACTTGTCCGGATGATAGGACCGATGATCAAATTTTCACCTTATAAAACGAAAATATTATATATAAATAAATCACAAAAATACCATCTATAAAAATATAAAAAATTTAATTTTCTCCAAACTATCTCAATGAACTTTCTTTCGAAATTTGTTCAGATTGAAAGAAAGAGTAAAATTCTCATTGTTGAATATATATCGATATCATTCGTAATTTATTTATTATGATAATTATATAAAAATTAACCGTTATGGATATGATTTTTATTTTTTTTTTCCGATAATTTCCTAGGTATATTTTAAGTAAATACTATAGAAAAACCACACCATGAAATTTCCGCAGCTTCCAATACTATATAATCTTGGTAAATCGGAGTCGGAATCCAAATCAGAAATGGAATCGGAATTGGAAGTACATTACCGATTTCCGAGAGTTCTTTTCCGAAGTTTCTGAGCCTTGACTTACTGTGCTTATTAAAGTCCTATGGAAGACATGATCGACGTGTTCACAATTGGTGGAGTTTGGGTTTTAAAATAGGCCAAAATTTAGTAAATGCCCCTCTACTATGTATCTTTGGACATTCATGTCCCTATAGTTATTTTTATGACTTTCATACCCCTTTACTATTAGTTTGGAAACGCGATACCCATGAAGAGGATTTAGATGTTAATTATGATGATGTGGCACCAATTAAGCATTATTTAATTATTTTTAAATATAAACATGGGTATTTTTTAATGTCCAACTAATATTAAAAAATAATAAAAAATATTAATTAGTGCCACGTCAGCAAGATTAGTGACGTGTCTGTCTAATTAATCGAATAAGGATATCGTGTTTCTAAATTTGAAGTAGAAGGGTATGAAAGGTCCCAAAATAAGTTGAAGAGTATGAACGCCCAAAATTCTATAGTAAAGAGGTATTTACTAAATTTTGGCCTTTAAAATATGTAAATCATCTTTTTGTTTTGCTTTTACTTTTTTTTTTAACCTAGTTTTGCCGTCTTCATAATGTTGAAATATAAATCGATTTTTCGATTAATAAAATATAAATTATATATTTTGAAAATTCATATGTTATTACAATCGTATAAAAATTGATCAATAACTAATAGATTTTTTCAAGATAATTTCAAAATATATATTTGACCTACGATCAATATAAATTTTGAAAATAAAGTTAGCAAAATAATAATCGTTTAAAACAGGGAGTTTCAGAGCTTTAATTTTGTTTGTAATCTTATGAAATAAGCAACAAATAGAGAAGTTCAAACATCAAATCAATTCCATCAACCATCCGGCAACTTAAAACAGTTGCTTTCGGTTAGAGCTGAAATATTAGATATTGGTTTATAAAGATCAGTTTAAAAATTTTATATATTAATTTGATATTTTTTTAAAAGTGCTAAATTGTAAAAATATACATTTTATTGTTATTTATAATGTAAGAGTTTAAAATGCAAAAGAAATTATAAAAATTTTCTCTAGAAGGCGTTAGAATTTTAGTTTTAAAATGTCTTTTGAACCATAATTTAGACATTTTTTTTATATATAATTTTCTATATTTCTTAAAAACCCTTAACCTCTGCAATTAATAAATATGTATAATCATAAGTTATTTATAGACTATCAAAATATGGTATAATTGATGATTTTAATAAAGTTTTAAATGATTTTCCCACAAATATCCGATTTCCAAACCCATCAAATCCAATAATTGGTGATAGTAAATTACAGATTGGGTTCGAGTATGGATTTGATCTTTTAAACTTGATATATATCGTTGATGGTAATTTTTAGTTAGTATTGAAACGTAAACATAAAGTATTATTTAAATCGAATTAATATAAATAATGTATCCGAAAAATAGCTTGATCCGTACAAACTTATTAGTCCAACACATGCTGAATATTGATCAAGACCATATATTTTCCATGCATTTAAAAAAAAAAAATATTTGATAGAAAAAACTCTTAGTTTAATTTTTTCCAAAGGTCAACAAATTTCGCCCCTAAATCGGCCACTTAAGATATCTTAGATATGGTCCTGCGCCCCCAGCGTGAGCGGCTTGGGCGTTCGCTTCACGAAGCGAACGTCCCGAGTTCGACTCCATAGGACGTCGCCTTAAAAAAGTATGTGGGGGTCGAAGATCCTCCTATAACTCGTGGAAAGTAAAATGGTCTCTGATTTGGTAACTCTTTGGGGACGTGTACGAGGATCTGTCATATCCGTAAGGATAGGGCCCATCGATTGGTGGAACATGAATCAGTGTCATTGGTGGAATTATCTGTTACGACGGTCGCTCAAACATGACCAGTTACGGACAGAGTTTCCTCACGATACTCTTAAAGAAAAATAAAAATCTTAGATATCGTAAATATTATTAAGAAAAAATTTTTTTGACTTACTGTCTACCGCCATATAAAATAATTATTCTTTTATTATTTATTAATACATGGCGGCTCTTGGATGATATTGAAGTCAAAATCACATTTATAAATTTATAGAGAAATGTGGTAGATATCGAAAATTTAGTGGAAATTAGGCACAAAACCTAACCGTTCTTCCAAGTAAAACAAACAATTTCTAAAAAGTAAAAAGAGCTTAAGTTTGTGTGTATTGTAGGTAAAGTAACCGCCGGCTAGGAATATAATCACTTGCCCCATCCCAAAAATTCAACCAAAATTCTCTAAAAAGAATAATAAAAGATTAAATTTATAGATGTAAAAAAAAAAAAAATTACACTTTAGATTTATTTTAATATATCCTCATAGGGAAGATAAATAAATTATTTATTTTCTCCAATCGAAAACAAATCACAAGTACATGTTGATACGTGCACATTAAATTCATTATCTCCAAGGGTATTATAATTATCAATATTTACTGTACTCCAAGAATAATCAACAAAGAAAAAAAAAAGGATAATCGTATATGAAAATATATATATATATATCCGACGTGGCAATCCAATCATCAGAGCCGTCCAATCGCATCGAACGTTTTCTATTTATACCCCCGCACATTCCCTCGCCTTACTACTTGTACTACAGCAACAATGGCTGATAAGCGCCACCATCTCGTCCTCTTCTTCGCCGCCGGCGTAGCATTCCTCGCCGGCGGAGCCGAATCTAGGCCTGCATTCGCCTGCGGCGGCGACGCTAGTTCGTATAGATTCTGTCACACAGAGCTCCCTATAAGAGCTCGTGTTCAGGACTTGATCGGACGGCTGATGTTGGACGAGAAAGTGAGGTTGCTGGTGAACAACGCCGCCGGCGTGCCGAGATTAGGAATTGGAGGGTACGAGTGGTGGTCGGAAGCTTTGCATGGCGTGTCGAACACCGGCCCCGGAGTGAAGTTCGGCGGTGATTTTCCTGGAGCTACGAGCTTTCCTCAGGTCATCACCTCCGCCGCCTCCTTCAATGCTTCTCTCTGGGAGCTCATGGGTCAGGTTCGTGAATTGAACTCCTCCATTTTGCCTTTTACAATCTTATTATTATTATTATTCTTATTCTAATGAACGTACATGTATGGGTTTAATTCTGCAATTTACACTAAATATCGAATGTTAAAATAATTATGTAATTGCCAACCATACTTCGATAAAATAGGTCATTGTCGTCGGCTCTGAATTTGATAACAGATGAGCATACTTTTCATTATATTTGTGACAAAAGGTCGTAGACGACGGTATAGGTCTCTTTCTTTTTTTTTTTTTTTTCTTACTAATTTTGTAATTAGAAAACTATAAAAAAGGAGAATTCAGTGCGCGAAACATTTCCAAAATCGGACTCCGAAAAGGGGTTTATATGTACGCGCTTATACCTACTAACTCGCGGAGGAATTTTGTCTAATGAAGTCTACCATTTATAAACTTTTAAAAAATTAATGCAGTCAATTTTAAAAAATTAATTATCAGATAATTATTATAGAAGATGATGCATGTGATGGATGTTGGTTAATCAGGTGAGTAAGAGAATGTGATTTACGACACTTATTTATCGCTCTATTTAGTGCTGCTTATGCTGAGCGCAATTCGTGGATGCCAGAATAGATAGTAAAAATATGTGGTAGACGTGTGGGGTTCGGGAGGGCGACAAATGATGCAGAATTTTCCATATAAGATAAAGCAAAATATTGGCCACTGCTACTTATTTATTTATATTCCTCTATTATTACAATATTGGTTAGTGTATCATTATCGCACACATTGCTTTCTCTCCTCTCCTAACAGACATTTCATTTAATTTTATTTTCCAATTTTCTCCATTTTGGACAAGTTATTCCCAAGTCATTATTACTGTGCATGACTAATTATTTTACCAAATTTTTAATAGATAATCATCTTATCTTCATATGAATAATATAATTAATTACTTTTAGTATTTATATATCTTTTTAGAAAACTTGAAAAAACTATTTACTCTAAATTATGATTACATAATGTTTATTACAAAAAAGTTAAATAATCCAATATTAAATTCAGCAAAATGAGTCGGGAAACAGAGGCTGCTATGACAGCAGATTCACGGGTTGCCGTAAAAAAAAACAAAATAAGACCGTCGTAATAAACGAAGCAGAGGACCAAAAAAAGAAGATAGGATTCCCATAATATTCATGTATAATTTGCGGTATAGTTTTTCATAAACATTCAGTATGAGACAATTTAGAAAAGTTAGACAAAAAATATAAATTTATTATGTTTTATAACTTTATAATTTAACTTTTTCTTTAAAAAATATTTCACAATAAATAAAACAACTCGCGAAATCGTTTAAACTACTAAACTATGATTTTAGAGTTATTTTCACCTATATAAAATATATATTTAAAAAACTCAAAATATATGTAAATTTTATTTGAAAATATTTTGCGATGATTGGTTAGAGAAAGTTATACAATACAAATACTAGAGTGTCCAATATGTGGAAAAGGGTGTTGAAGGGTAAAATCGTCATTTCAGCATGTTGAAATTGGGCCTCGTTTATTGGACGCAGCATGGGTCTATTCATTAGGGAAATATGGAAAAAGGGTATCGAAAGGGTAAAATCGTCATTTAAGGCATGTTGAAAAATGGGCCTTGTTTATTGAATTCAGCAGGGTCTATTTTTAATTAGGGAAATATGGAAATCTGATGGTGTAATAACAAGAAAAAAAGGTATATCTGTTCACAAAAGTCCATCGTACTGCTCAGCTCCTCTTGCAGCCATTAATGGGGAAAGAAAAGTCCATAATCCACGTAGGAATGACTGCAATTCGGAATTTTATAATCGGTTCGAGAAATTGATGGATAAAATGATTCCTCGTATTCGATTTCTAATATTCGTATCTAAAATATTTTATGTAGGTCTTTTTTAGCGTACAATGTAGTATACGAACAGATACAAACAATGCAACATCATCGAAATCGCAGAATTGAGTTAGATTTGATCTTAATTAGATTTAGTAGATTCGGATCAATAGACTTATCTCGGGATAGGTATCCGGCCCGAAGAATTCAAACCCATTTACTTGACGGTAGAGATAAATCCACAGAGCTTGCAGTTTTTTAGGTAAGACATGATCTGGGATAAACATTTTAGATATTTGTATTAGATCGAATTTTCATGATTCAAACTGGCTACCGACCGAATTCCTTATCCTGTCTACCCCACTTGACTCGTGTCCAACTACAAAACCAAGTCTACAAAAAGCAAAAAGATTGTCCCCTTTTTTTTATATTTTTATTTATTTTTGATCTATTCTTGGGTCTTTGCCATGTTCAAGAACAGTTAACAACCTCCATGATGATGAACTTGAAAAAGTTGTCGAATAATTGAGAGATAACCGACGGAATAATTGAAAAGGAACCGACGGAGACGAATATCCTTTTTCCATTATCCAAATGCACTTCCTTAGAACTCTATTGCCATATTCCTAGCTGAGATGACTGGTTTTGAGCACGGCTCATGAATTGGCTCAGGAACTCCATATGATGATTTACTTTTTCAAAAGCTAGAACTAAGTTTTTTTTTTCTCGAATACGAGAGACGAAATGGTTTTAGTTTATACGTGCATTACGAGGCATTCAAAGGGGTCCATTGTGTCAAAATATACTATTTTGAATGGCATACTTGTAATTTAAATAAAATAGAAAGGCTAATATGATAAGCGCAGGTGGTGTCGGACGAGGCGCGAGCAATGTACAATGGAGGCCAAGCTGGGCTAACATACTGGAGTCCAAATGTGAACGTGTTTAGAGACCCACGGTGGGGCCGCGGACAGGAGACACCGGGGGAGGACCCGACGGTGGCTGCCCGCTATGCCACCGCCTATGTCCGAGGCCTCCAGGGTGCTTACGGCGGCCGCACAGGCTACGCCCGCCTTAAGCTCGCCGCTTGCTGCAAGCATTACACAGCATACGATCTTGATAATTGGAACGGTATCGATCGGTTCCATTTCAATGCCAAGGTACACTACTAGAAACTATTAGCAAAATAATGCTTCAGAATTTGTAAATTATATTTATTTGTTTATTTATGAAAGTTATGTATGCGTTTACGTATACGTCGTATAGGTGAGCGAACAAGATTTGGAGGACACCTACAACGTGCCGTTTAAGGCGTGCGTGACGCAGGGGAAGGTTGCCAGTGTAATGTGCTCCTACAACCAAGTGAACGGAGTTCCGACATGTGCCAACCCTAGCCTTCTTAAGGACACCGTCCGGGGGAAGTGGCATCTCGACGGGTAAGTCTCCTTTCATCTCCTAGAGCCATATCGAGGTTTTGAGCTCCACGCCCTTCCTTCGTCCTAAATAACCATCTTCATTCCGACGATAGGTACATCGTCTCCGATTGTGACTCCGTAGAGGTTTTGTACAAATATCAACATTATACATCCACGCTAGAGGATGCAGTTGCTGATGCAATCAAAGCCGGTAATTTTCCTAAGTTTATTTATTGTTGTCTATCTTTTAGTCTCTATGTTTAATTTAGTAAAAAAAAAATTACGTTCAGCCCCCTAAAATTAACATTTGCACGGTTAAGCCTCAAAAAATGGAAAAACGCACCGACATGACGTGCAACACGCATAGCCACGTCGGCGCGAAAACACATTTCTGGAGGCAAAATGCCAAATGTACGAATTCGGAGCTGAAATTGAATTCTCCAAGACTCGTAATTTCCCGATCTTTTTTTAATCTTTCTTTCTAAGTGTTTGGAGAAAACTATCATTAAATGTTTTTTTTTTCTTTTTTTTTTTGGTGAATTTACAATGTGGTCGTTCAGGTCTGGACTTGGACTGTGGTCCAATGTTGGCGGTATTCACAAAGGGAGCTCTGAGCCAGGGCAAGTTGAGCATGGCTGACGTGGACATGGCTCTCACCAACACAATCACTGTGCAAATGAGACTGGGCATGTACGATGGTGATCCGGCCCGACAGCCCTTTGGCAACCTCGGCCCAGAACATGTGTGCACACTGGCTCATCAAAACCTCGCCCTCGAGGCCGCACAGCAGGGTATCGTCCTCCTCAAGAACGACCGCAACGTGCTTCCCCTCTCCGCGTCACGTCTCGGAACCGTCGCTGTTGTTGGACCTAACTCGGACGCCACCGTCACCATGATCGGAAACTATGCTGGTATCCCCAGTAAACATTAAGTATATATATATATATATATATATATATATATATATGGCACAAATATAGTTTGGACCATGATTTTCGGTGCCAGTCGGCACAGTCCGTGCCGGACGGCACGTGCTTGTTCCGGCAATGTCGGCACCGCATGAACCTGCACCGCACGCGTAAAAAAATCTTATATTTAAAATTTTAAATTAATTTTTTATTTTTATTTTAGTTTTTATAAAATAACAAATAAATATATATCGGCACGGTCGGCACCGTGCCAGGATCTGAGTTTAACAAAACTTAGCTCGGCATAGAAAACCTTGGTTTGGACATGAGCTGATTTTCTTTTTATTTTAATAGTCTAAATATATGATCATATTCTCTGTATTGATTTAAGCAACTGTGTGAATAGGGATCCCTTGTAGCTATGTGAGTCCCCTGCAAGGCATTGGAAGGTATGTAAAGACGATCCACCAAGACGGTTGCACCGACGTCGCCTGCGCGGGCAACCAGCCTATTGATGCAGCAGTTACAGCTGCTCAAGGTGCAGAGGCGACGGTCCTAGTCGTGGGACTAGACCAGACGATCGAGGCTGAGGCCAAGGACCGTGTAGGACTCCTCCTACCGGGACAGCAACAGGAGCTGGTGACCAAGGTCGCAGCCGCATCCGGCGGCCCGGTTGTGCTTGTGGTGATGTCTGGTGGGCCTGTGGATATTACCTTCGCCAAGAACAATCCGCGGATCGGGGCCATCATATGGGCTGGATATCCAGGACAAGCTGGTGGTGCTGCCATAGCTGATGCCATCTTTGGTGCATTCAGTCCAGGTATATTTTATATATTGCTTCAGAGTAAAGCTAGTTCTCCCCAAATTTCTCCCAAAGTCAATCGAGTTTAGTTTTTGAGCTGCAAAGCTCAATGACGCAGAACAACAACACAAAATTAGATAGAAAATTTTATAAGCTCTAGCATTTTTACAGGGGTTTTGTCAAAAAACAGATACTGCTTTGCAAAATTTGGACATATCAACCCCTCAAATAAAAACATTAAGTTAGCTTTCCGGAGCACTTGTTTAGCTCGTCTAGAACACTTTTTTAGCTGGTTAGGAATATTTCAGCCCTAGCATTATGATACATATGCTGACAATACTATATTAGCTGTGTTAAATATTAAACTAGTCTGTAATATTTTTGAGTTTCCGACCGCAATTTTTTGAAAAAATAAAAAACGATGTGGGCCGAGTTTTGAAAAGTAAGAAATGTCTTGATATTATTCTTTTTTTTATATGCTAAAAAACCATTAATTGTAATCCAAGTGGCTAAACGTTAAACATAGATAAACAGAGTAGAATTCAAATTCTCATCTTTTTTGTTTCTTCTTTTTTTTTTTTTGACTTTATTTAAAAATGCAGGAGGGAAGTTGCCAATGACATGGTACCCTCAAGAGTATGTAGAGAAGCTACCGATGACAGACATGGCAATGCGAGCAGACCCAGCAAGGGGCTACCCTGGAAGGACACACCGATTCTACAAGGGACCGGTTGTCTATCCCTTCGGATACGGCCTAAGCTACTCCAAATTCGTCCACTCCATCGCCCTGGCCCCGACGCAGCTATCCGTTCCTCTCGACGGCATACGAGACACCTACCATAACTCTAGTATATCCGGAAGGGCTGTCAGGGTTACCCGCACAAGGTAACACCTTCTTCTTCAACTGTTATATATTTTTCGATCATGTCCGATATGCCCATGTTTATGTCATTATTCAACCGGATTGTAACTATCATGGCTGGATTATATATATATATATATATATATATATATATATATATATTATATATATATATATATATATTAAAAATAATTATTTTTTTTTTAAAAAAAAGAGGATTCTAACATGTCTAACGAATATTGCAGGTGTGATGGGCTAGCCATGAGCGTGTACGTGGACGTGGACAACGTCGGCGAGCACGACGGTGCTCAAACAGTTCTCGTGTTCTCAACCCCTCCGGTCCCTAGCGGCTCCGCCCCGCAGAAGCAACTAGTAACCTTTGAGAAGGTACATGTCCCGGCCAAATCACGGGCTAGAGTCTCGCTCAACATAGATGTATGCAAAGATCTCAGCTTTGCCGATGACGATGGCATCCGAAGGATCCCTATCGGCGAGCACAGCCTTCAAATTGGAGACTTGACTCACTCAGTCACCCTTAAGGCTGAGGGTCTAAGGGTTTAGGATAATAGTAACTCAAAATTCATATTCATCCAGAATAACAAGGGAAATAGTTCCTTTCATTCATATAACTGATCATATCTTGAAGATTTACTTGATCATATGATAATAATAGGTTTTATTTGAAAATTTGGATAGGAATTGAGCATCTAAGTGGATGTGGTCATTGTTTTCTGGTCTAGAAAGCATACTAGGTCCAGTGCAAAATATTTGAAGATGTACCAAGTTTATTATTATTTAAATGGAGACAAAGGTCTCCTGATTGTACCAAAAAAGATGCTGATTGTATGTTTCATGTTCTTATTGTATTTTTTATTTTTTTAAATCCAATTTCCAAGTGTTTTTTTGTGTATACATGCATATCAATTTTTTTTTTTTTTTTTTTTCATGCGTTTGTTGTTTTGGCTCACTGTTGAGACTTTTATGGTTTTCTTTTCTATGCAAGCCCATCAAGGGAAGGATGATCACGACATATCGTAACCAGAATAGTATTTGCACGGTTCACTTGTTCTATGCCCAGCTAAATCATCTTTGTTAATGCAAAAAAAAAAAAAAAAAAAAACAGTTCTTTTCAATCATTTGGTGTAATTTACCATATATTTGAGTTTATATTTGTAGCCTATAATGGTACTTCATCTCGCTTTTTTCTTGCTTTCGTCGTCTTCATCTCTACCTGATGAATCTGGCAGATGCCTGTTACCCCCCCTTACACATAACAATCAACTGGTGGATATCGGATCTGTTTATTGCATGAGCACAGCTTAGTCGATATGTAAAAGAAAAGAGAAAAAAACTACTGCTCCAAAATGATAAAGATACAACTAGATAAACTAATTCCTAGTTCTTGATTAAATTTCGAACGTCTCTGTACATGTATTTTTATAAATTTGAAGCAAGACAAAAGAGAAACAAATGAATAAATGCGGAGAGAATTCAACTGCATCGAAGAACTACAAAACTAAATAAATCAATCAATGCAGGTCTTCAAGTAACAAAGCAAACAGTGGCTTCTTGTGACGATCCCACGTGAGCTGTATGCCGTATTAGCCCATGAGAGAGTTAGTTGGGTTCTTAATTTGGAATAATCCCACTTCGAGAGTTGACAAAGAATTTGAGATGCTTATAAAGTATCAGCTCAAAAAGGCCATTAATCAAATTCACCATTATTGATAGGGATCGGGCAGGAGGGGCGGCCGGGGTTACACTCTTGCTCAAAACTTCAAGGAGGGGGAGAGTCGAGGAACGAAGGTCGTGCCCCTCGTAACTTATCCTGATAAGTTTGCAGTGAATTTCCCATGATATAGAGGCCACTAACTGCCGGTAGGAAGGAGTTGATGGTTAAGAGATCGCCTCTTTTTTATGGATGGAGGATCAGGATATTCCCAACAAGGACATATTAACAGTTTCTGTTTCAGTAAATTAAAAACAGTTTAGTAAACTAAATAAGTCTCTGTATTTTGTTTTCAAGAAAGTTGGAATTTTTATTTTATGTGTTTGCACTGCAACACATGATGTATGGGTTTGGTTGGGTACAAACCTAGTGTAAGGGGCGCGGATTCCCTGCTCCGCACTCCTGCGCCCGCCCCTGCTTCTTCCATCTCGCCGTCCATCATGCGCAACACATATCTCGAGACACTATTTAAAATTTTCATCAGCTTATTTGCCCTACTTTTAAGCATTTTTACGAGAAACTTTAAACTATAAAGTTGTAGATTTTAATATGATCTATAACTTTATAGTTGAACAATTTTTGACAAAATATCGATTATTATGTCGAAATGATAATTAAAACTTTAATTATTATTTTGATATAATATTTGATATTTTTTGAAAATTTGTTCAACTACAAAGTTGTAGAGCATATTAAAATTTATAACTTTGTAGTTCAAAATTTCTAGTAAAAATGTTTAAAAATAGATCAAATAAGTCGACAAAAATTTTAAATAGTGTCTCGAGATAGATGTTATGCGTGATGGATGGTTGGGATTGTGGATGCAGCGATGGCCGCAGGGAGAGCGGAGCAGGGAATCTTATGATGGAAATAGTTTGTCTCATGGCTCATTTTTATTATTATTATTTTTTTTGAAATTATGATGGAAATATTATGTTCGTAACCGGCCCGCTTTTTATTCAACCGCTATGATAGATACACACTCGGATGGTACCAATTTTTATATTTTAGGTGTTTGTCGTGCAACACAAGATGTACGGGTTTGGGGCGACCCAGTGTAATAAGTATACACAGTGTCTCATGGCTCATTTTCTTGGTTTTTGTTTATTTTTTTTAAAAAAAATTACCATGAAAAAACCCTGCTAGTAACCTTCGTCCACTTTTTATTCAACCGCTATAACAGAGACACTCAGGTGGTACCATTTTTTTTTAAAATACTGCATATATAAGCAACTACCAAAAGTATATCCTGTATTTCCATTGTTTATGTATACATATGCTTAAATTTTTAAACGAGATTCTTATGATGCTATTGCTTGTAGTTTAGATTATCAGAATGATATAAAATCATATAAAAGTTTTTCCAACTGCACTTTGACCTTGTTCTTTCTGTACACAATTTTCCTTCATCAACAATCTCAATCTATCTACCTCATCCCATCTACCAGCTTCAGCATACATATTCGACAACAAAACATAATTTCCCGAATTCGACGGCTCTAATCCAATAAGCTCTTTCGCAGCGATCTCTGCCACAACAAGATCACCGGAATTTCTACAAGCACTCAGCAAAGCTCCCCAAATGGCCGCATTAGGCCTCACAATTGACATGCTCATGATCAATTCGCAAGCCTCGTTTAATCGGCCGCATCGACCTAACAAATCCACCATACATCCATAATGCTCTATGTTCATCTCAATCCCGTACGTATTCTTCATGACTCTGAACAGTTCTTTGCCTCTGTCGAGCATTCCTACATGTCTGCAACAGCTGAGAACACCTACGAATGTTCCCGAATTCGGATTAATTCCTCTGCTTTGCATCTCGTCGAACATTCGCACGCCAGCCTCGCCTCTTCCGTTAAAAGCCAAGCCATTGATCATGGCGTTCCACGAAACAACGTTCTTCTTGGGTATTCCGTCAAACACTATCCAAGCAGCTTCTAAATCACCAAATTTACAGTACATATCTACGAGCGAATTGCATGCATTCACCGCATTCTTCAACAAGCCTTTTCTACGGGCATAGTTATGAATCCATTTTCCGGTTTCGATTTCTCCAAGTCTAGCACATATCGGTAATATTGTAGCCAATGTCGCATCATCTGGCTCGAATTCTGTCCCTAACATTTCTTTGAACAATTGAATTGCTTCATAATTTCTACCCTTTCGGGATAAACCCGCGATCATCGAATTCCAAGTTACCAAATTACGAACTCTCATACTTTGAAACAAGTGTAATCCTGATTCAATGTCGCCATGCCTGCATATTCCATTGATCATGAGATTATAGATTATAACATCTCTATATTGCATTTCGTCAAACATCTTGGAAGCGTCTGACATTCGGCCGCAGACGGCATAAAGTTCGAGCACGGCAATGGCGACGGCGGAGTGGGTGTGGAAGCCGGAAAGAAAGGCGGCGGAGTGGGCGGAAGCGCCCAGACGGAGATCGGAGAGGTTTGCAGCAGATTTGATAAGGGGAGCGAAGGTGAGGCGGTCAGGGCGGAGGCCGTGGCGGTGGAGGGAGGAGAAGAGGGAGAAGGAGATTGAGGAGGTAGAGGAGGACATAGAGGAGGCTTTGATGGCGGCGTTGAAGACGGATAGATCGGCATCAGCAGCGGAGGAGTGGGAAAAGAGGCGGAGGGCGTAGGAAGAACGGCGGAGGACGGCGGCGACGGAAATGAGGTGGGAGAGGAGGGTGGGGGAGTGGAGGAGGTGGCGGCGTAGAGAGTGGGCGTGGATCTCAAGGAGTTGGTGCCGGGCGGAGTGGTCGTGGAGTAGGCGGAGGAGATTGCGTTCTGCGGCGGACCGCTGCCCGCCGCCCATGCCGACGCCCGGCGGAGATTACGCGCGGGTTGCTTGCTTTGAATTTTATTTTATAGCAGCACAGCTAGGGTAATTGTTTGAGCAGTGTCATAATGGAAAAAGCCATTCATCATGGGCGCTCGGGACCGTCCGAGGTCACTCAGAATGTGTGTAAAGCCATTTATCATAGGCCCCTGACGATCTTGATATAATCGGGACCATCCGAGGTCACTCGGAATGTGTGTAGACCTCGGGATGTGTGTATACACACATCCATAGGGACCTCAGACGGCCCCTGACGAACAGCAGCACTCATAATGGTGTTTTAACTTTTTGGAGTATTCCCACTCAGTAATATGAGACTAATCTACTTCGAAAATTAAAAAATTTCAATAATTTTTCTTCTAACAAACTGCTTATTATATGCTCAAATTCATATTTTGCAGAGTCCCATTAACCGCAACATTCAACTTTACTAATTGATTGAGCCAACTCTTATTGATACGGTCAGAAATTCTAATACAATCAAAACTACACGCACTATATTAAAATATATATAATATAAATTTTGATACGCTGCTGATAGTTCTATTTACTAGATTATCGTATCTCTATAATTGTTTTCATGTCTAGACAATTCTAATTTACATGTACTCCTAAATATGAAAAAATAATTACAGGATGGAGCTCGAAAAAAGCATAGTTATATATTATTGTTACTATTATTAATATCATCATCATTACCATTATTAATATTATGTTATTACTCATATTACAAATGCTTTTTATTGTTGTTGTTATTATTGCAGTACTTTTAGATTATCACTTTAGCTTTTCACACATTTTACACTATTTTAGTATGAAGTGGGTATTTTTCACCCAAAAAAAAAGTAGCTATCTCCTAGCTACTTACACTCAAAGTAAACGTGGATATATTTCACAAAAAAAAAAAAAAAAAAAAAAAAAAAAAGAAAAGGAACTCCAAAAAAAAAAAAGAAAAATAACCAGATGAATAAAGAATCACCAAGAAGCTTCACCAATCCAAGACAGAGGAGTAACAACCAGTGGTGCTCACTGATAAATGACTGACTGCTCTGTTTTCAGGAACTCACTTCCCGGAAGTCGCACAAGTAAACCAACAGATTCTACACTACAAATAGCAATATATCATCCAAAGCAAAGCCTACTAGCACTGTTGTCCATTTGGAACTCACTTCCACCAAGTTCAGTTCCGGGGCATCCTACTTCTATCATGTTCCAACTAAAACTGCAAAACTAACCCCTTCATCTGAAACTCACTTCCACGAATC
Source organism: Xerophyta viscosa (assembly GCA_002076135.1). NCBI lineage: Eukaryota > Viridiplantae > Streptophyta > Magnoliopsida > Pandanales > Velloziaceae > Xerophyta > Xerophyta viscosa. The sequence continues at coordinate 4,498,171 of MJHO01000003.1, forward strand.
ACATTTCATATAAGTCACTTCGAAGAAGCTTCTAGAAACTATCTGAGAGAAGCCAGCTAGCAAAGGAGTCGACTTGGTTCTGGTAATCAACGGTGCAATCTCCACTTCCTTGGATTCCAAGCTCAAAATTCCCAGTATTATCACACAGCCATGTCCATACATCATCGATCCCATCCATATCCAACTCCAGGGTCCCCTCCATCTCCTTCGACAGAGCTTCCTCCTCCATCAACCTCACATCAGCGTCCCCACCGCCACCTTCTGCTTCCTTCATCTCCATGGCCCCACTAAAGTCGGCATTTGTTTCTCTCTCCTCACTCGAGCTTGTGTTGCCAGCACATTCTCTATCATCACTTACAGTAAACGAACCACTTTCTTTCTTTTCACTGGAGCTCAATAATATGCCACCAGATTCTCTCTCTTCAGTAAGAGTAGCATCTGTATATGACCCACTCTCTCTCTCCTCAATTGCACTCAAGGCCCCACTATCTTCACTGGCACCAAAAAGATCATCATAATCAAGCTCAAGGTCATCATTTGAGCTCCAAAGGCTAGTTTCAACCACATGCAGAGCTTGTGGTTCTGCCTCGAGATCAGTGCTGCTGCTACTGGTGCTGCTGGTTTGATGAGGATCAGGGTCTAAGACCATGCTCTCAGCCTCCCCTTCACTTTGAGCTGATGATGACGTGGAGGAGTCTGTAGGGCTCTCTTTAATTACCTTCTCTTCCTTCTTCTTCTTTTTGCTACTCTTTTTCTTCGCCTTCGATTTACCGTCGTTGTTCTTGGCGCTTTTTTTCGCAGACTTGTTCTTTTCTTCCGCTGCAGCTTCGCCATCAACAGTATCAGTATTTGTATTTTTGTTGATCTTCCTGCATAGGTGAGAGTTCCAGTAGTTCTTGATCTCATTGTCGGTTCTTCCCGGAAGATGACTGGCTATTAAGGACCACCTAATGGAACACAATCAACCTATAAGATTTCACATTATTCCATATGATATAAAAAATAACTATTTAATACTGCTTGCAAATTAAAAAAAGATCAAACTAGAAATGTTTGTATGAGTTGAACACATAATATGGTTCTAGCCAGCTGATCATCAATAAGAACAAAACTTTTTTAACAATTCTTAATGTTAAAAATTGTTAATGTTCAATCGCATATGATCCCTTCAAGCTCTGTAGCACTTAATTTATGTAGGATTTTAGTGCTATTTGTAGGGATAAATACCTCCAAATAGCTTTGATATGAAGCAGGTCCACCAAAGACCATGAACCTCAACCACCGAAAGTAATTTGTATCATACCAATGTGATACAAACTACGAAGATTGATGGTTGAGATACAGTAGTCCATGATTCACCGTATTCACTCATTCGTTCGACTAAGGGGTTAGAAGTTGAAAGAACCGACTATACCTCGAGATATGATCCATTTTCTCATATTTCAGCTCTCAAGGAAAAATAGGTCGGTGGCCTCCGGAAAACATTGCATGTAAATGATCTACGTATTCCTTATACTCTTCATGGTCTTAGTGCCGTGCTCACAGTAAGATTTTCGGTGCAACATCAAGTTGAGTTTTCTTAAACACAGATCCGATAGTGCCGTGCTCACCGTACCGATGATAGAATCTTTTTCACTGTTATCTAACTAATCTATTTTTCTGCAAAGCGCAATTAGCTGAATCAGACGAGAGGCGCCTCAGAAAGCATAACCATCCGTGTTCGAGTCCGTGTGGGTTGAAGTCTCCCGTAAAGTTTCCTTCGGAAAATCTTCTGTACCTCCGTAGCAGAAGTCCGGGTTTATAAAATGTTTGTACTCGGATTCCAGAACGTCGGCCGAAGCTGCACTTGAGGTTTTTTTACGATTTTGAGATTCCTATGAAAGCGTACACTCGCACAACAGATTCCACCACAATAAAAAACTAATCTAACTAATCTATTTCTCTCGTTATCTATCGATAAGATCGACCAATTTTCCAGTATTTTATACTATGCCCGAAGCATATATAGACAAAATCAAAATGGTCGGGTGAAGTTAAAAAAAAAAAGTGGTCCCATCGACAAGGAGTTGAACTTGAAAGTAAATTCGGAACGATAGCCCAAGATATCTATTATTCCTCTTATACACAAATTAACTAGCCTCCTATACTTTTTTTTTAGATTATTGCAGTAAAATCCGTAATGTGAGCGCACACCATCGTAAGAATCTCAAACTCAAGAAAAATTATCACTTTCAGTCCAGATCACACGATCTGGAATCCGAGTACAGATCTTTTATGAAATGATGCTCCTATCACGAGGTACATAAAATTTTTCAAAAAATCCTGCGAAAGATTCCATCTCCCGCATGCTCGAATCTGTATGCTTCATGAGGCACATTCCATCTACTCGAGCTAACCGCGCTCGGCAAGTAGCCTCGTGTATTTGATTATGGTTATGAGGGCAAAAAAGGACATGTCCTAACATGTCAACAGGGTGTGTGGGGTCCTTTTCTTTGATGTAAAAGACAAATAATAGAGTCTGCCATGTCGAACGGTTCCCAATCAGCCGAGGGTGGAGTGATCACGGGGGAAACATCGTGGATCTGTAAATATAACTTATTATAAAAACGTGTCTCGGGATGGGTATACTTGTAGATCCGTAGTTCTCGGAAAACCTTCGGTTACCTTCCGCTCGTTTGTTTCTTACCGCGCTATTTATGGTGCCGAAAACTAAGTTAAAACTGAAAGGGAGAGTTGCATAGCAACCCCTACAACTCTTTACAAGTTGTAAATAAACTTTTATTTTAATTCATTATTTTCTTAGCCCAAAAAATACTTATTAGAAGTTTTTTTTAAAAAAAAATAAATATAAAAATTATAGATTATATCAAAAAAAAATTATACTTAAAATTTTCTAAAAATACATTAAAAATATATCTTAATAGATAATTTGAGGCTTTAAAGTTGTAATGGATTAGCGGATTTATATTAAAATTTACTAAAATTTTGAAGCTTCAAAATATCTATTTAAAAAAAAAAAAAAAAATTGACTATAAAAATTATAGAGCACATAGATATATCTTTTTATATTTAAATTTTTCAACAGATACATATATAATAAGTTAAAATATTTTTAATACGAATATCAAGATGAACTGATTTGTAAATATTTCAAAATTAAGGACTGATTTGTAAAATAATTTAACATCAAAGGCACAATTTGTCCAAACTAAAATAGGGTTTGGATTTTTATGTCTCATCATAACTCTGAGATTATTTTTTTTACCCTCTTTGATGCTATGTCATAATAAAATTCTCCAAAGACGAAAATAATTAATTTGACAAAAACAATATAATTATCCGACACTGTAAAAAAATAAAAATATTATTGTAAATTAAAAGTATATTTTTTTTATTTTTTATCGAAGAAAAAACCGGAAATGCTCCACACGACAAGCATGCACAGAGATCTCACAGTCTGTCACACTCAACCTATTAGGAAATTGCGTTTCAGCCCCCCTAAGTTCGGGGTCGCGCGTTTCAGCCCCCCGAAACGCCACGTGGCGGCGCGCGCGCGCGTCCACGTCGACGGGGAAACGCGTTTCGGGGGGCTGAAAAGTCAATTTTGGAAAACGGGGGGGCTGAAACGCAATTTTCCCACCTATATCATATAACCTGGCAAGCTTCCCTGGATCCTATCACATCCTATATACATAATAAAAAACATATTTGCAAAAATATACTCTCTATAATCAACTTCAATACGCTGAGACCCTACCCACACTGATTCATTCTGTATGTCTCTGTTCTCAAGCAGAACGAATCAGAAAGGTCGAAACGTGCTCAAGGAGATAATATAGGAGGCTGATATCGCAAACAAAGTTTGATACTCTGTAGCAATTATAATAACATGGAATAATAATAAATAAATAAATAGATAATTAGAAGCTAGTGCAAGTAAAGAAGAGGCTAGTGACTTGAGATATGTGTCGGACACATTCGGCCGTTGAAGTCCCTGATTGTTTCGGATCTTTGAACTATACAAGTGCTCAAATATTGTACTTTTTTTTAAAAATTATTTATGATATAAATAATATAAAGTTTAACTGAAGCAACGTAAATAAAACTCAAACAACACAGTAATATTGGTGAAGAAAGATTAATGCAGTGGCAAATGCAGTATTTTTGAAGAAAAAAGAGTTTTAAACTATTTTTTATTTTTTTTAATTAAAAGAAATTAGATATATTAAGAGAGTTGGAGTAATTATTACTTGTTTCCAAGAGATGAGTGCAACTTCATGATGGTTTCCTCTTCCTCTGTTGATATATTTCCTCTCTTCAGATCGTCTCTCAGATAATTTATCCATCTTAATCTGCAGCTTTTTCCACATCTTAGAAGACCTACAAAAATTAAAAATCATTCATTAAAAATATATTAATACCCATAATTTGTCAAAATGAAGATAAATTGCAAATAAAACCAACAATTTAAAAAAAAAATAATGAACATCAAAATCAAAATCAAAATCAAAGAAAGTCATTCAGCAAACAACATAAAAGTGAGCATTATGAAATCATCCAACAAACATAAAAGAGAGCAAAAAACCAAAAAAAGGAGAAAATTTGAAAAAAATAGTTAAAATGAATGCTGACAAAAGAAGTTTCAACAACAAAATGCTGCAAAATACAGAGATCAAATATTTGGAGAAAACCTTCATCTTCAAGCTGCCATGGCAGAGCAACTAAAAATTACCAGCATTCTTGGGTAATGATCTCCATGATCCTTCTCCAGTAGCTTTGATATAAGCTACGAGCTTCTCATCTTCCTCCGCCGTCCACCTCCCTTTCTTCAACCCCACCTTCTCGCAGCACGGCGCTCTCCCCATTCTTTAAAGCTTCTTGTTCCCTGCTGAAAGGTTAACCAGTAAGAAGAAGAGGAAGGAGAAGGAGGAGGAGGAGGAGGAGAGCTCGAAAAAGAGCGAGTAAATTTGTATGGTTTTTTATGGAGTCATGGTGACGATATATAGAGTTTTGGAGGGAGAATTTATCGGCGGATTTACGTGCCACGTTTTGCACGACGGAGAAGAACTCCGACGACCTTATCGTGGCTAAACGACAAGCACGTGGACCACCGGCGGCGAATCAACCACGTAGATCCTCCTGCGGGACCCTATAAAAATAATTTTTCTTTTTTAGAACTTCTAAAACTTAATTTTTTTTGAGAGGCACTAAAAATATATTTTATTAGTTAATATAATTCGTAATGTCAGCGTTTATTCATGTCTGCACCTCTCGGCACAGACGCGTACACGGTTATAAAAATAAAGCAAGATATGAATATAGAATACAATAATTTTTTTTAATATATATATATATATATATAATTCAAACACGATAATAAAAGATAAATATATTTTATATACTTAAATATCTAAAATTTAATAATATCTAATAATAAATATATATAATATAATAATTTACATATTTTAGATAAATTTTTAAAAATATGAGTGTAATTTTTATCAATAAAAATAAAATTTTTTAAATACATAACTATATTATTTTTATTATTATTATAAACAGCTAATATTATATAATATTATATTTTAAAAATAATAAAAAGGAAATTTTAAATATGTAAAATTAAAAATAAAAATTCGGATATACATATCGGACACTCATGTCTAGCATATCCGGAATTTTTTTATATTTTTTTTTAGACGCTTCTCTGATGTGTTTGACACATATGTCCGACGTGTCCGTGTCAGATATTGTACGGAATAAATTTTGATACGTTCGTAGGCTTCAAAATAATAAATTTAAAAACTAATATAGTAATATACTCATTTGTTAAATTTTAAAGTCATAATATATATTTATAATACTTATACAAATATTAAATATAAAAAAATTATATTTTATATAATTTTTATATTTTTATATTTTAAAATTTTATATTTTTTAAAATATAAATAATAATTTATAATAAAAAATTTATTTATAGTGCACGAGTTTAAATGTAACTCTTCCTTGAAATTATGTTTGCCTAACAAAAGCATTATAATATTTAATGGATTTTTTGCCACCCATTTGCATTTGAGACGTATGTAATTAGCTTCCACCCCCAAACAATAATATGCAAAGAATGTCAACATTTTGGAATGTATAACAAACACATCCCCAGAAAAAGACGAAAAGAAATTAGAGAATATTTGAAGGTCTATGTGATGTCCACCCCAAACCAATTTCTTATGATTTAAAATATGTTTTTAAAATAATATTTGAAGGCATTTTGTCGAAATGTAACCTCCTAAAATAGAATTTGACTAAATAGTACTTCTTAATCAGTTTTAGTGTTTTAATACCCTTTAACCATTTAAAATAATAAAAATATTTTCGTCGTGCGAAAAACATACAAAATCATTTCAAAATATCTATTTTTAAATTTTTTTAAAAAATTTAAATACAAAAAGAAAAACATTTCTTTGTATAATTTTTGTATTTAAAGTTTTCTCAAAATACATTTCCAAGTATATATTTCGGAACTCTATAAATTTTTAGAACTAGTAAAGATTTGGAGTTTTAAAATACATATTTAGACATATTTTTTTGAGAATTTTTTAATATAAAATTTATATAGATTACACCAAAATTATTTTATATATATATATATATGACTAGATTTAGTAATTTTTAGAAAAAGTTGCTCTTTTAAAAAGAATAAAGATGTTGAGTTTTTTTTTTTATTGTTATTACGTCGTAAAAATGCACTAGAAATAATCAAGTTAGGGGTGTACTATTTGTTTAAAAGTGATTCTAAGGTGGGTGAAGGTTGCACACTTAGGGGCTGTTTGGTTTGATGCAGTTTAAAATAAGAGTTTCAAACGCAGCAGTTAGAAATGCTGGAAGTTGTAATTTTCTGTTTTCGTAATACAGAAGGTTTGTTTGGTTAGATGCAGTTCGAACTACTGGAGTTGAAAAGCTGTTGTTTGGTTTGATGCAGTTGAATCCTGCAGTTAAAAATTTGGTGTTTGGTTTGATGTAGTTGGATGAGTATGATGACCGCGGTAAAATTATCTCCCATTCTTTTTTTTTTTTAGTATTTAATATTATTAAATTCTAATAGTAGTAATATTATTAAAATAATTCTATTAAATTGTACAAATTTTTAAAACTTGTAGTGAACATATATTCTAGAAAACTGATTATTTAGACAAGTTTTCCATATAATGTCAGAGCTCTTGAAAAGGCAACGCCGTCCCAAAATTTCACCCAGAAATTAGCAATTCTAATTCGATCTCACAAGGACAAATTGTTTGGAGATCGAGAATTCATCTTTGCCGATTACAGGCTTTACAGCTACACCTTCGTCTAATGCTCTCAGATCAGCGAAAAGTCTAGACACAACGCCGACTCACGACAGCACCGAATATCGCGCGCAATCGCCAGCTCCGCCACTCCGGCAACGCATGTGCCGCTGCTCTCCGCCGCCACCGCTGTGAAACTTCTCGATTGCAGTAAATGCCGACTGCATTTCTCGAGTTGAGTTACAGAAGCGGTGCTGGACGGAGGCGGTATTGCAGAAATTTACCTCCCATCTCGGGAGAGGGACGAGAACCACGAACAGGCCAACTTGCAACTGCAGCAATGGTGTTAGCAGAGCGCGTCGCTCGCGCAGGAATTACAACTACGGCCTCAGATCTCGCAGTTTCAACCACTGCATTTTACCCACGAACTGCAGCTTATTTGTGGTGGGCCCCACAAACCGCAGCAAACCAAAGTTATTTTCAACTCCTGTTTTGAAAATGCAGCAGATCAACTCCAACTGCAGATATCCAAACAGCTCCTTAGACAAAATGGGATAAGAATCTTCTATATCGAATTCTTTGTATCGCTGCATGCATAAATACCTAAACAAATATAAATAAATAATAGTATATATATATATATATATATATATATATATATATATATATATATATATATATAATTTTTATAGTAAAAAAAATAGATTCTGAATAGGTGCTCTGGAATTCTAAATCCGGCTTAATGAATTTTAAAAAGTATTTTTAAACTCATTAAAAATTTAGAGTCCCAAAAAATCTATTTAGAATAAATTTTTAAAAAACTTTCAATATTAATAGAGTAGTATTATCGGTTTAAAGAGAGTAGTATTTATCGCCCTACGTCTATTGTAATTGTCCCTATATTTTTTTTAAAAAAAAGATAATAACGATAATTTTATCATTTTATATAATTAAAAAATATAAAAAAAAATTTCAAATTAACAAATATAAAAGTATAATATTAAATTATAGAGTATGCTGATGCAAAATTCCTTTATGAAATATGATTAGAAAGAGAAAAAATTTTGTTGAATGGTAGTGAGTGAATAATGACCATCATGAAAGATGTAATAGTGTTTGAAAAAGAAAGGTACAAAAAAAAGTTAGGAAAAGGATTGGAAAGAAGTTGTGAAAATTCAATTACCTTTATTTATAATTATTTGCCATGTCAATTTTTGACATGGACTTCTATCATTGCATGGGTGCTCCATTGATTGCTACATTTTTACCAATTTTTTTTAGATAATTATTGATAAATATATTAATATCGATGATAAAATTCACGCTATTGAATTAGATTGAGAGAATGAGAATTATATGATTATTATAGAGCTAACAAATAGACTAATACGGTTCGGCCAATATAACTATATCCACAAGCAGTCGTAGAGAGTACTGTACTAGTATATGAAGGAGTTTTGGGAAAAAGATTGCGTGTATCTAGATAGTTCGATCTCTGCTTATTATATATCTCACCAAACTATTTAAAAACTTACAAATCTATTCAATTAAGAATAGTTTTTGGCCGTGCTCTATTATCAAGCCAAGCTTGCGGCATCATGTGCGATGGATTTCTTATTTTGTGTCGCTCCGAACGTGAACTTTTTCAAGCAGACCGAATTTCTAGTATCAGATGTATTAGTATTAATTTAGAGAGATTTTTTTCCAATATCTTGCGAAGGAAAATTAAATCAAGATATTTTAGAGTACCTTAATTTTAATAATTTATGACATCCTAATACACTGAATTTGCCCACAACATAATTATTCTTCCTAGAAATATATTTTAATAATTTTATAATTATTGGCACCTATTAACCAATCAGGATTGAAGCACGTGAAAAGCACGTGCTACTCATCCCCCACATGCTTGTCCAGTTGTCTGTGGGGTAGAGAAATTATTGCATGAACCCGGTGCACCACGTCATCCGTGCACCGCATATATTTAGTATTTTTAAAAAATATTTTCAATTAAGTTGTAGATATTGATTAGATATTACTTTCATGTAGAAATTTTTTTAAAATATTTCTAATAAATGTTGGGCTAAATAATCATAACGTCAAAAAAATATTTTTAATTCAAGAGAATTTTTGGAGGCTAAAAATATCTATTTAGAAATATTTTTGAAAAAAATTTTTACATGAAAGTTTATATCTCATCAATATCTATAACTTTTATGTTAAAATATTTTCAAAAATGTTTATAATATTAGGTGCACGGGATGCGTGGTGAACGCGGTGCGTGCAATAATTTTTCCTGTGGGTAGGACAATCACAGCAGCTTATTTCAAGCGACTTGGGATTATTTTATGGTAACCTCACCTTATCATATGATACACACACCCTCTTTTTTTAGTTTATTTTTATTATTATTTTAATTTCATTTTTTATTTTATTTTATTTTTTAATTATTAGATTCGGATCTTCTCCAATTAAATCGTGGCTTGCAAAGTCATATTTTATATAACGTACTAATTGAACTACGAGGATCGTGATCTGATTGACTGAATTTATGAAGATCCCAACAGGTTGGACGTAAATGGCACGTTCGATATTAATATTATTTTAGGAATTATGATGCTTCCCGAGCCCCAAAAAAAAAAAAAAAAAATAAAATAAAATATTATATCAAGTTAAGTTATAAAGCAGGACCAAAGAACAAGGTCCTTTTATACGAATTCTAAAAATGTTTTTTTGGTTTTTGTGGTTTCTACCCATTTCTAATAGGACTTCATAATTATTTGTATATAGAATAGTGGAACATTTTTTTTTTTTTTCCTTTAGATTAATGGAAAAAAATATGTTTGTAATTTGGCAAATGTTTGCACCACATCATAATATATAATTATCGACTTAGATATATCCATAATTCGAACAAATAAAATAACCTTTCATGATAAAAATTCAGTCATCTTTTAGGGAAACAATTTCTCGTGTGTGGGATATTTTTGCGTTAACGTTTATCTGTATTGCAGCCTTTTTTTGGATATTAATATAAGTAAATAATAATACTATTTATTTATTACAATATTATTATCTTTTTATAAATAAATTTTGTAATTAAAAATCATATAAAATAAATAACATGAAATAAATTTATTTATAAAATACTAATATAAGATAATAATATTACTATAAGTAATAATATTGTTATTTACTTATATTAATACTCTAATCATGGCATTAATCTAATAAATAATAAATGTATAATACATTTTGAAAATGCACAATTTTTTTATATATTTATATTAAAACCATAATTATAATTGTGGTTTTAATATAAATAAATAACTATATATAATACGATGGGTGAAATTCACTATATATAAATGATATACTTATATTATTTATACTATTTAGTGCATTTTTTTTGTGCTACTATTGTAATTAAAAAAAAAAAATCTACATTTAGCATCCATTTATGTTATACAAATCAAAGAGTTCCATATAAGCTACGACCAATTTCGTATAGTATTTTTAAAAAAAAAAAACAAAAAAGTTAAAATAAGGTAAACAACACAAAAAATTATTGTTATTGTTATTTTGGTTGAAAGACTAATAGCAACGTCAACATCCAATGTATCATTTTCCTCCTATTGGCCAATTACGACTAACAAAAGAACGGTCACTTGACGTCTTGGAGTATAAGAAGAAATTTAAAAATTTCTTTTTTAGCCACAGTGTCCACCATTAATATAACAGGAGAATGGTAATTTGACATCTTAAAATATAAGAAAAAAAATCCGAGTTTTTCTTTCCAACCACACCGTCGGCTGTTAACATGAAAGAGAATGATCATTTTTTTTCGCTATTGGCCAGTTGCGACTAACAGGAGAATGATCACTTGACATTTTGGAAATATAAGAAAAAATCCGAATTTTTTTTTTCCAACCACACCGTGTGCTCATATCCACAAAATATACCCGCGCGAAAGTAACCACATGTCTATCACCTCATTCGGACCATTTAGTTTGACATTTTATTTGTTTAAGAAATTTGCACAACAAGAACAAGTGAGTATGAAAGATTTTTATTAATTTTGTAGTATTTCATAATATCTGATATTATTCATGGAAGATTCTTCATGTTTGTTCTCCTTTATTCTTATAATTTTCGAATAAATAGTACTAATGAATAATATAATTAATAGTTGCTGGAGATCCATTAATGATTTACAATCAAACAAATTCGCATGCAATTGCTCATCAAGAATTAATGGACTTATCGCCATATAATTAGAAATTATAAACATGTTTAAATTTTTAAATAATTATCTATAATTTGGAGCGTATAAAAGAATAAGCATTTGATGCGATAATTTATATAATCCTATAAATATAATGAATAAAACCGGGGAATATAATTAGTTTTGTTCCATTTTCTTGAGAGATCAAACTGCGAGTTACAAAATTCGCTCATTATACTCCAAAAGTCAAACAAATCCTTGCTGTTTTTAGCAATTACGTAAAGAAAAAAAAAAGGAAAAAAAAAAAAAGAAATCTAGAAGATTAGTTGACTGATCGCCAATACACTACGGATCGTCCATTTATTTTAATTATTTAATTTTTATATAAGATACAAGTTTATTTTTCTTAATTTATTATGGTATCACTATCTTCTCCAGTAATGCAACTGTTTGATTTCGTATTTTCAAATCGATCTATTCAACTCCTCTTAATTTTTTATAAAAATAAAAATTTATTACTTTTCTTAATTTGATATAGTATCGGCAACGAAGCTACCGCATAATGTTAAGGTTGTTCGTCACCATAATACTGATATGAATTTAAATCCTGTCAAATATATGATAAAAATATATTATATTAGTAGAGGATTAGAATGCGTAGCTGTTCTCCCTTTAGAGTTGCTAGAATTTGAACTCATGGTTTTAAAAAGTAAACTATTATGTCCTATCAGTATTCAATTGTATTAATTAATTGGACAAATGCTGGTTTTGATTTACATCCTTAACTCGATCTAAGCAACTCGCCATTTTTTAAAAAAATTACATTTTTTTTTTCATTTTTTTAATAAATTTGCTAGTATCGCAATCACTGATGGGCCACGCAACTATTTGTTTGGCATTCTTAAATCGATCTACGCAACCCATCCTTAATTTCTCTGAGAAAATTCAAATTTATTTTTCTTAATTTGCTATAGTATAATTATTATCTTCAATGCACATTGTCAAGTGTTTGATTGGTATTCTCAATTCCAATTGTACAAATCATCTTAAAAAAAAAAAAAAAAAAAAAAAAAAAAAAGACTAAAAGGAGACGTTTGCATTATATATGCCTCATGATAATCTGAATTACATCTTTTTTTTAAAAAAAAAAGATAATCTGAATTACCTATTTTATGCCCTTCGTAACTCGTATTGCTACTTTTATGTATTATAAGCTGGGTGCAATAATAATAATAATACCAATATAATTTTTTTTTTAAGATGAGCATAATTTTATAGTTTTAGACGGCTCAGTTGGCAAAACAATGTCAAATTAAATTGTAAAATATATTTTTACAATTTTAATTATAGAGATATATAAATGCAAATGAGTAGTGGTGCAGTAATCTTGTGAGGTGTTAAACATGTGGGTAAAGATTCTTAAGAAAGCCAAAAAGTACATGAGTTGGTGAAAGACAGGCTCATAAATAAATAAATAATTATATATTATATATATATATATATATATATAAATCTTCTATCTGAACTATGATAATTGGTTTTGGACCTATTTGCAATAATTTTAATATATTTTGTCTATTCATCTAAAACCTAAAAATGGACTATAAATAATATAAGGAACTATGATAATTGGTTTTGGACCTATTTGCAATAATTTTAATATATTTTATCAATTCATCTAAAACCTAAAAATGGACTATACATAATATAAGGAAGTCAATATATATATATATATATATATATATATATATATATATATATATATATATATATGTATATTCAAATAGTAAAACTGGATATGTAAAAAATTGGAAGAAATCTAAATACAATTTTATATTGCTAAATTAAATTTCAAGTAGTTTAGATGTTTGGATCATATAGTTATAAAAATCGAGCATAGTACGCTATATCTTTTTTGTTTTATATATTTTGATATTTAAATTTAGATTGTAAATTTTTATATTCTATATTACATCCAATGGTCTAGAATTTTAAATTAAAATCTAAGAAATATAAAATTATAGCAATATGGAGAAAAAGACAATTAATAGTACATAAAATGAAGTAAAGTCCAAATAATAATAATAATAAATTATATGAGCATAAAAGGGACAAATATACAAAGGAGACAAAATTATAAACCAGTCAGTCCAAAACATGGACATATACTGCTAGACTAGATTGACACATTGGTAGGATTTTGCTTTGTCAAATCCGTACATGCACGTGCATATATTGTTTTGACGTAGCATGACTCAACCGGTTTGGACCTGCCAATATATTTAATTATACATATATTATTAGTAAATTTTATAATATAATTTTAAACAATCTATCTACAAAATAAATTTGATTTTTTTTAAAAAAAATATTAATAGGAAAAGAAATTCTCCGTCGCCGCCAAATTTTCGTGAGGGCGGAAAGAAAAAAAAAAAATTCTCCTCCCAATCGTGCACGGAACGTGAACGAAAAGGGAAGATTAATTAGAAATAAAAAATAAAAATATAATTTTATGTCTATTTTCGTCTGTGGACACGTAGACCTGTAGCTGTGGAATGTGAAAGAGGTCATAATCGTATATAATGCTCTAGGATATAATAAGTAATATAAAACATACAACAGTTAATATGAAAAGCAATTTTTAAAAAAGAAAAAAAAAAAAAAAAGCGACGTAGCAAACATGCAGACCATACGAAGCATTTTATGTTTTTGGAGAAGCATTAAATATAATAATCAATTTCAGAAGTGCAACTTTCTTGCGTCGCAATCAATAATTCGGATCGTGCCCACATCATTTAATTTAAAACGTATAAATTTTGGACTTAACCACAATATATATACTTTGAACCTAAAAAGATATTTGAATCTAATCTCAGTAGCTTTCAAAGAAGAAATGCAGCATGCAGCCCCAATGTTGCCAATCTTTAGTTTGCGTCCTTCTTTCGCTCACTCATCGGACTGCCACGTGTCAGCTGAACGATTTCGCCGATTGGACTGAGGCTGCTGATACAAGCCTTTTCCTAGTACGAGGCTCCGGATCGCGCCGGAGCCGTCAGGCTGTTAGACAATCTAGAAGCGAGAATCGATCATGTGATCCTAGGACAACATGTGGCGAGCCGGGAACAGGCTGACCAGTAATACCCTATCTCCACCATCTGATTTCCTAGTCACGCCTACGGCCGCTCGAAATAATTTCCGTACGCCTGCGTGCGGGATTCTAACTATCTACTTAAGGAGAAAACTAAGGTGTCGTAACTTCAGACCTCAGAGCTTTGTGAGAAGACGAAGGAGTGTTGTACATTATCATTCTCTACACTTAGTTTATTCTCAGGATAGTCGCATACTATCCGTATTTATTACCTAAGACAGTCCGAGGCCTTGCATATAAAAATCCATTTATTTTTTGCATGCTTGAATCCACTTTTCAAAGCAGAGTTATGTCTTTGAGCACTCAGTACGTCGATCAAGCTCAAGCTCGATCAAATTTGTTAAAGTAAGTCGAGTTTCAAAAGAGGGATAGATGACTCAAAACTTTCCTAGCTTGGTCTTAATTTCTAGGACTAGATGACCTCAATTGATAATTTTTTTGGATGTTGTGAGAGGAGACACCCTTGTAATCATTGGAGGTTGAGTTGTTCTTGGGTTGGGCCCCCAACTTTATCCCCGGCTGCTGGGCCGTAGCATTGCTAACGAAGATTGTAAACCTAGTTAAGATAGAATAATAAAAAATTCAGTCACTGAGAGCAGTTAGCTGGACTAGATAGGAGACGCTTCATAAAGCGTCACCACTCAGGCTCAAGTCCGTATAGAATGGTGCCTCAAAAGATTTTATGAAATTTTTTTTGTTCTTCGTGGCATGAACTCATGTTCATGAAAGGTATGTACTCTGATTTTTGAGCGTCAGTTGGATTGGACATGGAGATTTTTCGTGAGTTTGAAATTCCTACGGAGGTGTGCGTTGGAATTACGTGTTCCACAACAATATTCAACAAGTGGTGGATTAATTGAATAGTGGATTAATTATTCAACAAGTCGCAAAATAATTTATCTGCTATTAGCTGTCTCTCCTTATTTAAATTTAATTATAAATATTGAATAATTTTTTATATTATATAATAGTACTTTAAATTTGATTCCTTGTATAAATATTAGTTATAAACTATTTAATAATTTGCAAACATAGAAACGATAACTAGGAAATGGGTATCTGAACTATTTCATATATAAAAATTATTATAAAAAATATATATATATGCTTTAACTAATTTTTAAAAGACTTATCTTTTTGGATTCTCTAGACAATATCAGAAATTTCGGGTTGGATGTTGTATAGAACTCAGAATCACATGCTGAAAATAGTTGATTAACCCCGGTTGTCATTATGCACATGTGAAAGGAGGGGCTAATTTACAAATTTTAAAAGTTTAGGGTCATTGTGTAGTACTGATGGTGGGGATAGGCTAAGATTCCCTCTGGATATGGATTTTTTTTTTAAAAAAAAATCACCTTAACTCTCTCTCTCTCTCTCTCTCTCTCTCTCTCTCTCTCTCTCTCTCTTTAACATGAATGCATGTCGGCTCACATGAACATAAACGATGCTCGTCGGTTGACAGGGTGTCAACCCTTTAACATGAATGCATGTCGGCTCACATGAACATAAACGATGCTCGTCGGTTGACAGGGTGTCAACCCCTATCGAGTGCCATCCTGTTATTGATAGTTTTGTTGATTTTTAAAGCATACCGTCATTAGATAGATCGAGCCGATTATGTGGAATATATGCATGGCTGGGCTTTTTTTATGTAAAATTTTGGGTAGGTCTTTTTTTGGGCACTCAAGCGCATATCATATCGCAATCAAAGGTTGTTGGTGGCTTTTATCCTACCATTGATCTCCTTAAATCTTTTCTCATTTCATGTTTTTTATGTTATTTTTTTTATTTTATTTAATCTTATTTTCCTTGTTTAATTTATATTAAGAAAATTGAAATGTTAGATGGTGGATAAATGGTTAGAGTAAAGATGGGATTAGATATATTGTTTTTTTTAATGAATTGATGGCATATTTGCATGTTTCATAAAAAATTTGCCCCCTCCAGTCATTGTCATCAATTTTAAAAAAAAAGTTTAAAATGTGCCCCCAATTTTTTTTTCTAAAAAAAAAAAAAAGCACAGTGGCAGATCATTAAATATAAATGAAATAAAAAAGTATATATGTAGATAAGTAATTAAATTTACTGTAGATCTTTGGCAGTATCAATAATAATATTATAAAAAGGGAGGGACAAAGGTCTCTGTTTTGTGCATCTCAAGAACAAACAAAGCTTGCCTTAGTACTCTCATGGCAGCTTCTTATAGTTCTAGCTATCTTCTTCTCCTTGTTTCTTTCCTTTCTATCTTTCCTTCTGTGATCTTGTGTGCTCGATGCAGCAACTACCAAGCCTTCTTCTCCTTCGGCGATTCGCTGACCGACAATGGCAACATTCTCACCTACGAACCGAAGAACCACGCCGGTTTCGCCCCATACGGCATGACATTCTTCGGCCGCCCCACGGGACGCTTTTCTGATGGTCGCGTTATGATCGATTTTATTGGTGAGCCTATCTCTATTTACTTTAGTCTCATGTAGCTAGAATTGTCCATGCTAGTCATTAACCTGAGGAAAGACACTTTAACTTCAAACTCTAAATATAAAGTGAGGTGGCAATTATTTTCATAGCATATTTCAAAAATGCTATGAACAACATACATAAAAGATGCAATGTTACAGACGTCATCTCATTTTAGAGATCCCTTTAGCATTTTTGGTAGATGCAATACTATATATATATATATATATATATATATATTATATATATATATATATTATATATATATATATATATATAATATTATATATATATATATATAATATATAATATTATATATATATATATATATATATATATATAATCAAAATTTTAAATACTGGACGGCATGCTCGGTGCCGCCCGGCACATGTCAGAGCCGTCAGACTCTGGCATCGGGACAGATGCCAAGCCGGTAGCACGGTTTTCTTTCTTTTTTTTTATTGAGATTACTGTTCATCTTCCACACCTGCGGGCGTTCAATTAGGTCACGTCGCGCGAGCTTTTTTCGCTTGACGCGATCTATTACTTGTAGATTAGGTCGCGGTTCGCGAGCGATTTTTTTTTTTTTAAGTTCTAAAGTTATGGTTTTTTTTTTTTTTTTTGACTTTTAAATTTAGTTTTTTTTTTTTTTACTTTATCTATTTGTAATATATAAATATTTTTTTTTAAAAAAAAATATGGACTAGCACGATCAGCGTGTCTCGAATTTGGAATTTATTAAATTTAATACAAAACGGCATTTAAAACCTTGTATATAACTATATATATGGCTAATTGCTTGTTTTTGGTTATGCCCACAGCCCAGGCGCTTCAGCTGCCATTGCCGCTACCTTACCTCACTAACAAAAACAACCCTGCAATCCGGCAAGGCGCTAACTTTGCGGTCTCGGGCGCGACGGCAGTAGATGCGAAAGTTTTTACGGACAAAGGAGTTCAGGTATGGACAGACCAATACCTCGGTATTCAAATGCAGTGGTTCCAACAGGCCCTCCCTTTCCTTTGCGGATCAGGTCAGTTTCTTCCTTTATGTATTTAGTTGTCTATCTATATATTTTTTTTAAAATTCTGTTATATAACCTCCACAGTAACTCCAAATACATAGGTTTTAAAATCCCGTCTAAGCAAAACTATCACATCCAATTACCCCATAAAATGGGCCTATCCCAAATAGAGGGCCGTGAATCTAGTAACCTAGGCCGGGGCGTCCATGATCGCATGCTAACCAGGCGACCTACCCACGGGAGACAAATCAAAATCTAGTGTCATGAACAAATATCGTTGATCCTTGTCAACACTTTAACAAATAAAAAGTTTCCTACAATTACATATCATATAATAATATGTAATTATATGGAAGTTTCCAAAACGTACAGCTTGTCGTGACTTCATCGGAAAATCGCTTTTCCTGCTCGGAGAAATTGGAGGTAACGACTTAAACCGCGTATTGTGGCAAAAGAGCGAGGCTGAAGCAAGAGCACTCTTTCCACAAGTCGTCAGTGCCATCGCCTCTGCAATCAATGTATACAACAAAATAATGTTTATACATGTTTTTGTTAAAATTTTTAAAAGAATATTGGATGAAATCTATTTGTTCTAATTTTCGTAGAGGTTGATTAGTCTCGGTGCAAAGACGATCGTGGTTCCAGGAATTGTACCTCTCGGGTGTAATGCAGCTTATATCGGAAGGTTCCCGAATGCGTCGAAGAACGCTTACGATCAAAAAGGTTGCTTGATATGGGTGAACACCTTTTCTAGTGACTTCAACACACAAGTCCGCAATAGGGTGGTCTTACTTCAATCTCAAAACCGCGGAACCGTGCTAATATTTGGTGAATATTTCCAGCCGGTTAGGCAGATCGTCGACAACCCTAAAAACTACGGTGAGAATACGTTCGAGTAAACCTATTGGACGTGAGTTACATTAATTTCATGATCTTCTGATTTGAATTTGTACAGGGTTCAACATTGCGGATGCTATTACGGTGTGCTGCGGTGGTGGAGGGCGGTATAATTTCAATCCAACGGCCGCGTCGGATTGCGGATACGGCAACTACAACGTTTGCAAAGATCCGGCTAACCACTTATGGTGGGACTACTATCATGTGACTGAGGCCGCTCACAAGTACTTGGCGCAAGGCATAATTAATCCGGTCCTCGGCACATGCAAATGAGATGAACTTTAATAAAATCGTGGCTACGTATGGTTCATATTACCGGTTCGAACCAAAAATCTGAATAAGTTGATGTCGAAAATGTGAAGTTCCAAATTTATGCAAATGCATTTTATTCGAAAAATTATTTATGCATGAGCCATAGGAAATGACATGTAGTGTTGTGATAGAATATATATATATATATATATATATATATAAAAGAAAAACAAACAAACACATAGTATAAAAATCGTCTGTTCTTTGGAGGCACAATATTTAAATTACTCAACTTCCAGCATAATAATAAATCTCTAATTTTTTATATATAATTTTATCTCAAATTTATTTTTAAAAAGAAAATCAGAAAACTCGACTTATTACATTATTTCTTCACGCAGAAATGAAATAATCATTTAATTAAAAATCCTGAAATCATCCCAAACACAGTTATTGTGATTGAAGCATGCAACTCATGTTTTTTTATAGCAAATTAAAAATGAAAAGCAACTTAGCCTATAAAACCTCTTATTATCCAAAAAAAAAAGCTGCTATTTCAATTTAATTAAAATTAATTAATTAATTAATTTTTTGGAGGAGAAAAAGGTACTACAAGATTTAGTGTCGGTGATTTGTATTCACGAGCTTATCTGAGTAGTCAACAAGTTTGACAAAACAGCTGTCAAAGACTTTAAATTCTTACTGTCATAATGATATATTTATATATTTATATATTAATAGCTTTGCAACAGTAGCAACTTGTTCAATTATTCTATGGCAGCTAACTTTATATTCAACTTTGTACAGTATGATCGACAAGCTCATAGCCTTTAAAATTTACTCAAATATCGTATATAATTCTGATTAATCAGAAATTCTAATAATTTTGATTAATAGCAATATTCTAGTGGATTATAAGTAGTAGTAGTAATTTTACAAGTTTAGATCTTTCCTTCTGAGATTGTTGTCAATTCTCAATCACCGCCCTCCATCTCCTTGTACCCATTTCGAGGGAGTTAGTCAAGCCCATCGTCTCGACTCCCGTGTGGCTGAGGGACAACAAAACATTTCATGCAAGAGAATCGATACCACTTTTAGATTAAATAAAACAACATAAAAAGAATCTAAGAACCGATTGATGCTTGCAATCTATATCACTTTGACTTAAATAAAGACTTTAAATAGTTTTTAATTCATATCACTTCGACAGCATCTTAGTATACTATGATTTCGGGCAGCCTGCCGTTCAGTACTGTACTTTATTGAATTAGATGGTATCGATTTAAGAAAAAGATGCGGGTTTATAAAAACCGTCACATCCCAAGTTCGACGCCGATTTCTTTTTTGTTAATGTTATTCAGACGAAGATTTATCTGTCTAGTAATTCCACAAAACTTTCTCATAAAGTTAGAAAAAAAAAAAAAGTAAAAAAAAAACTGTAAAGCAATTGAGAGAATCTCGTGCGCCCGTAATAATTGACCAAGTTCTGTAGCTTTGTACATGCGAAGGTAGCATCTAACTTCCTTTATCTCCCTCGACAAAATAGTTGTACACGTGTGATATTTCAAATAAAAAAATGACAAAAAATAAAAAAACAATAAATTTCTGTACCACAATATACAAGTAGGATACGACAAGCATGGGCAGGAAGAAGCATTATATAACAGTGAAGGGGGGAGGAGGGTTTCTTGTCCAATTTATATTCACTGTATAATCCATTCATGGCGAGCACTAACAGCTCTCTTCTTCTGCTCCTTTCTCTCCTTGCTGTCTTCCCTGCTGTAACCCTATGTGCTTGCAGTAATTACAAGGCTTTCTTCAGCTTCGGCGATTCGCTTACCGATGACGGCAACATTCTCGTCTTCAATCCTAAGAATCACGCCGGCTTTTCGCCTTACGGCATGACCTTCGGTCGTCCTACTGGCCGGTTCTCTGACGGCCGCATTATGATCGATTTTATCGGTAAGCACACATTTTGTATATGTATTACTGTCTTTATGTTATCCGCCGCCGCCCGTCCAACATACGTGCGCACATATGCAATTTTTACTCCCACTAGTAGAACGGAAACTCAAATCCAAAATAGTTAGGCTGCTTTCGTTCATATATTTTTTTTTTTATATTGGACGTATATCTCGTATCAAGTTAAAATTTTAAATATTTGTATGTTTAGCGGATGCGCTTGGATTGCCGTTGCTGCTACCATACTTTGCCAACAAAAACAATGCCGCAATCCGGCAAGGTGCTAATTTTGCGGTGTCTGGCGCGACCGCGGTGGACAATAAGGTTTTCCGTGATAAAGGACTGTCGATCACCTGGACTGACTACTCGTTAAGCGTTCAACTTAAGTCGTTCCAAAACGCCTTACCTTTTCTTTGCGGATCAGGTTAGCTTCTAAATTTAGCGAAAATATTTAACAAGAAATGTGTACTATAAAAATTATGTTAAATCTTTTTTAAAATCTATGCAGCTTGCAATGACTTCGTCGGAAAATCGTTGTTCTTGGTCGGCGAGTTAGGAGGTAATGACTTGAATCGTTTGTTATGGCAAGGAAGGTCGGCGAAAGAAACCATGGATTTCGTCCCTCAAATCGTCAGCGCCCTTACGAACTCCGTCAATGTAAGTTTTGTCTTACTAGCATCGTTTCAGTGCACAGAGTTAGTCCAGACCAAAATTAATTTTTGGGTCGGAAAATATAAACTTTTTTTTTGTCGATCTTTTTTTTTTTTAATGAATTTTGGGAAGGCACAAAACCTTTCATTTAATTTTTCGGTGTTTAGATAGATTTTCCTGATACTTGCCTAATTTTTGCAGACATTAATAAAGCTCGGGGCGAAGACGGTTGTGATTCCGGGTGTTCTCCCCCTAGGGTGCAACGCAGCTTATCTTAACAAGTTCAAAAGTACGCTAACAACCGACTACGACGCAAAGACTGGGTGCCTGAAGTGGGTGAATAACTTAGCCAAGTACTACAACCAACAGGTCCAGGCTATGGTTCAGCAGCTCCAGTCGGAAAACCGCGGTGTAACGCTGATATATGCCGACTATTATACGGCTATTGCAAATCTCATAAACAACCCTCAGAAAAATGGTATGATCACACATCTAAGTGCAATGGCCATTTTAGCTAATCCATGATAATAATTTAGATAATTAATTAAATATGATGTATGGTTTATCACTTGGTAGGTTTCATCAATGCGCCAATAACTGTGTGTTGCGGAGGCGGAGGGCAGTTTAATTTCAACCCGTCGGCGGATTGCGGGATAGGTAATTCCAAGGCATGTACCAACCCTGCAAATCACGTATGGTGGGACGGATATCATGTGACCCAGGCTGCTCACAAGATCATAGCTAATGGCATACTACGAGGCCCGAATGCCAACCCTACAATCATGAGCACTTGCAAATGATGCATAAATTGTAACTATATTTAGCAGTATGAAATAAGCGTTCCGTATTTTTTAGGTTAGACTTTTTTTTATTGGCATTTGGAAAATTCAAACTTAATAAATGCAATTTGGTGGTATTTGAAGAATTTCAAACTTGTTGTAAATGACATTTGGTACCACTTTTTCTTTTTGTTTTTAATTGATTTTAGGATAATGTTTTTTTTTCCCTACTTTCTTGTCTTTTAATAATAATATGAACTGTTGAGGGCTCACATGCAGTCTCTGGATGCAGTCACCAGACAATTATCTTTCAATATGTTATTAAAAGAAAAACAATTATAATGTTAACCACATCTGGAAAATTACATTCACCATCGAAAATTACCAAGTCTTTTTTTTCTTCTTCTTCTTCTTTTTTTGTATGAATTCTTGCGAGTAAGATAATATTGGATACTTATGTTGAATTACATCAATATATTGGACACGGAATATTTAGAAGTAAAAGTATACTTTTTACATAGGAATATTGTTAAAAAAAAGAAAATAGTATGAAAAGTGAAATATATAATTTATTAGAAAGAAAGTTTTGGAAAGTATGGTGCTCAAAAAGCAGGGAACTAAAAATATAATTTGAAATGAGGCGTTGGGGTAGGATTTATTTCCATACGATCATTCATATATATATTATATATATATTATTATATATATAATATATATAATATTTATATATTATAAGTTTTCACTTTCAGTCTAATATGTCTGAAAATTTGTGTCGTTTAAAGAGAATAAAATTTTGATCACCTTCTTGCTTTTTTGGACCGTACAAACCAATACCTAAAAATGGTGAAAAAATAATAGTACGCGCGCGTTGCCATGCCTTTTTTCTTTTCCATGGCTAATTTATAATAATTTTTAAAATAGAGGCTAATATAATATTTACCCATTTTAATTTGAAATCTTTGCTTTGCACGTTGGATATTGAGTAGGTACTGCATGCACGCATGCATGAGCAGAAGAAACGTTCACGTCTTCTTATTCTTCTTCAGTCCACTTACTCTGACTCTACATCTAAAAGCGACAGCCTTTCATTTCTTGACGCTTTCATGCCAGCGTGACCGGCTGACTTATTGCACCCTTTTCCTGTTTAATCATACATGGTTGCTTCTATGACCTAACACCTATGGTTAGGATGCACCATACTCCCATCTTGTGATAAGTGCGGAAGATGTATGGTTGAGATACATAATCATCATAATTCCAAGATTTTTCTTTTTTTTTTCTTTTTCTTTTTTTTTTTTGAGAAAGAATTGTACATGTTAGTCTTGCGAAATAAATGCATGGGTTTTCCTTGTCAATATAGGAGGCGGACAAGCAAATAATTGAGGTATATATGTCTAATGATAATAAGTAGGTTGGTGCAAGTATCATTTTCATCTTGAACAGAGATTCTTGAAGCTTCTATTTTCTACATTTTGGCTAATTATTTTATCCTTTCAATTTTCAAAGAGTGTTTGGGGGCAGCAAAAATTTCACTAATTCGCAGGTTAAAATA
Organism: Xerophyta viscosa; assembly: GCA_002076135.1. Taxonomy (NCBI): domain Eukaryota; kingdom Viridiplantae; phylum Streptophyta; class Magnoliopsida; order Pandanales; family Velloziaceae; genus Xerophyta; species Xerophyta viscosa. The sequence continues at coordinate 4,522,405 of MJHO01000003.1, forward strand.
ATTTTGGAAAGTATTTTTTTGAAGAATTTTTTAATATAAAAATATAAATTTTGATTCCTTCTATAACTTTCAAATTTAAAATTTTTTAAAAAAATTCTTCGAATATATATTTTATGACTCTAAATTTTAACAGGTCTGAAATATATTTCAAAACTGTTTTTCAAGTTCATTAAAATTTTGAAGCTTAAAAATATTTATTTAGAAATATTTTTCAAAAAAAATTTGAACGTTAAAATTATAGATCTTGTAAAAAATCTACAATATTCTTTCAAAAAAATAAGTCCAAACTTTCTTTAGTTTTTTTAATCATATGAACTAATAATTGTTTTAATAAATCAGTTGGGACAAGCATTTTCTATTTTAAAATCAGTTAGCTTGGCCCATCAATGTAGGATGATAGAAAAGTTGGGAGTTTCTAAACATATCTATGTAAAGTATCCATCACTCTTAAATAAGTAATCTATATTATCCCAAAAATTATACAAGTAATTTACACATCAATTGCTTTTGTTTCCTATTTGGACCACCGCCTCTCTTTTGCGGATGACGTGCACACGTTCTCTGCGTGATTCCTCGGTCCTTATCTCGTCATTCCGTTTTTTTTGGCGGTCTCTAATAATAAAAATAGAGAAAATAGAGACGGTCATTAAAAGTTTCTCATCGATTGTAAGATCAATGTGTATAACAGAAATCTAAAATAGTAATGTTCTTATTCGTGTCTAGGGCTGAGCATTCGGGTCAACCCGACCCGAACCGACCCGAACCGAAATTCTTAAGGCCGATCCGAACCGAATACCTTCAGGCCCGAACCGATCCGAATTTCATTTCAACCCGAACCGACTAAAATTCGGGTCAGTTCGGGTTGGTTCGGGTTGACCCGAATAACATCACAAATTACTTTTATTTAACACCAATTCGAATTCGGGTAGCTTCGGGTCGGTTCGGATCGACCCGAATTGTTGTAATATGAATATTTTGTTTTAAAAAGAAAGAATTAGTACATAAAAATCAACGAAAACTAATTAATACATGACTCGTGAAGATAATTCGGGTCCAATCCGAACCGACCCAAAATTTGACCACCAAACCGGAATCGAATTATATAGACCCGAACTATTAAAATACCGACCCTAACCGAACCGACATGAACTGAATCTAAAATTTTGGCTTTGTTCGGATCGGTTCGGTTCGATTTTTCGGGTAGGTTCGGATAATGCTCAGCCCTATTCGTGTCCTATTAAATCATTATAGAGAAGGGTGGGAGTCCGTCTCGTCATCTCAGGAAACAAACCCAAAATTTTGTTCAAAGACACCGAAAATATATCTCAAAATCGTGGTTCAATGGAAGCGGTTTTCACATAAATAGCGTGAGATACATTTTAGATGAATTTTGGGCTATATTTTGGGTAAAGTAGCAGTCTTCTGAATATTGTTCGTCAACGATACCAATGACTGCCCAAGTGCATATGCTCATTTTGTACTTTCTCGTTCCCAATTGCGGTTCGAATGGTAATTTTTACAACTGCTTATTTTTCACCGACCGAAATATTTCATTCTTTCGATCTGTATATGTCCATATTATCTTTTATCAAATGTTAGAAAAATTTTTTCACAATATTAAAATACTAGCAATATATAACAATTATAATATAATATAATTATTTACTAAAATATTATATTATATTATTTTGTAATATAATTAGATTTTTACTATTTAAAGTTAGCCTAAAAAAGTAGAATATTATATTATAAATAAACTTTAATATTGAATGTAAATATTCAAATATTAATATAAATTATTTTTAATTATTTATATTATAGTGTCTGAATTATATCCGTATTTTATTTTATAAAGATTAATATTCTGTATCCGTATTGTTTCATGTTTCATACACATGTCTATGCTTTTTAGTTTGTCAAATATTGTCGTGTAGGACATGTGATCATCGCACATGATACACACGGTAAATAAAAGTTTGCATCGATACAAGTTTGTAATATATTATTCTAGATGATCAATTTGCCAAGGTTAAACACCACACATCATCCTAATATTATTATAGAGTTGTGTTTATATATATATATATATATATATATATATATATATATATATAACGATGGAGAGACTGATGGGGGTGCAGTTGAGAAGCTGTGAGGCGTCTGACGTGGCATGGGAGGCTAAATTAAGGTGATGGATTTCCTCTTGATGTCTGAAAAAAATGGTAAAGAAACAGGGCATAATTATACAGTGATATTAACCCTAGGATTTTCCAAAATTAAAACTTTTTGGAGACCTTTTAATTCTAATCCAGAATTGGAAACAGCCTGCGAGGCTGCGAACGAAACAAAAGGAGTGCGATCCAAAACCTCCACATAAACGGCCCGTAAGCCCATTTAAATTTGGAATATTGGAACACGATAAATCGATCGGACGGTTGCGGTCTAACTTATAAAGAAAAAAAATATATACAGCTTGCCACCTAAGCATCTCGGCTTATATCTACCAATACTCGCATGCCACGTGATTGTATTGACGTGTACAGTTATCAGCTTACCGTTTGGTACCACGGACAATATTTATATATGCGCATCTCGAAGCTGATCGGGCTCATTCTATTCTATGGTTGTGTTTGGTCATGGTAATTAGTTGAACATGTTCCGCGACGCAGAGTAACGTTCTCTGTCTTCCTCGCGGCTATTATATAAACCCCTTCTATTTTGGATCGATGATCGATCGAACAGATTGCAAATCAAAGATTGACGAAGAAGAATGGCGAAATCTCAGATATGGGCCGCATGTTTAACGACGGTGCTGCTGTTCATCGCTGCGATTGCCGACGATGATGTGGTGGTGCTCACGGAATCGAACTTTGAGGCGGAGGTCGGCAAGGATCGCGGCGCCCTCGTCGAGTTCTACGCCCCATGGTAATCTGTTTATCTTTCTGCTTTGTAGGTTGAGGAATTCGATCCTGAAATTTATCGTATCGATTTTCTGATTGCTGTGTTCATGTGATTTGCTGGTTTGGATGTGATCGTATAGTAATTAGTATATTAACACTGTCGACAATTTAGACGTAAACGCTAATATTTTGTAGTTTAACTAAGTAATAGTGATCTGCTCCTCCGTCGATATTGATAGCTGAAATTGGTCAGGAGATATGTTGATTGCGAGGATTCTTTTTGCTGATTGTTGTGTTCAAATGATGTTTAATTCGCTTGGCACGGTGGCTTTAGATACGATCGTGGTATTTTACTGGATCTTTTGATGATTTCAGCTGCAAATGCTGATGACATATATATGTTAGTTAAGTGACACTTCAGCAGACAATAGTTTGTAACATATCGAAGTAGTAGTTAGATGTTTCTCTGACATTCGGTGCTCATTTTTATTTTTCCTGTTATTCTTATTTATGTTGCTTATGGACTTATTTGATAATGTTATGACATTAATAGAGTGCCGGAGTTGAACCTTGTCCGCTTAGTAATTTTGTCGAGATTTTTTTGACAGAGACTAATGGGAGAGTATGAGTTGGAAGTTTTGAAAATTTTAGCTTAACATGTATAGTTTCAAACTTATTAAATTACAATTTGTTAATATTTTCTTAAAAAAATGTCCAAGTATTGTCATGCTTTCTTAATCCTTGGCATGTCTTCTTCAAGTCATTGTGAATTGAGCTTGTCAGTGATATATGAACATCTATATTATGATCTGTATAACAATTTGAGCTGTAGACAAGAATCAGAGTTATGTTATTCTGATGTTAGTGCCTTTGCTTTTGTGCATACTGATACTTCCTTCTTCACTTAAGAGGAACTTGATTTGTCCCTGAAATTCTTCTGATTGTTTGTGATGCATTGGCTTTTGATTTTTTATTATTGTTTTTCTGAATTATTGAGTTTTACGTGTACCCAGACCCCGCTCTGGTGGGAGTTAATACTGGGCTGTTTGTTTGTTGTTGCTGTTGTTGACTTTTATGTGCTTGTACTTTTTTTTCTGGCAGGTGCGGACATTGTAAGAAGCTTGCACCTGAATATGAGAAGCTTGGTTCAAGCTTCAGGAAGGCCAAGTCCGTGTTGATTGGGAAAGTATGTCTTATCAGCCGCTTGATCGATAAATTTTCATTCAAGACATACTGTCTCGCTTTGCCTTAGTGGAAACAATTAGCCGAAATTAAAATAAAAACGTGATCTCGTTTCTCAAACTCTTTTTTTGTTAAGGTGGACTGCGATGAGCATAAGAGCTTGTGCAGCAAATATGGAGTAACAGGATACCCGACCATCCAATGGTTCCCAAAAGGATCTCTGGAGCCGAAAAAGTGAGACTTATTTTCCCTAACAGAAATTTAGATATATTTTAAGTGAGGTCATCAATTGGGGCATAGAGGTTTCTATCACTGATTAACTTTCCTTTGCAAAGGTATGAAGGTCCACGCACTGCAGAAGCCCTTGCAGAGTTTGTGAATACTGAAGGAGGTAAATTGATGTTTTGGCTTATGTTGCAATGCATATTTCTGCTAAGATCGATCTTTAAGATCAGCAATGTGATGCTTTTGTTACCCCAAACCTTTCGCACTGGGCAGTGTGGCTCCTTTTGTGTTGTATGTGACCTCTCTATATGCACTTTGTTTCTCTTCTATGTGGGTAGCTATATTGCTTGGTTACAGGTTGACTTCTCACACGTACGTTGTATGTCAACCCTAATGGATTAAAACTTAGCTTGCTTTACAAAAAGTTGCGCTAATTTGGTCTACATGTGCTGCAAAGTATAAGTTGCGCTGATTTGGTCTAGATGTGCTGCAAAGTATTCTTGTCGTCATGGTGACTTGCTTAAGATTCAGTTGTAGCTGTGTTGTCTGTAGTTTATTTGTGGAACACATTTAGCGAAGTAGCTTTGAGCATTAATCCTAAATGATAAAGTTATTCTTTCTTAAAAAAACTACCATGAGGAACAATCTTTCATTCAGCAACCTGGAAAGAATATGACTGGATGGAAGGATATGCTACTTTAATCTTACAGATCTGTGTTATGATATGTGCTTCTGGCATTGTTTGCTATTTTATATAAGAACAATGACAAAGCCTTTTTCGACTAGATGGAGTGAGCTACATGGGTCTTGTTCATCACTTTGCACTATTTAGAGCCATGTCTTCATTCATTATGGCAGAGAGGTCATTAACATGGTTAAAACTATTGGTTTGTCTAGGAGGTCATTTAACATGGTTAAAACTATACGTTTGTCTACTAAGCGTTTCGCCATTTCCATTGTATTTACTTAGTATTTCTTTTTGCTGTTTATATACTACATTCCAAATAATCTCAACAGTTTCCTGTTAGTTTTGTATTTATTTTAATATAGATTCTAGTCTTTTGAGTTTACTGAAATTAGGTCAATATGATCGCTTGTTGTATATTATCTTTGCTAACTGATTTGTGCATTTGTGAATGCAGGAACTAATGTGAAGCTGGCTAGCGAACCATCTAATGTTGTTGTGCTTACTCCAGAGAATTTTGATGAGGTTGTTCTAAATGAGAACAAGGATGTACTGGTGGAATTTTATGCACCTTGGTGAGTTTGATTTCTGTTTCTTCCAAATAGCCATGATATTGTGTACCTTGTCTCATTTGTTTCTTTTGCCGGTAATCTCATGTATCCTATATCTGTTATAGGTGTGGCCACTGCAAACAACTTGCTCCTGTAAGTTGGTCGTACTATAAAAAATTAACTTCTGAATACAGTATGTGTTATATCTTGAGTGGGTTTAATCTCTCTTCTGGTGCTTGCAGATCTATGAGAAGTTAGCTAATGTGTATAAATTGGAAGAGGATGTGGTAGTTGCTAACCTTGATGCAGACCAATATAAGGATTTGGCTGAAAAGTATGTTGCCTAACCATAATAACCTCTCCTCTTTAACTACAAACAAGCAAACTGGTTTGACGCATTTTTGTCTACCTTATCATATGTTAATTTCTCTAGAACTAGTCTAATACTATTTCTGATAAGTTTAATATGTTTAGCTACTTTGTGGACTAGAACGTTGTAATTTGTGTTAACTTACCTCTGATGCGTCTGTTTATTTTATGATCTGGATTGTGATTTATTGTTCTGTGATTCTTCTGCATTCAGATTTTAAAATTCAGTCTTTGGCAGCACTTGAGTTTATTACGGAAGTGTCTATTATGTCTGGATTGGCTTGGCAAAATGCTATCTTTGCTTTTTGAGAAATGCACTTACAGAAATTTGTTTTTAAGAAAAGAACCTGGAAGTGGAATGGTATCTAATCTAACTGCAGCTTGGTCGAACTAGTTTTCCTCATATTCACTGGATTCGCAGGTATGGAGTGAGTGGATATCCTACATTGAAGTTCTTCCCCAAGAGCAACAAAGCAGGTGAAGATTATGATGGCGGACGTGATTTAGATGACTTCGTCAAATTCATCAATGAGAAGTGTGGCACTAGCCGTGATTCAAAAGGGCAGCTCACTTCTGAAGTTAGTATAATATTATAAGCTACAGTTTAAGTTGGCTTTGTACTTTAGTAGTTATAAATGATATTCTGTGATTATTGTAGGCTGGATTGTTGGCAAGCTTAAGTGATTTGGTGAAGGAATTCACAAGTGCCACTGGTGATGACAAAAAGGCTGTCCTATCTCGGTTGGAAGAGGAAGTTGGTAAACTCCAGGGTTCATCTGCAAGGTATTTTCCGGTTGAGGATTCGCTTACTGAAACTGATTAGCCTTGCATCAGCATTGATATGATGGTTGTTTCTAGGTGTTCTGGAATAAAAGCATTCTCTCTCTCTCTCTCTCTCTCTCTCTCTCATCACACCTATTTACGTATCCTGCCCTTTATCGGAAATTCACCTACTAGAATTTGTTTTAATATTTAGTGATTGCTCTAGAAAATGGATTGTTTTTTGGGCCAATGACAGATCAGCGTCTACTGGGCCAAAGTCTGCCGATTCAGCCCCTATCTTTCAAACCAACTCATGTTTTTGCTGACATGACAACCTTCAGCAAAAGCATGGGTTTTTTTTTGGAATCTTTGGAGGCGTTCCATGTTTTTTCCTTTGTGTGAGGCTTTAGTATGCAGAGAAGTCTTAGTGGTGGACTGGAGCCTGTTGGACTTACAATGATTGGTTTTTTTTTCCCCATTCCATATTTGGACAAAGGATATTTAGCATACGAGTGAAAATAATTTCCTTCCTATTGATACAGATACGGAAAGGTTTATTTGAAGGCTGCTAAGAGTTCCATGGAGAAGGGGAAGGACTATGCCAAAAATGAAATTGAGCGGTTAAAGCGCATGCTAGAGAAGGTGAGTTCCCGACTTCCCGTGCATCTGCATGTTTTACAAAGCCTATTCTGTCATGAACCTCGTTCCAAGGCAGCATGACACCTAACTTTTCCTAGCAACCCAGGCCGAACACGTGGCCATCCCTCTTGAAAAGAGGTGAGCTCAAGTTGCTAATAGCTAGGAGCCTACTATATTTAAACTTCAATTTTCTTATTCCACTCTTGATATGGGACTAACCATAGCTAGCTCCACATTATTAGTGGGCTTTATGATGTCTTTATGGGCCTTTAGATCCAATTAATTAGGATCATTACATTCCATCCCCTTAAGAGCCGGCGTCTCGACGGCTGTAATCCAATGGCGGCTACTCTAAGGGCCCGGCTTCACGTCACTTGGCGGCTGCTCTGGGGGCCCGGCTTCACACCACTTGGCGGCTACTCTGGGCGGATTTTGGCTGTGCGCTAAGTCTAGCCCCGGGCTAACGCTGCAATACCGACGTCACCATCCGTGATTAGCGGATTGGCTGTGCGCTAGACCTAGCCCCGGACGAACACTGCAATTCCGACGTCACCTTCCTCTCCCAGTTCCTCTCCTGGCTACCTCCACCCAGTTCCTCTCCTGACTACCTCCGCTTAGTTCCTCTCCTAGATAACATCCTTCGGTTCACCGGCACGTCCGAGAATCGACTGCTCTGATACCACTTGTCATGAACCTCGTTCCAAGGCAGCATGACACCTAACTTTTCCTAGCAACCCAGGCCGAACACGTGGCCATCCCTCTTGAAAAGAGGTGAGCTCAAGTTGCTAATAGCTAGGAGCCTACTATATTTAAACTTCAATTTTCTTATTCCACTCTTGATATGGGACTAACCATAGCTAGCTCCACATTATTAGTGGGCTTTATGATGTCTTTATGGGCCTTTAGATCCAATTAATTAGGATCATTACATATTCTCATTATTAGATGAGATTGTATCGATTATTTCTAAATTTCTGGTTGCAGACCATCAGCACCGCCAAGGCAGATGAGTTCACCATCAAGAAGAACATCCTTTCAGCCTTTGCTTAAGTATCTTCTATTTGTGCCCTCGTTTTGGAGATGCTTCTTTAGCATGTGTTTTGTAGTAATATTTATCATGATCTGCATTGTATTTCATGCAGTTCCGTGCAGATCTATCATCCGTAGTGTCTAATTTTTGTTTTCTAATAGGACTTTGGCGAATGGTTAAGAATATGTAGTTTTGATCTTTTGTATGAGTATTTGCATCTAGAAATGCATTGCTAGCAGAGCAAGTGGGGACATTAAGTGGGGACATTAAGATGGTAGAATGATAATGGCTGGGGAGTGCGCTCTGGCGTTCCTGCGACTGAAAAGCTGAGTCTGGTGGATTGGCTTGGGAAAAAATTGCATTGCTAGACAGCATTCCCTTTTTTTAATTCTCTCAGTAGATGGCAAATACAAGTAAAAATGAGAAAATATAGTTTGAAAAAGAGTTGAAAAATTGATAAGATCAAAAAAAAAAAAAAAATCCACCAACAACTTTTATTAATTTATTTTGGGTTTATTTATTTATCTTCGTGTGTTCTTGTGCTTCTTTTTTCAGAATGCTAAGAAATAGTATTCTGAAATAGTCTTATATCCAGAATACTAAGAAATAGTTTCCTTTCAACTTGGCAATATGTCTTACATTTTTCAGACCAGCAAAATATTTAGCGATGATGGTGGCAATATATGATCCGTCCCAAGAACTCAAATGAAATATTTTACCGATTTATATTTTAATTGCAAATTTTTTAGATAATACATATACCAATATACCATTAATTTAATTCATCTCTCTTTATTAATAACCTAATACTAATACTAATTTGCTCCAGATGAATCAAATAAAAGGGCAAAAACCCAAACGATGACGTAAGCTAGTTTAATTGTAAGTTTTAAAATCCTTAAACCATAAACCCTTCTCCTTCTGGAAGCCAGCACAGCAACGTTCCAGTTCCTGCATTTGCTTTCCAAGCTTCCTCAGATGCTCGCCATCAGTAGATTCAACCCTCTCACCTGGGCTCCTATCCTGTTCCACCAGCGCGCCAAGATTACGGGCCGCTCCATCCAACGGTCAAGTTTCTCTCCTCTTAAACTCTAACTCTGCTCCGCGGCTACATCACAATCGAATCTCTCTCGAAACGTTCTCCACTTTGCAGCGTACGAAGACCATCTGAAGCAGTTCGCTGGGGCATTCTATCGAACAAATTCTGCGCGTACGCCGGCTGCGACGGAAATTCAATCGGAGAGAAGAAAATGAAGTATGTTGTCGTCACCGGCGGTGTAGTCAGTGGTCTGGGAAAGGGCGTTACTGCCAGCAGCATTGGCGTCGTTCTCAAATCCTGCGGCCTTCGTGTTACTTCCATCAAAATAGGTAACTTTTATGATTGTATTTATGTTTGCATTTTAAGGTTCCTTATGATGGTTTTGGCTAATTGGGTTTTATTGTCTATCTTTGTTTGGCACTGTAAACAATTATATTTATAGTGATCATACATTGAAAATTCAGAGGGTTTTAGCTCGGCTTTATTCATTAGAATTCAAAATTTTCATTGCATGTGTCTATGATAATTTTTAGACACCTTAAGAGGCCTGTGTCACTTTTGTGGTTCAGTATTTTGTCCAGATGCTTTGCACAATTGTTTTAATACTCGTTCATGCTTGAAGAAATGTGGATCAATGCTAATTTTCTTCTTCTTTTGTTTTTTTTTTTGGGTGACCGTGGTGTTTGGTTTCACCGGGAACTGAGCGGAATGGTAGCCGCTCCGAGCCAGTGCTTGCTAGGATTCGAACCCCAACCTATCCTTCACGAGAGGCAGGCCACGGTCGCCTCTCAATACTTAGTCCTGGTTGATTATTTTAGGGTAGCAATATGAACATGTTTGGTTTGTAATTCGTTATCGTTTAGAAATAGGCATACATGATGATCTTCTTTGTGTTTTCTCTTCTGCTGTTAAAAGTCATATCCCTGACTCCATGTGATCGTTCTTATACTTTGGAGGGGGTATATTCATGAAACATCTTATTGTGCATGCAGATCCATATCTAAACACTGATGCAGGGACTATGTCCCCATTTGAACATGGGGAAGTTTTTGTTCTTGATGATGGTGGCGAGGTTCGTTTCTTTGGATCTGGACTTTATTTAGTTTATCATTTACTCCTCGACAAGATCTTATTTTATTCCATACCTAAGTTTTAGGTTTTGTTGCTAATAGCTTTTTGCATTACTGATAGTACATTTCAACTACTTGCAATTCTTGCTTCTCTGTATTGTCAATGGCCAATATCATCTTGTATCTGTTATTTGAAACAGGTAGACCTGGATTTGGGAAATTATGAGCGCTTCTTAGATATTACTCTTACAAAAGATAATAATATCACAACTGGGAAAATATACCAGGTTGTTCCCCCAGCAATTGCTCAACTTTAGGTGCCTCTCTTTTTTGTAGATTCTGAAGTTTTCATTTTTTTTAATATAGTCTGTCATCGACAAGGAGAGGAAGGGTGATTATCTTGGTAAGACTGTTCAGGTAATATCTTTAAAGCCATAATAAGTTTTTCATATCACTCCTTCTCTTTGCAAAGCTATATAGCTCACTCAAGATCTAAATAGTACGATTATTTTACTAGGTTGTGCCTCACATTACTGATGCTGTTAAGAACTGGATTGAGTCGGTGTCGCGAACTCCAGTTGATGGGAAAGATGGATCTGCTGATGTATGTGTAATAGAGTTGGGCGGGACCGTAGGTATATCATGACAGTCTATTACAAACGAAGCTGGTGTTATAAGCAATTACGCTAACGTATCTTTCATGTTCGCATCATTGAACTTCTCGATTGCTTTTCCAGGTGATATTGAATCAATGCCATTCATTGAAGCTTTACGTCAGTTATCCTTTGCTGTTGGCAAGTTTGCAGCAACTTGACATGGCTCTAATAGCCTCTCGATTATTACTGTATTTTAATGTTAAACCAGATTTTTATAAGTTCTTAGAGTTTCTTTGAGGCCCTCCTTAAAATTTAAATCATGCTTTGGTAATTTTATATACTCAAACCAGACTATGTAATTAAACTAATTAAACCGCTTTTGTTTTGCAGGGAAGGACAATTTCTGCCTTGTTCATGTCAGCCTTGTGCCAGTGTTAGGTGTTGTTGGCGAGCAAGTAATGTTCATGTTATGCTTTTTCTCACATTGCCATCATTAATCTGAATAAGCATTTGAAACCATAGTGAAAAAATACAATGAAATGTTCTGCTCCTTCTTCCACTATGTAATCTTACTGTGCTCCTCTTTTTTTACAGAAAACAAAGCCTACTCAACACAGTGTGCGGGAGTTGAGAGCATTAGGTTTGGCTCCTGATCTGTTAGCATGTCGCTCTGCCCAGGTACTTATTCCACAGTTGGAGCTTGTTATGTGGTTGATGGTTATCAACAAACTGTTGGCATGGATCATGTATTAGAAAAAAAAAGTATAGGCTTGTAAGTGAACTGAAACATATTCTACTGTCGATGTATTCTGCCACCTTGCTATTCAAAGAAGGGAAAAAACAAATAAATTTAAGATATGCAGTGGCGGTTTTTAATGTTTATACCTCCATAAAGAACAACCTGTCTCAATAAATGATAAAGCCTCACATACCTTATCTATAGCGAATTCATTGTAAGAAACGAAGAATGATTTGCTTTGATTGTTGTTTTAAAGGTTAACAAATATATGTTGTTGCAATACTTAGACAAATTGATAAAAATATCCTGTACGGAAAACCAAGCAAATTTGTTTTGATATCTTAAAAACAAGCAAAATGAGCATCGTATGGTAATAAAATAAGAATGACTGAAAGGGGCCCTGAAGAATTGCAACAGACAATTTGCAATACAGTCTGCTCATAAAGTTGAGTAGCATGTGATCAAATGCCAAGCTTTCAAGAATCAAAACTCCTTCTTGACAACTTTTTTTTGTACAAAATGTTTAGAAGTTGGATACACCCACTACATCTACAATCATTTGTATTGAATTACATCCTTCTTGTAAATCACTTAATCTAGAAGTCTTTTAAGATTGCTGTATTAGAGGTACTTTGTAGATGCTGGTCGCACCTATCCTTAAGAAAAGAACAAAATATTCGATCATTTGAAAGTTGATTTCACAATTGAAAATATTTAGAAATTAGGCAGGCATACTCATTACTGTTACTGTTCTGTTGCAGCCTTTAATGGAGTCATCAAAGCAGAAGCTTTCACAGTTTTGCCATGTCCCGGTTAGTATCAAGCTTGAATATCTTACTCACCTTCACATTTTTTACTGCTCATGGTTGGAATATTTTCATTTTAGGTCACAAATATTCTTAACATTCATGATGTTCCAAATATTTGGCACGTTCCTCTACTACTGCGGGTAAGTCAAAGACATTGCAGCTTTTACTTTCAGGTTTATTGGTATAGATACAATGTACACTTATATTAGCTCCTTCTTCCTTCTAATATTTTTATGTGCACTTCGTTTTTGGTTTAGCTTCTGATGATCTTCATTTCTTCCAGAGCCAAAATGCTCATGAGGCAATACTTAAGCAGCTGAATTTTGTCAGGCAAGATTCATACTTCCATCGTACATCTTAGGCACGATATATTCTCTAGTCACTACCTTCAGCATAAAATGGAACAATGTAACTGATCAACAATTTTCTGCAGCAAAGCTGGTCCTCCAGATTTAGATGACTGGACGAAGATGGCTGAAGCATATGATAACCTTACGAATTCTGTTAGTGCTCCAAAGAATATTTTAAGAATTTGTAGCGAAAGATAGCACCTTTGTTTAAATGTTAAATGTCTTGCAGGTTAAAATTGCTATGGTTGGAAAGTATACTGGTCTTTCTGATTCTTACTTGTCTGTAATAAAGGTGAGTTGAAGAAATGAATTTGTAACTCAACATTTACTTGAATTTGCCGATTTTTTTAAAGTACTCTGCATGCGAACAAACGTACTAGCCTCAGATGCTTATAACGCACTTCTTTTGTATTTCCAAGAAGGATTGATGTGTTCCGACTATTTTGTTCACTTTGTTCATGTTAGGCTCTTTTACATGCCTGCGTCGCTTGCTCATTGAGACCTTCAATTCAATGGATTGCGGCATCTGACCTTGAAGAGGAAAGTGAAAGAACGGTAAAGAATTCAATCTTGTTCTTTGTTTCATTAACTGCCTTGATTGCTATACATTCCTCTGAACCATCTTTCTTTATAGACACCAGAAGCACATGCTGAGGCTTGGAACTTGCTTAAGGTAACATCAAGTTTATGAACATCCTCGTTTTGAAGATATCACATAAGCTTTCTCAATATTTTTGGACCTTGTGTCTTGTGATGGTTGTAATATGAATATTTCTTTTATTAGAGTTGTTCGTGTATTTTGGTTCCCGGTGGATTTGGTGATCGAGGAGTACCAGGAATGATTTTGGCTGCTAAATTTGCTCGAGAGAGCAAGATTCCGTATCTTGGGATTTGCTTGGGGATGCAGATTTCTGTGATCGAGTATTCGAGATCCGTGTGTATCCTCCCTGTCTACTCGCCTATATGTTGTCTAGCTATGAAGACATTTTCTTCTCTATGTGGTTCACACTATCATCTCAACTTCCATATTCCAGATTTTGGGCCTGGAGAAAGCAGATAGTGAAGAGTTTGACCAAAAACCTTCATGTCCTGTTGTGATTTTTATGCCCGAGGTACTTAGCTCATCAAACTTCTTGCTGTCCTATTCGATCAATTCTTTTGAGCTTTTAACCATGTCATATCCTTCCATGTAGGGTTCAAGAACACATATGGGAAATACGATGAGATTAGGTTCAAGGAGAACTTTCTTTAAAGACCCTAATTGCATTACAGCAAAGCTGTACGTCAAAACATCATTTGTTAACGTGTTTATGAATTCTGTAGTAGGAATTTTCATTCAAGTTTGAGTGCAGTGGATACTTAACCTGGAGTGCAAGATATTGTTGTACAGCTACTAGCTTTTTAAGTAACAGAAATATTGTTATGCTGTAGGAGTTTCCATTGGCATGCTGATTTGTAACAGAAATATATCTTCATCCTTTTACCAGGTATAAATCCAACTCCTACGTGGATGAACGCCATCGTCACAGATACGAGGTTGGTTGTTAATTGTAAAATCTTCATTATCTGCTGATCTTTATATATAGTCATCTAACAACAACCTAATGACATGTCCTGCCCAAGCGGGGTTTGGGGAGGGTAGGATGTACATAATTATATCCATGATGAGGCTCCGTAGGACTCTCAGTATGAATAACCAACACCCAAGCACAGATGCATACAAAGAGAAGATGCACAAAGCAAGTATGCATTCCAAAGACTAAAACCAAAGAACGAGAATAAAAGGATATCACAAGGAGAAACAAGTGCAAAGCTCACACTCTATGTTCTGTAAACAACGATATCATTAATACGGATTCTTCATTAGCACTCAAATCGGCTGATTGCAAGGTCCTTATGGCAGTTTAAATAGATAAGGTCATGTCGGTTGGTCTCTTTCCAACTCTTTTTCGGTCTATCCCATCCTCTCTTCCATACGTCATGTCACCATTCACATCTTTTAACAGGTGCAGTTGTTAGTTTCGTCTCAAATGGCCAAATTATTGCAATTGTTTTTGCCTCATCTTTATTAGAAATTATCACGATTTTCTAGCTTATCATCTCATTGCAAATTCTATCTTTGATAGAGTGACCACAGATCAATAGTAACATCCTCATCTCCGTCACTCTCATTCGCTGGATATGTTGGTGCTTAGCTGGCTTATATTTAGTACGTATAACATATATAGTTTTATAGCGGTGCTATAATACTTTTATCTTTAGTTTAAAAAAAACATTTTATGGATAGATTCCTGACACAATTCTCCTTGTACTATGCTGCTTTAATTTGATTGTTAATATCCTCGTCTTTTTCACCATTTCTCTGCAGAATAGTATTCACGTTCTTGAAGCTCGCATTTTTCGTGATATTTTCTGTTCATTACTTTAGCTCAAACCTATCACGTGGTGTAATAGAGTTAGCTTTGCATTCTTTATACTCTGTTTTGGCCCCACTTGGTCTAAAATTCTTTGATTCCAACGTCGTCCACCATAGATTTTTATTGCAATCATCTACATAAGTGAATAATTTACTTGGAAAAGTTTTGTGGTTTAATTCTCATCCACCATTTTCTTTTTCTTGTTGCTTTTGTGTTAATTGTGTTGATAACTATCTTCTTCAGCTCAACCAACAGCCAAATGATTTCCTCTTTCTATTTGTATTTGCAATTGACTTTCATACTTTACGAGCATCCATGCATTGTTTTGTGTTAAACAGGATTACACGAACATTCTCTTTCAATCTAGATATCAACCATTTGAGCAAGCAATAATGTTTGCTATCTTAATATTCACGAATGCATCTTATGTTTTAAGGTTTGTCATCTGAAATTATGACCTAATGGTAATATATTCTTTTGATGCCTTGACAGCTTGTTGATGACTTCAATGAGTAGGTTGCATTCAGCAACTCCATAGATTTTCTTATTTCGCTTATTTGTTATTATCTTGCTGAAAGATATTACAGTTCTACTAAATGACAGTCTACTATAATATCATAGTGATCATGTTCTAACATGAAATTAGGAGTGCAGTTTATGTTATTATTATGCTACAAATACTTGTCAACTTGTTTAACTACTACAGTTTCTGTTACTTTCTCTTCAGTACTTCATATCTTGCTATGATTTTTTTTTTTTTTTTTTTTTTTTTTAAAAATCTGACATGCAGCACAATATGGTCTTTTTGATAAAGATGTCAATCTAACCTTTGGCCGTTTAGGTAAATCCTGATTTTATAGGGAAATTGGAAGATGCTGGTCTGAAGTTTGTCGGAAGTGATGAAAGTGGTAGAAGAATGGAGGTATAATATCTTAAATAACGTAGGCGATAACAAATTCTCATGCTTCTCCAAAATTCTGCTAGCCTTATTTAATTTCCCTGGTGGGTTAGGTTCTGGAGTTACCTGGTCATCCTTATTACGTCGGGGTGCAATTCCACCCAGAATTTAAATCAAGACCGGGCAAGCCTTCTGCTCCATTCTTAGGTAATGCCTTAAACATCACTTCAGATTTCTTCATATGACATGTTCATTGTGTGTGATTCTTTTAGTTATTGGTATTTTATGTCGTATGCTTTGATACTGCTTGTTTTATTTTCTGATAAGCTAGGTTTTCTGTGCCGAGCGGAGTCGAGTTTCGATAAACTCAGATCCCGGCACGTGCCGACCGTGCCGTGCCGACCGTACAGATATATATATATTTATTATTTTTTAAAAAATAAAAATAAAAATAAAAAATTAACTTAAAAATTCAATTATAAGATTTTTTTGACACAAGCCGTGCCTGTTCGTACCGTGCCGACAACTGCCGGAATAGGCACATGCCGTCCGGCACGGGCTGTGCCGTCCGGCATCGAAAATCATGCTGATAAGTCTTGCATTGCTAATGGTTTTAGTTTTTGGCGGATATACAGGTTTCATACTTGCAGCAACAGGACAGCTGGACGCTTACTTGAATCAAACTTCATAAGTAATTTGCTCAAATTTGGTCGAGGTAAAGCTAATATCAAATCAATTTATGTTTCTATTATTCGTTCGAGAAAATATACAGCAAGTGAATTAATAATTTTCATGTGTTATGACCTGTCCAATTGCCCCATGTCATGCTTTATTTTAACAAACATTATTGCAGGTGTTTTCTTCACAATTCTTTTTAAAATATATTCGCTTTCATGTTCAGAAATGGTGCATTTTTTTGCAGGTTAGGGGGGGTAAAGGTCAGAACAAGGAGGCTTATGAGATTGGGTAATTTAAAAAGCCATTGTTTCACATTTATTTTCTAGGATAAATGGATGTACTTTTGAAGAGATAGTTATCATCTCTAGTCCATGTTATCTGTTAGATTTTTTTTTTTTTTTTTTTTTTTTTAATTTTTTATTTTTTGGGTGGGGAAATTGTTTTTCCTTCAGTATTGGATAAATGCTGAATTTACTGATGCCAGTAAAATGTTTTGGAGAAGCAACATTTTTTTTCTGCCATGAAATTGTTGGTACGAGAAATGAACTTCAGCCAAGAAAATGAACTAGGGCAACATTAATCGAAAGTTTGTTTTTGTGATTTCCAGCAGGTTAAATAAAATAATGGGGTTTTGTTTGAAAAACTGCTGCCCTGTAAAAACTCTGACGATCAAGCCTCTAATTTTTGAAAACTTGTAAACTCCCTAATATATGTGTATATAATTCTTTTTTAAAAAAAATAATACAAAAATTTTAAGTATGCTCTATAACTTTTATATTTAATTTTAATTAAAATGGAAATATATGTTTTGAAGTTCAAAATTTTTATAAAGCTTTAAAATATATATTTAAAAAAAAAATTGATACAAAAATTATAAAGCATATCAAAACTTATATATATATATATATATATATAGAATAAGTGTAACAAAATATAAATTTATTTGAGTATAGTTAACAAGAAAGAACTTGATATGATATTATTTTAAAAACTTATTCATTTATTAAAGAAAAAAACTCAATGCAAAGATCAAAAATGTAGTTTGAAAAACAGCAAAACGTAATAAAGCCTTTGTAGATACTATGTAATTGTTGTTATGATTAGTAAATGTTAGAAACGAAATTTGTCTTTGCAGCCCCATATGTTCATGGGACTTTTCAGTGAACGCCTCTGCTCTCCATCAATTCCTTTCTCTTCTTCATTTCTTGTTCATCTTCTGCCATCGTGCTTGAAGAACGACGTTCGAGTCTCGACGTCAAACGGTCGCTCGTGCGCACCGCTAGAGCGAAGCTCGTCGCTGCGTGCTTAAACGTTTGAGGTCGAACAGAGCGAGCTTTCCGCGGCGGTGCACCACCGGTGATCTCTTTTTCCCCATGTTGTTGAAGTTTTGTATGCTTGATGAAGTTGAACTGAAAAGAATGAAAATTTGATAATGGTGATGATGAGAATGAGCAGATTGCTTGAAAATTTACACCCAAAATACACAAAAGTACGTAAGAATATCACAATCAAGAACGTGTGAAATAGGTAAAAATAATATATAGAACAAGTAATTAATTAAAAAAAAACAAAGGGAGAAAAAAATATGACAAAGACAGAAAAGAAAACCAAATGACATCGAACGCAGCGATGAAGGGTCAATTGGAAGGGATTTTATTTTAACGCGCTTTATTTTCGATGGAGTTAAATTGGACGGTTAGATTAAACTATAAAGTTCGTTGCATGTTGATTAATTGGTTGGAGGCGTTCTGGAACCGTCAATAACTGCTCTGATTGTATGGCAGTGAACCTCCTTCAGTCCCTCTTTCCCGCCAACAGCATCGCCAACTCCACCACCGCAAATGACATCTCTACCCCCCTTCTCTCCAAATGTCCGTCTTTTAGAATCAATACAATCAGGTACATATTGGTAAATTGGACAATTGCTTGGTTCTATAACCTCTCCTTGCATGGCTACTCACTACGATCGACCTACACGAGCGCGCGCGCGCATATTCGAAGGCTCTCTCGGTCTTTCTCCTTCATGGAGAAAGGCGAGATGGCCGCCGCCGCCATCGATGGCGTCGACAAGAAGCTCGATCTCAACTTGGCCAAGCGGCCGCCGACTGCTGCGGCCAAGAAGCGGGGAGGGCTGAGCTTCTTGCGCACGGCGGCTTTCATGATCCGCCGGCGATCTACGTCTAAAAAGCCACCGCCACCTTGCAAAGAATCAGGCGAACCGCCGGGATCCGATGTTGTGTGGAAGAACCTCGTGGATAGTATGCGGCCCCTCCATGTGCCCCAACTCGAAGCCCACCCACCACCGCCTGCTATTATGTTCATCAGGTAATAAACCTGATTATTATCTTTTTTTTCCCTCAAAGAAAACGATTAATTTTCTAAAAATAATATATTTCTTAAATCAGGAGCGAGTCATTCCACGACGTGTTGCTGCCTCCGCCGTCACCGTGCTCGTCATCGGTGGATGGAATGAGCAGATATGCATCAGCAGAGGATCTCCGCGCGCTCGACACTAGCGGAGAAGACGATGATAATGATCATGAGGGAGAGAGTGGTAATGGAGAGGAAGAAAAGAACGCCATTAATCTGAGGGCAGAGGAGTTCATCGCCAGGTTCTATGAGCAGATAAGGCTGCAGCGAATTGCCATTGATGGGGAACAAGAAGCATGTTAAAGCTATCTTATTTTCTGCGTTTTGATAATTTGTATGTTTTCTTTTTTAAATTGTCATCGTTTGTTCAAGTGGGTCAGATTCTGGATATACAGAAAACTAATTTGGTATGCTTGAGCTATTTTTATTGAGATTAAGGAAAAATATTTTTTATAAATTTTTTATTTACACAATAATTTGTAGGATGAAATACCACATAATGTAAGGAGAGAGATTTTCTACCTGAAAAGGCTACAAACAATTCAAAGAAATAGAATTTCCTTTGAGTGATTTGCAATGTAGTTCTATTTAAAAAGATTTTATTATAGATAGATTCAAAAATCTATATAATCTTTTACGAAATACGGCGAGAAAAACTCCAACGTAGTTATAGGTGGATCAACTTTGAAAACAACTTCATGTTAGAATCATTCGTTTACAATCTGTTGTAAACGGAATATTATTTGTAACCTTGGTGAGAGAATCAAAATCAAGCACGACATGTAACTGACATATTCTATTATACAGTGCTGTAGATTTTTTAAAAACATGTAGTGTTAATAAATTCATGTTACTCTATTTGAGATAGCAGTATAAAACCTTTCCAGCGAGATATGCTACATTATTTCACTATCCATTATTTTCTAGCCAAATCTGTCAGCCCATAATGGACTTAGGTATGGTCAAAACTAAAATTCCGGCCTAGTGTTACCTCCGAACCAGACATAGAATACTAAAGTTTGCCAGCCAACAGCTTAACATATTAGGTTGAGAACTCGATGAAATTATCTATTCCCTCCTTTTAAGGCACTTGTAGTGCTCGAACTTATGACCTACGCTTTTTGAGACGTAGGCCACGCCACTCGACCTGCAGGTGGGAGGCATTTTAGAAATTACTTTAGATATCACAAGGTCCTAAGAGCATCTTTTGTATAGAGATAGTATTGTCGCAGCACTAGAATTGGAAATTATCTTTGTTCCCAGCACTAGAAATATCCAATTCTACTACACAAATCACCAGTTGTTTCCTCTCTCAATCTGTAGCAGTTTGGAGCACAACATATACAACTATTAGGGTTCGTTAGCTGGGAATAGTACTACTTATCAATGTCCAAATGACCCAATTTGCATCAGGACTGACATGATAACCGTCCGGTAGTATTGTTAGGTCGGTTCCGCTCAGCCGTCGTCCAATGATTGGATAACTTGATGCAAAATAAGGTTGTATTCAACCCAACCTAGCTACCATCAGCCACATCCATCTTGCTCAACCTGCTTGGTGGCGGTGGCTTGCCTTCTTTGCTCCCAATCTTTCTCGCCTTCGGCCTACCAGATCCAAACAGAGCCCTCTGTGCCACAACCCCTGAATAACGTAATGTTGAACTTTTGATGCTCTGTCCAGCCAGTGCCTTCTTCTGTGAAGAATCCATATTTTCATAGGCTTTGAAGAGAGAAACTTGAGTCATAGAAGTTCTTATAGGTTGCATAAAAAGGCGAAGAGAATCATGATGGATGGACGGATAAGTAAGAAGACAAAGGGGATTACCGAAAGCACATACCTTATCATGACCTCTTTGGAGAGCAACGGAAGAATATATTTTAGATGTCTTGTAAGATAAGGAAGTAGATATGTTCGTCGGATAGCAGCTGGCACCGTCTCTCCATTAGATGCTACAGAAATAGAGATATCCATTGAATATCTGCAATGATTTGCCCTTTTCACCACCCAACATGTTCAAGATTCTCTGCTGAATCAAATTTGCTGAGTATGATCTGAAAGAAATTTCATAGACTAAGGTTCACTGGCGTTAATAACAACGAACAATAATTTTGTTCTGAAGAATGATTTCTTCCTTTTATGAAACCCGGAGCATAAAGCTGTATATCTGAGGCCTCACTATACGATTCTGTATCAACACTATACATTGATGTAGAAGGGTATCATGCTGATGTCATAGCTATAGCTTTATATAGATGCCTCTCATGTGAAGAAATCCATAACAAGACACCAGAATAATATCTCCAATAGAACAAACATCAATGTAATCTACCTCTCCGAATGAAAGATGATTTTCACCAGCTGTTCAGCCAAATTCACCTCTAATGCAAAAGTCGTACTTTTTTAGGAAAACTGTAGAAGCAGACCCTACTTGAAGAAAGGTATAGTCCTTGAAAACATTAAATGATGCTATAATTCCCTCCACAGAATGTAGCCACTCGCCAATTCAACTTGCATCCACTCGCCAACATAAATCGCAATCAGCATGACAGCAATGATCCTTACAAGAAAGAGAAGGTTAGTGATTGGAGAAACAAGGATAACACAATACAAGAAGAACAAAAACAAGAAAGAGAAAAGTCAGGTGGGAGGGCATTATATTTAGAAACAAAGACAATACTATCTCTATACAAAAGATGCTCTTAGGACCACCTACACTCATTTCAGAAAAGCACAACATTCTATGCTTAAGCAATATGATGACAAATATTTAATCTGAATGTCACTTCAGGAAAACAAAAAGAACATAATATCAATAAGCTGCATAATCAAAACTCCAGTTCAACGTAAAATTGGATTAGTTATGTTCATGAATTAACATGCCACTGTGAAACTTCAAAATTAACTTATCAAACCTTAGACTAGTATCATGACTTCAATGCACATGTCAGAAACTAACCACTGGGTGTAATGCTTCTTCATTAACATCATTGAAGAATTCACATTAACGTTGCCGACCAGCCATATCTCTGAAGTTGCTGCTAAAAAATATCCATGGATATAAGACGAGGTCAGATATTATCAAAAAAACGATTAAAAAGGCAACACAAAATTTATTTTCTCTTAATACATTCTACATTTTCTCAACAGTGAGGGGGAAAAAAAAAGAACACTAACCTGTAGCACATCTAAGCAACGTATGCGATCAATGTCAACTCCATATGTTAGGCTATCCCGGCCATGATAGTATCCCCCTAAAATATTGCGATGAACTTATATAGAATTTTATGAAATTGTATAACATTAACTATGACTTAAATTCTCCAGATAAAGGAATCCACAAGAATAAGAAATATAACGTAATTCTCATGATATGACTCATCGAACAAAAAAGATCAAACTGAAGAATCCATTAAATAAGTTTCGAGAGAACCTTGCAATAATCTCTGAACCTTGCAATTTGCATGTATCCAGCTTTATCCCCCACTTTGATCCCTTCCACTGCGTCCTGTGGAAAGAAGTGCAACTCAGCGGCATTAGGATAGGTGCAAGGGATGAATGGCTGAGATTTATGTTCAGACCTTAAATATGAAAGCGACGGAGATCCCAACGCTGAACAAGAAGAAGGGCATGACAAAGTCAATGATGGTGACCCCGACCCACGGCGAGTGGTTTATCGACGGGAAAGCGCTGGCAGCGTTATCTACCAAGATCATCAGCTGCGATAAATCGATTCGTTCAAACATCAATCAAATCAAATTGATTACTAACTGCAATCTAATCGCGAATAGCAATACCGCAATGGTGAGTCCGCGGAACACGTCAAGCGAGACGAGTCGCGTTGATACGGGGGGTTTCTGAGGCTGCGGAAAAAAGGGAGAACAGTGATCGGTGCACCGTGGTCCTCACCGGCCGTGATAAGAGGAGCACGGCCATCCGGCTCGTCGACGGCGACGACAATAATAGATACCACGGCCGGCGACGATAGATTGTCCGGCGAGTGAGGTTGGAGCTATGCTACCGAAAGTTGACATCACTACATCAGTGTTTTTGAATGTCATAGTTTTTGAATGTCATACAAATAAACTCAAAAAAATACCAACTAGAATTTAAAAAGGTTCTTACTGTCGATATGGTATGGTACATATAATTATTATGAACTTCAATAATTTCAACTTTGTAGATCTAAATTGAAAAAATTCACAATTTTTTTTTTCTTTTTTGCAGAGTAAGGTTTGGTATTTTTCGAATTCTGTCTTTGCATCCACCTCACACTTCTTACCATTATCTATACCATATACACCGGACAACTTGCCTACCATTTACTGAGCCATAAAAAAAATATCGTATATAAAGCCAATACTTACAATAACTAGGGAAATTTGAGTATACAATTAGAGGGATATGTTCTAATTCGTCATAATTGCGAGTCAAAACAACATCGACTTCGTATATTAATAGTGGACAAAAAATGAGGAGAATATCTCCTTGGCCTTAACAGTTACAGTTACAGCTACTAAACAACCTAAAAACTGTCATCTTGCTTTCATCTTTTATAGAGTTGTACACGTTTAGCATGCAACTATCGATGTCTGTAATGCCACACACAATCGTGGCTCCCTCTTATCCTCCCCCTTCATAAGGAAATGCCGATATAATCCAGGCTAACCGAAGCAGTCCTTACCAACACCGACGGCTTCCAATGTAAAGCTGTAACATATTTCATAATCAGTATAATCTCAAGCTTCACTTCACAATTCCATTATAATGGGACATGAAGAACTGGAAATCTGGATGATCCACTCTTAGGAGACGAAGCCATTTTTCAGCTTCCTGCAATAATGAACTTGCTAGCTGCTGCTCATGGGGTCCACTGGAAGACCAAATAGAACCCTTGAATTTGTACAGAGCAAGTCCAAAAGTTGGCAACCTTAGTTTTCCAGGTGCATCACTCATGTCATACATGGTTCTTGTTCCACCGGAAATATGAGTCTCTAGGAAGCCATTGCTTGTATCTGCAATTGAAGATAATTCTAGCTTTAGAAGTACTCTAAATACATCAGTCACCCACCTATCAGAACCAAAAATTGATACTGAATCTACGAATAAACAACTTTCTCCCCCAATGCTTTTAAGTAAAAAAGCTAGAGCAGAAAAATATTCATAATTATAAATAGCTCGGCCAAGAGAAGGAAAAAAAAAATGAAATTACAAGTTTTGCAGAATTGGAGTACTTACTACTCTTCTGGGGTGTGGCTAAAAAGTGGAAGGTCAGGAAGCATGCGTCTAAATCCTTTAATGTTGGTCCTGTGGGTATCCTGTATATTGGATACCTGCAATATGTTGGAGGAGAAGCATAATTAACAACTTGGTTGTCAACGTAGGGGAAATTTGAAGTACAACTTCATTCAGAAACAGTTCTAATCATACCAAGCTACAGATATCCAACTAAAACGATGTAGATCGCAGCTATTGTACGTCTTCAAATCCGGAAATTTACTTGCAAGAAATGCAATCTGCATATAATACCAGTTAGGAGCTATAATTTTAAAAAGCATGAAGGTTTTAAGCCTTAAAGATTAGTTACCTTGTCGGCTAGTGGCTCCCTTCCATACGGTGAGTCCCTCTCTAAATACTCAAAAACTGGAAGGATCGGTGCACCGGAGACCTCACAGTTATCACTCAGACCTTCTTCCCCGGCACGGCTAGAACCTCCAGCTGATCGCCTTCCTTCCCTTGAGAGTCTGTCAGCTTCACCTTCGCTGCTTCCGTCACTACTAGTATCCATGTACTCATCACTTTCCTCATTAAGCCAACCGGAATAATATACTTAACGAGGAAAACTATTCATACTTCAAAGTTCAGAAAGTATTTTTTAATCAGTGTCTTATGATAGAAGCTGTTATTTACTTCTGGTACAATAGTTCTATACAGCTTAAAACAAATTGCACGACTAATAATAGCGTATATAAACATCCGTCTTGAAAGTCTTTTTAATCATGTAAAGCTGAGCTCTGTTACTGATGTGTCTATTCTTCTGATACAGGGTTGCTGTGTTGTTGTTATACTTCGAAGGTATGTTTTTCACCTTACTGCATATATATTTTTTTAATAAACTTGGTTGTTTCTAGCATCGATTATTAGGGTCGTTTGATAAAAAAGCAAACAAAAAACGACTATGGGCAATAAACAGTAACTTCGTAAAAAATAAACAACATGTGACTCTTTTTAAAGCTTAGTCATAAATAAATGCATGATCATTAGCACATACGGTATGTGTACCTTGATCTAGTCATAGGCCTTGATGGGTCAACATAGAGCTGGATACCAGACAGGTATGGGACGTAATACTGGATCACCGAGTCGCTGCCATTCAAAACAAGAGGCACGCCAGCGCCATAGGCACTCCACTCCTTAAAGGACTCCCAAAGATCTCCCAAGCTGAAATAAGGGCATGACTCCACTGCATCAATATTTCTTGACTTTCGCAGATTTGTCTGCCATAGAACCCACAAATTCCAATTTAATTTAAAAACTCAAGACAGATACAAGATCCAGTATAAGCTAGCAGACGTTAACAACTCCAAACATAACTGAGTTCCAAAACAACAGTATATTTCAGCTGTGGCAGTGGCAAAATCAGCTCTATGAGAACAGAGCTCAAATAATGCTGCTGCAGTAATACGAAGAACACATTACAGGTTACCTGGCTTATCTATGAGCAGTTATCACTTATAAACTAAGCTTTTGTGACCTTCCATCTCCTAATACCATTGAATGAGTAAATCCCACAACTGCTAATACACCGCCAGGTGAGCCTACGAAGTTTTTGCGACCCTCCATCTACTAATACCATCGACTGAGTGAATTTAACAACCATTCATACACCACCATATTCATACACTACCAGTGACCCTAGGAGAGACAGAAGCTAACCGTACTATCCTTGATTCAGTAAATATTAAATAACGTAAATAGTCAAAATAAGAAAGTTCACAAAAGGTACAGTACATCCTACCAAAAGACTTCGCATTCCCGGCACAAGAGAAATATTATTCAAACACTAATCATCGAAAGTTCCCCCTCTAGCATAAATCTATGCTTGAGTTAAATTACAGAATAAAAAAATGCAATGCAACAATCCACATTTCCAAGAAATACCAAATTCTAAATTGTGCATCAGATTCGAATAGCTGTCTACAGTAATATCTTTCTCCTAAAACCATGGATAGGGAAACTCACACATTTCCACCATTAGTAGACCAACTAGTGACCCTAGAGTGGCATGCGAGCTATCCATAATATCATTGCTTCGTTAATAATGTTGTAAAGTCAAATTTCCAATTTCACAAAAGAAACAATACTCGCGTTCAAAAGACCCTACATTTCGGGCCTAAAAACATTACTTTTCTATCTAATCATCGAGCTTCAGCCCTTTTGCATCAAATTCTCAATGAGTCAGTCTACATTTCAAATAAATGCTAAATTCTAAAATGTGAATCAAATTATAGTATTTCAAAGAAGTACAAAATCCTACAATATGAATCAAATTATAGTACCTTTCTATGGAAATATGCAGGCACAACGGGAGTAGTGGACTCAAGAAACTGATCAAGATTGCCGGCAGGAGCCGGCGGCGGGGGAGACGAACACGACGATACCGAAGGTTTCGACGACGATGCCGTCGACGAGACCGACACCTCCGATTCCGCTCTACTGCTCTCCGCTGCTCTCGGCCTCGATATGGCTTGCTGATGAATTTGCTGTTGCTTTTGCTGCTGCTGTTGTTGTTGGAGCTGAAGCTGGCGTTGCTGCTGTTGTTCGAGCTGGCGGCGGACGGCGGGTGGACTGTAGAACCGAGATTCGCCGGCACGAGCAGACGACGAGCCGGTGCTTACCATCTTCCGATGGGCAGCGGCGGCGATCGGAATTGCGGAATTTAGGATTATTAGGGTTTGCTTTCTTGGCGGAGGGATTAAAAATTTACAATTCCAAATAATTACCAAGGTTTTTGCTTTTTTTTTCTTTCAGTTTCAGAAATGTTTTTGGCCGAAGCTATGTGTGTAGATCTTCTGAAATTGTCAAGGTCTAGACTGAATCATGGCTCAAGAAATTTAATTACATAACAAATTTTATTATTAAAAAAATATTTTTAAAATTTTGGTAGCATTTTGTATAATGGTTAGAAGATATATGCTTTTAAAAAACAAATCTTCCGATTCAATCTCGGACAAAAAAAAAAAAATCTCAAATATTGTAAGTTTCTAGCTAGCATAATTTTGCCAATAGTATATTATATTTTTAATACTAAAGAATCGTAATGTTTACATTGAATGATATTAGTGCGAAAAATAAAGTTTGTATTAATGCAAAGTTCGTAAAATTTAAATTTGCTAACTAACTGAACCAATATTTGTTGGTTTGCCGAATACTAACATATAGTACTATAATATATATAGTTGACTTGTGAAAGATGGTAGACAAAGAGTTGATATGAAATGACTCTATATATTAACTTTTATAATCCTAGCCGTGCTTTTTTTTTTTGTTAATTTAAAATATACTAGTACCGAGCTTAGAGTGTTTATGACGAAAGGTGGAAACTTCACTTCACCTTTTAGTGTACAATACCAAACATAAAAAATAATTACTCAAAATACTACACATCATTATTTGGCGAAAATTCTGGTGGTATTTTGATGGTACTAATATTATCAATATATATAATGGACAAATAGTGTCTACATGTGTTATTAATGTCAATGGAAAGTCGGCATACTTTCTTAAATCTCGACAATAAGGTGGAAGGCTTATTATGCTTTAATATTTCGTTAATTTCTAACGGCTATAATTTTTATTATTTTCTTTTTAATTGTTGGTTTTGAAGAAGTTAAAATATTAAATAAATTGTAAATTAGTTCTTCTAAATTTATGATCGTACGAGTTAGCCTTTTGAAATGCACCACGCGGCGGCTCGCCGCCACGATGTCTTTCGGGGGCTGAAATGTAAATCACAAATTTCGGAGGGGAAAAATAGGGGGAGCTGAATAGTAATTATTCCTAAAATATTATGTGATGGTAGTACTTTCCACGTACACATAATGGAGGGAGAGGGCATGAAAACTAATAGATGTGGTGAAAGTTTAATCAGACCATGTCCTAATAGATGTGGTGAAATAGTACCAGAATCTCAGCCGTCAAATCCTTCTTAACCCCAAGATTGGGTTGGGCTTTCAACAAATACTAGCTTGTTATAGCCCATACAAATTGCCAAGATTATTCCATGTCAGTTTCTTTGGGCATGAATAATGATTCAGTGTTATAATTGTACAAGTCCATAAAATTTAGAAGGGATGGTTGAAGCTTTACCGTCTACAGATTTTTCTATTACGATAGTCGCACAAGAAATATGCTATTGATGTAAAAGGTTAGCACTTCTCACAACCATGTTCACTGTTTTTTTTTTTTTTTTTTTTTTTTTTTTAATGTTGTGGTGATTGTCATTTCTCGAGTATTTAGATATATAATATTTTTCTAGAACTAAATATTGTTTTAAAGGGGAGATATAGAATATTTATGTTGTTGTATGGTTTAAGCAGAATATTATCTATAATACTAACGCGTAATAAAAAAATTTGGTGGATAATTATTTAATTATTAAAATAAATTTATTTATTTATACGGTAGTTAATATAAATATTATGGAACTTACATAAAATCGTTATTTTTTCTCTATTCACTCTATAATTATCAGATTATGTTTCTTTTTATTTGTATATATATATCTAGAAATTAAAAAAACAATTACTTTTAGAAAAAATATGATATATATAGATTGAGAGAGTTAAGAATACTTTCTAAATATAAATTAAATAAATTATTAATTATTAATTAAATTTTTAAAAATAACTTCTATTTTTTGTTACACGTCATCCACTAGAATTGAGTAGAATTTTTAGCACTAAGTTTTTCTATAGATTTCGGTCGTCCACTTCGATTTTTTGAACTCAATCATTGTAAACTGGACAATAAGTCTGGGCCGAGTTTTTCTATAGCCCGTTTAGGCAGAAGCCTGGATGGAAAATATACCTGCCTGGTGTCTTTATGTGGGATTTTATGAAATAGCACCAACCCTTGTTGCGTTACAGAGTTAGGACTGAAAATGAGCCGAGCTACTTATAAATACGAGCCAAACTGCTCGAACTCGTTTAAGTTTAGTTCAAGCTCGAGTTTTGTCGAGTTTGATTATATGTTCAAATTTGAGTAATTAAATAAGCCGAGCCAAAGTATCGTATTACTCGGTTGGTTTAGCTTGCGAGTCTAAATGAGTTTTTCTATTTTATTTAAATATATTTTATAATAAAAATACTTAAGCGAAGTCGAACTCGAGTTTTATTTGAGGTTGGCCTAATTCATACATTCAAGCCGAGCTCAAGTCGAGCTCGGCTAAATTCAATCCGAGCTTCGCTTAGTTGATATAATTGAGCTGAGCTCGAGTCGAGTTCGAACTTGAGATTTTTTCAATTGAGTCGAACTTGAGTTTAGTGGTACTCGACTCGAACTCGATTCATATTCACCCCTAAGAAGAGTAGTTACTGTTTTTTCAATCCGAACAAATCCGAATATCGTGTCATCATTCACGCTTACTCTCTTTACGGATGGCGTTCGTGGGATTCAAAACACATGTGACAACGCTTCACCATCATCCGTCAAGATGTCACTGGCCTTGTGTCCTTGTTTTATACATATAATAATATTAGGTCAAGCTTGAAAACTGAGGTTAGTTTAGAACTTCATACGTACGTCAGAGTGAATCGAAACAGACATCGAGCTTTTGGGAACTGATTTATACCTCGAAAAATATCTCTAAACAAGTCTATATAGTGAGTGATACAGTCGCCATACATATATCACTTTAAGAGAGATATTAATTATGTAGCGACAACAAATTTAGAGATCTGGAAGAGTGCAGGTACGTAGCTCGGCCTTGCATGCATGCTTGGAATTCCTTGAAAACTCTCTATCAAATATTGACGCCATGCATGCTGTATTATGAACAAACTTTTCCATACAATGCTGCAAAAATGAATAGAAAGATGCAGTAAGTGAGGACCAGCTCTAGATGACAACTCACCTCTCTTGTTTTTCTATTTTTTTATTTTTTTATTTTTTATTTAAATTTTCCCCTAAAAGAGATGTGTGGCAGGGAGTTGAGTTGTCCAAACCCTCTGCCAGAATTGAATAACGACATTCCAACTTTTTTCTAAGATTCACCGAAGAAATCTATTTTATACGATCGTCGTAAAATATAAATTATCGGATGATACTCATTCTGGTTATAATGTTAGACTTTCATACCCGACTTGTGCACTCTAATAATAGTCATATATCGAATAAAAATTATACATTCTATCTGATACTCGTACTTTTTACGGACGTATTTATCGGCATGCATCAATCACAACCATAATTAAAATTCTACATATGCCGAAATTCGAAGCCACGAGCCGCTCATCTGCACCGGTCATCTTAAGAAATCCCGCACATCTAACTTTCTTATATTATATAGATAAAATATCAATATATATAACCAAAAGCTAAGTGGGGATCTGTAATTGAGTTGGCTGTTGCCACTCTTTATATAGCCAATTTGTTGTCACTCTTTTGTGGGTTGGTTCCATATAACAAACAAAAGGGGGTGGAAGTGGAGGATTTCTTAATTAGAGTGAGAATTTGTAAATGATTTTTATCATTTATTTGTTATTGCTATATTTTATAAATTGGTTAAGAGCATGTGCCACAAAAAGAAGGGCAACCCCACATATAAAATGAAGGTTTTGAAGTAATGCTTGCTGCACCTTTCACCTCATCAATCATGGATATTTTAGTAAAGAATACACTTTTAAAATAGAATTTGGTCAAAGAGTGCCTCCCAATCAATTTTGATATTTTAGCGTCCCTTAATTGCTTGAAACGACGAAAATATCGTCTTTCGAACAACTTATAAGTATTTTTTTTAAAAAGTATAAGTATTTAAAAAAAAAAATTGAGTATGCAAAAATATAATATTTGTGCTCTTGCAACTTTGTATTTGAAGTTTTTTCAAAAGGTATTTCTAAATATATATTTCGGGACTCCAAAGATTTTAAAACTAGTAATGACTTCAGAATTTTAACACACATTTTAAAAGATTTTTTGGGAAAAAATTTTCATTTCAAAAGTTGTAAATTTATTACAACTAATTTTACATTCAATATTTTTACAAATAATATTTATAATATATATTTTGGTTTAATTAAGTAATTATCAGAAAACAGTTACATTTTTAAAAAAGAGAGTGTTTTTTATTATTTTACGTTGTAAATTGACACTAAAAATTTAAATCAAATTACGGAACATTTTTTAGCTAAAAGTAATTTTATGCGGTACTTTTCGACAAAATGTCCAACAATAATAAAAGCCAAGTGCTTTCTAATAACCACCTAGATGGTTTTATGGCGCTACAAATTAGTGTTTTCAATAGTGAAAAAGAAGGAAACAATATCCTAACTTGCACAATACAGTTAGAAAATTATTATTATTATTTTTTAAATTATCGTAAAAAATTGTCTGTAATTAGCTCATTTTTGTACCACCACTACAACTGATAAATTTAAAGCGATACAAAGTCATATTTTATGAACCGAAAAATTTTAATTTTTCGGACAGGCCCAAAGACCTATTTTTTCGGTTAGACAAAAAATAATAATGCCGAGACATTTACAACTCTATCGGTTTGATTTATGTCAATTTATACATTTTTTTTTACCTAGTGCCATACCAACCTTCCAAGTCATAGGTCTTATATAGTAATGTAGAGAAGGGAATGATTAGGGCTTCTCAATAGTGCAATCTAGCTGTCTAATGATCACTCTTTTCCTTTTATATCTAAAGAAAAGCGATAATTTCTGAAAAAAAAAAGAAAATGATAATTTCTGACCAAAAAAAAAAAAAGAAAATATTAATTTTTATTACTGAATATCTAGTTAGATAGCAGGGTTTCTCTATAGTGAAGTCATCATTCGCCATGAACACCTATGTGTCTCCTAAAAGTTACATGGCTAATCAAGATGTGTCGGCCGTGTCGATTGATTTCATGATAAATAATGTTGTGGTTATGATGTGGCTTAAATATTAAGTACTAAGTAGGTTTTTAGATTAGGGACTAAGCCACCACCATCTATATGCGCAATGTCTATATATTTTTTACTTTATTCTTACTCTTTTATGCATGTATTGATCGTGCTTGTGTTGGTGCATGTATAGTATGAGTTCTTCTTTTTTTTTTTTCAGATAACGAGACGAAATTCCTCCCCGAGTCTCTGCTAACTCGCAAACCACAGTTTTCTACGCACACCTATAGGACTATTTTGGACTCAGGTACACGCAGAAAAGTAAAATTCCGACCTGAAATCTGCCTCCGGACCAAACATAAAGTATTGGAAGTTATCCAGCCATCAGTTTTTCAGCAACCGTTGAAAACACACAGAACGGACACATCCCCATTTTAGGATACCCCTGCGTATCGAATCTGGAACACACGGCTCATGAACCGCACGCCTGCCGGTCGACCCAAGGCCGGAGGCATGTATGGTATGATTTCCTATTTTGTGAGTTCGTGTGACTTAGATTTACTTTTTGAGCAGTGGTGGAGTCAGGATTTAAAGCTTGGGATGGCAGTGATCGAGAACCAAGCAGGCGCGTCACGGATTTACAGTAGCCGACGGCCGGAGCACTGTTAGCGGTCGGCTAATTGATTTAGAAGATAAAAATTACCAGTTGGAGTTGGAGTTGGTGTGGGGTACTCGGATTCGGGTAGGGGGAGAGATGCAATTGGGTGGAATTAGGGATTGGAATTGGAGTGTACGAGTGGGATTGGATTTGGGGTGGAAAGTTTAGTGGGGCGATCGCCCCGCCCCACCCAACCATAATATGGCTCCGTCAGTGTTTTTGAGGCCGATAATACTAGAAAAATAGCCTTCGTCGGATCATGGTTGTGTATATATATTATTTCCAAATCCTACAGTGATAGGGCGTAACTAAAATGTTATTTGTTGTTCGGATAAGCTAAAAAACTTGATGCAAGATTTTGAAAATTGGAACATATTGTACAGACCTCAATTGCCAAATTTTGCCACAGTTCAGATAAGCGGAAACTAGTACTCGGCTGGGTAGTGAAACTGGATACTGAAAGTCGTTTAAATCTCAGCAAATATGAATCGATAGAAACAACCATAATCAAGATATAGGATAAAAATTGAACTCGTAATCATAGATAAAAGAAAAGGAACTATTATTCAATAAAAGTATTATGTAAGTGCTCGCTGTTGCATTTTGCGCCTCAAAGTAAAATAATCAAAAGACTTAAAAGATATTAGAAGGCTTTACTTACAAAATGTTAAACAATAGCCTCAGTCTACATGGCGGCTTCATATCCCTAAGATTTAAAATATATGAGCGGGATATATTTCTCTTTGTTTTTTAAGAAACTCAGATTTCTCTATTAAAGGTCTCTATATTTTTCTATTTCCTAAATAAATAATATATAGTAGGGGTGTAGACAAATCGAGCCGCTTATGAACAGTTCGAATTCGGCTCATTAAAATCTCGATTCGAATTCAGTTTAAACAAGCAGTGTAATACTTGTACTTGACTAAGCTCGTGGGCTCGCAAAATAGCCTCCATAAGATCGTCGTAGTAGACTAAGATAATAATTTCTTTCTCATTATATTAATTTTTAATATTCAAATGAATGATTAAACGACACATAATAATATAAATTGTAAAAAAGTCAATATAATTTAAAATTTTGAATATATAAGTGTAATAAAATTTGTGTAAGAGTAAAAAATTATAGTATATATTCGTAATTTGTCTATTTAAACTCGAGATCGGCTCGAATCAAACTCCACTCGAATTCAAACTCAAATTTACTTCAAATGACCCAAACTGAGCAAAGCAGTGGACTCAATTTTTTTTCACTCCTAGTAAAGAGTCCAGCTCTCGAAAATCATTATTTGTCACCCGCGTTACTTGCATTATATACACTACTAGAAAGCTAAATAGCAATTGTAATTTTGTGTGGCCAAGATTGAAAGCTCCATAAAAAAAAATATCACAAAAAAAGTATTTGCAATTCTTTTTTTGAAAGCATGGTGAATAAGAGTATCACAGAATTGATTATTTTTTAACGAATATTATAGATCAGCCCCCCCTAGCGGTCACAATGTTCGACCTCCGAAATACAAAAAAACGTTCCACGTGACAACGCACGCGCGTTGTCATGTCGGCGCGAAAATGCGTTTCAAATGGCTGAATTGCAAACTGCGAATTTAGAGGACTGAATCGTAAACAATTTATATTATAAGATTTTAAGTTTAAGATTTAGAAATGTATTTCGGAGGGTTGAATTGCAAACTGCAAATTTAGAGGGCTGAAACGTAAACAAATTATATGATAAGTTTTTATGGTTTTAAGTTTTTTTTTAAAAAATTTAAAAATATGTCCAATAAATATATCCATTGTTAACGATAATGGTGGGCCCGTCAATGAGGAGTCTAGCCCGGTGACGCGGCCCACGACGTTAGATGCCTCCCGCTCGTCAGGTCCCGCGCCAAAAGTGTCACGACTCTGGGTCCCATTTCGGCTTTTCACATAACCGTTTCCCAGACCCACGAGAAACCGTTTCCTCGATTTCCGTAGTCTGCGAGCCGGGCTTGTATTTTGAATTTATCGAACGTTGAGATGGAGACATTCAGATCACGTGAGAAACACGTGCTCCTCTTTTATCTATGAAGATTGGTTTGGTGGAGGTCTATTATGCATCTCTTTTGGGTTGGTTAACTAGGGTGTATTTTTTGGAGTTTTGGTATTTCAATAATTACGTCAGCTGAGACTGATTTAGATCTTTAATTTGATATAAATATCGCTTTTACCAAAAATTATTAAATAAATCAGTCATTCGTCTACTAATTTAGAGTCTTTTTTTTTATACCAATATAGCTATTATCAGAGAAAAAAAAACTCTCAATGGACTAATCTTTCATCTTTTCCGATATAGAAGAATATCTTGTCAGTAGATTAATTGTTATATATTGTATATTATAATTGGGTGTCACTTTGGAATAGAAGAATGACATTCATCAGAAATTTTTGACAGTTTCGATATAATCTGAATTATACTATGCATTCAGATGCGTAGCATACATCAGAATGCACGACACGTATTTTAAATTGTGTTAAAACTCTTGATGGTCCTTATGAGGAGCTGTGCTCTTAGAAATATTACGAGCGATCACTCTGTAGAGTGTTCGTGCTTCTTTCTTTCTTTTTTTTAGAATAAGATATTACATGTATTTCAAAAGACGTGGTTCTTTTCTATCACATTTGGATGTTTATATAACCACCTTGTTAAAAGCATAACATAATAAGTGCATATTAATTTGCTGGACAGCTTAATATTTTATGGACTTCAAGGATATATGAATCATATTATAGCATATTAAACCATAATGATCCTTGGGATTTTCTTTTTTTTTTTTTAATTATTGTGAAAAAATTCTGTCTGTAATCGGTCTATTTTTGTAGAACATCGTAACATATCAAGTTACATATGGCACCGATTTATATTCTACTAATCCAAGAGTCACAACCTTTTGGTCTGAACGGGTATAAAAATCCGTATTACTCTTCATAGAGTACATAAAGAATAAATTATCCATATCATTGGAGATGGCGCTTGCGGTTGAAACCTTTCCTTTATGAGGTGAAAGTACGAACTATCTGTTCTAGGCATGATACAAGAATGTAATTGGCCCGTATTGTAGTCTTTTTTGTTATACATATATAACTTACGTATGAAAATGTGTAGTTGGTGCAACAGAGATTTCATTACATATTTGGCTAAGATTTAGTTAGCAACTATATCTATATATATGTCAAAGTTTGTTACCAAAAAAAAAAAAAGAAAAAAAAAAGATTTGCTTGACAGTGATGTACCTCCTTCTATTGTCCCTACTTCCTTCAAGCTCACCTAATAAAAGTGATAGTGATTTCCTCATATTGTTCTTAACTTTGGAAACAAGTGATGACACACCTAACTAACATGATATTACATTTACCCCCTTTTTTATAATTAGAAAATGGTAAAATAATGCTTAGAGATTTCGTAGTATCCACTCCATTTAATCCTTGGATGTCCATAATTACTCGACATAGCATGCAGACTAAATAGTTTATATTGCACTTTTCATATCACATTCTATGAATACAAAATAAAAAATAATCATATGAGTATGAATGTTAAAAGTTAAAACTAGCACGCAGTCTATTAGGAGACTGATGCCAGAGAATGCTCCGCTCAACATCTCAATTATCAAATCATGGAGATTGCTGCCAGCATGAGATGAGATCCTGACTCTTGATAGATGTAGTGAGATAATCGGGTAAGGTTGAGTGAAAAACGTAGTTAATAACTTACGTTTAACGCCATACAATCCATTAGACTGCTGCCAGGCAACAGTCCGTTCAACATCTCAATTATTAAATCGTGAGGATGAGGTGAGATTTCGACTCTCGATAAATATAATGAGATAATAGGTGAGTTGAGTAAGAAATGTAAAAAACTTGTGTTTACCAGAACATATTGACCTCAGACTTGGTCGTTGCTGCGCCAAGTTCTTTTTGAAAATGTAACCGTTGCCCAGCAGGAGATACAGGGGGTGCTACACTTTTGCGGAGACAACCCTGTCATTTAATTAATTCGTTTTCGCGATGGACTTGTGCGCAAATAGGACTAACAGGAGGGGTTTTTGTAAAAGTAGACGGTTGCTTGCGGTTTGCTCTATTGACTAGGGGATATGTAACAAAAGAAACCACCAACTTCGCCCATAATGTTTCATCCTTGCCATTATTGTAACAGATAATTACCGAATTATCCCCAACTGATGAATCAAAAATAAAATGCTACATATGACAATCAAAAGGTATATATATATATATATATATATATTGTTTCTAATACAAACCAACCGTCCTTTTTTTAAAAAAAACATTCAAAAAACTATATTTAGATGTAAAACTTCGGATAGTAGGAGAAAAATATTTTACTGCTGTTAGATGTATATATTTAGGTGTAATTAACTATTTCTGTATTGGTGCAATTTATGTGCTATGTAGAATTCGTCTATGTTTTGTGTTCCTTATTTTACGATCTATTTAAGAACTTCCTGATATAGATTTTCAAATTTAGGCAAGCCATAATTGGCTTTGATTTAACATTCATTATTAGAAGAAATTAAAATGTAATTAGCATATATGCTTAATTATTTGTCATTATAACTTCGAGGTTCATCGAATGACTTCCTAATGAAAAGACCGCATGAACGCGTAAAGACATTCATGGATTGTATTGAGATCTTAGGGTATAATCATATACATCATTTAAGAGGCCTATATATGCACTAAAAACTCGCTTAAATTTTTGCGATGCATTGCTCTTACATGACAACAAATTTAGTAATTGCGTGCCACTGCTTCTTCGAGTTGTTTATTATTTTCTCCAACTAAAACAAAAATCGTATTATTAGATGTCCTAATTAGCTGTATAATTATTATCCTACTAAATTTTACTCACTCATCACTTATATTTATCTGGAGATTCATAAGGACAAATCCTCACCCTACAATATTGGAAGCTCCACTAAATAGGAGATAAATACAGGATAAATTGAATTCCCTTCATCCATGAGGCAATGAGCGAAGATTCTATTTCTACCCTCGGATCTCCATTTGGCAACAGCAAAACCCAAACGCATCGAAAAGGGCATATCTGGAATTTCGACCATCAAACATTCAAATTCATCTGATACATAAGGGGCACAAAAGTAATTCGCTATTTCGCCAACGGTACGCCAACAAATACCGGGGGAGTGGAGGGGCTAAATTGAGATACTCAAAAAATAGGCAGCTCCATCATCTTTTTCCTTCACTAAATCGCTATTCTTTCTCTTCGTTCAAAGCCAAAATTTCTCCCTACATTTTTCATTTCAGTCCTCGCCATTTTAGAGAATCATAAGTTCGTCCTCTCTCTTTCGCTTTTTCATCTCCATCATCACAGGAGAGAAAGAAAAGAAAAAAAGAGAGCGAAAGAGGAGAAGGAATAATAATCAAAGCTATAATTCACAGGATAAAAAGGGAGAGACATCGAGAGAGATCTGAAGAATGTCGGATTGCAACTAGCTATTCTGATGTTTTGGAGCTAACGCGCAGCAAGATCAGCTCCATTTTGAGACATTTTTCGCTGTTTATCGTTCTGGATCGGCATTGTTTTGGGTTGCTATAGATTTTGTGTTTATTTTTTGGTCGATTAAGAAGTTTTGAGATTAATTAGAAGATTATAAGAAATCTGAGAATAGAAATGGCGGGCGAGATGGTGGGAATGATATCAGTGGCTTCGGTCGTAGAAGACGTGCTCAAGCAACAGGGGAAGCGACTCGACGACTGGGATTTGGCTTCTCGTAAAGCACACGAATCTGGTAGATATTTCTAATACAGATATTGAAAATGCAGTATGCCATTTGTGATTAAATCATGGATTTATTATAGCCTATGCACTTATTTCTGCATAATATTTGATTATGGAGCATAACCAAATGTTCTTTTTAATATTGTTGTTCTGCATATTATTAAGTCGAATTTAATTTCTAGTTTCGTGATGCAGATTACTGTGATTATTTTATAAGAAGCCTCACAGTTGCATTTCAGGATCTATTTTTTTTTCATGTGCTCTACCTATGCATATGATTAAGTCGAATTTAATTTCTGGTTTTGCAGTTTCCATTTTATTATGATTGTTTTCTAGATAAGTTGGTGGAGATTTATAAGAGCCAAACAGCATGCACTTCAGGATCCTTTTTTTTCACGTTGTTACATATTCTACTGAATCGAGATATTACTGACGGTAGATTGGTAGGTTTATATGATGATAAATCTATGGTAGATTATTCGATAATTTTGGTTCAAATATCCTTGTTAGAAGTTCCATCGATTAGTGCTGCGGGAGGATTTAGAAGTTCCATCGATTAGTGCTGCTGGAGGAGACCCCTTGTTCAATCTGGAATCGCCTCCCATCCTTGGGGCGATTATACGTGCGAGGGTGTTGAGTTTTGGCCGCTGAGTATCTGCTACCAGGTTGAGCTAGTCAGCTAGGTCGGACTTCAAACAGCTAGATTGCTTGTTGGCTCATCACCATGACTGCGGGTCCTCGCGACGCCTCCCTTCTCAACAAAAAAATGTTTCAAATTGTTGCCTACTAGATATATCTGTGAATCTTGATAGCTTCGATGTCGATAATTGCTATAAACTGCTAAGTGGCTGTGAGATTTTGCTGGAATTCTGTAAATTATGATTTTCATAAGACAAACTCTTAACAAATTTGTGCACCAATTTTCAGCTGCGAGAAGATATGAGGCAGCATCCTGGTTGAGAAAGATGGCAGGTTTTGTAGCCTCAAAAGATTTGCCAGAGGAGCCTTCTGAAGAGGAATTCAGGCTCGGGCTTCGGAGCGGAATGATTCTCTGCAATGTACTTAACAAAGTTCAACCCGGAGCCATCCCAAAGGTGGGTATCAAGATTATTAGTAGATGAAGATAACTTAAAGGGTATGCTTAGTATTATGCTTGCCTGATTGTCTTAAAATGTTTTGCTTATGGTTCTACTTGTTAGATTGTTGAGACTCCAGGAGACTCGGTAGTGATTCCAGATGGAGCTGCTTTAACGGCCTATCAGTATTTTGAGAATGTTAGAAACTTCCTCGTTGCTCTACAGGAGATGGGCCTCCCAACATTTGAAGCGTCGGATTTGGAACAGGTAAATTTTATATTTCTTTATACATGAATTACTGCAACATGATCCCCTTGAGATTATGAATGGATAAGATCACAAACATTTACTTGTTATTGGCCTCGCTCTTTCAGAAAGAGGATGTAACCAGTATTATAGTTTGCATTGTTTAGTTAATTGTCTAGAAATAATGTTCTTTGTAACAAAATGCTTACATGTGCCTCTTGGCTGCATGACAGGGTGGGAAGGGTTCTAGGGTCATTCATTGTATCCTAGCTCTTAAATCATACAATGAATGGAAGCAATCGGGCGGACATGGATCCTGGAAGTATAGTGGATTGAAACCTGCAAGTTCAGGAAAATACTTCATAAGGAAGAACCAAGAACTATTCATGAATTCCTTGTCAAGACCTCAGTTAGGTGATAAGCTCCAGGAGGCTTTTCCCATGGAACAGGTAGCTGGAGATTTCTGTGGAGATGCAACTGAAATGGTTTGTATCATGAAGCTATGATTTATTTTAAGTAGTTTACCATTGACAATCTTCTGATTTCTGTGTGCTGTACAGACGACTTCCCATTCTCTGAACATGCTCATTCGTGCAGTTCTTTCAGATAAAAAACCTGAAGAAGTTCCATCTGTGAGTATGGGTCTGTCTTAGTATTCATCTATTTGATCACATTGGTATGCCTAACAGTTGAACACTTGTTTACAGCTTGTTGAGTCAATTCTAGGTAAAGTGATGGAAGAATTTGAACGTCGCGTTTCAAGTCAAAATGAAATGGTGCGTCCTCTTTATCTATTGGTCAACTAGATGACAATGACATATAATTGGTTACGTACTCCATCGGTGAAAGTGTAAAAAATATGCATATTTAATTATTAGTTGCTTATTCAGTAAACTATTTGAAAGCTGCCATGTATGTTGCATCTTCATTAGGATACTGGATGTCCATTTGTTCGCAACTAATATGGCTGGGCTCTATTTGGGCACGCATAATTACTTCCTGCTTTCTTGTATCTTACATATATAAACTTAGTCGATCTTCAGGATTATCAATGCAACTGTGCTGGAGTCCAACTTAGCATGTGATACTTTCAGAAAGTTATTTGGGATATACTGTTTTACATGATATCAATATCTTTTTATTGTTATTCAACAGATGAAAGCAACCATGAAGGATTTGGCAGATGGCAGTAAATCGTTTTCCAAATCAAAGGTCTCAATGGAGCTTTCATCTGCCTCTGGTGAGATGAAGGTAAAAAGCTCACATTAACAATTTCAGCTGTTGTGTTCATAATGGTTTTACTTTACAACAACACATCAAGAATAATGATTATTTGGAACTTTATGCCATAATATATAAGATAAAAGATGCCGTCTTCCGGCAGAAAAGTACAATGGTTTTTATATATGATCATCTAATATGAACTACCATTTCTAAGATGGAGATAGAAGAGAACAAGTTCACCAATTCAAAGGCCTATCCTGTGGAGTTACTAAATCAGAGCTCATCAACAGAAAGACTTGACAGGCAGCGCCAAATTTTTGAACAACAGCAAAATGATATTCAGGTATGTTCCTATCTATATCTTTTTCTTCGTTTATTTCCATGTTGTAGCACACTCATTGTGTTCGTCATGGTAGGAACTGAGGAATACTCTTTACACCACCAAAGCTGGAGCAGAATTCATGAAAGTGCAACTCTCTGAAGAATTTAATAATCTGAGTAAGGGGAAATGCGGTTTTTCGGTTTCCGAAAGTGTCCATAAATTTTTAGAATTCTAAACTTGCCTTCTCTCCTTCGTAGGCAAGCATCTATACGCTCTTTCTCATGCTGCTTCAGGATATCAGAAAGTTCTTGAAGAAAACCGCAAGCTATACAATCAAGTCCAAGATCTTAAGGGTACTGTTTTGATATTTTTTATTTTACACTTGTAAAGTGCAAGTAATGAACTATGGGATGAGAAAGGGTCTTGTTCTCAATTATTTTTATTTTGATAGGTAATATCAGAGTCTATTGTCGAGTGAGGCCTTTTCTGCCTGGACAGTCAAGTATGAGCACTGTTGGTCGAATTGATGATGGAAATATTACGATTATTACCCCATTAAAGTATGGGAAAGAAGGACGTAAATCTTTCAGCTTTAACAAAGTTTTTGGCCCATCTGCTACCCAAGGTCGTTGAAGCTTCATTTCTCTCAAAATTCCTATAGTTTCTAAAAAACTTTATTGTAACATTAACAAGTTCTATGATATGGCAGAGGAGGTATTTTCAGATACTCAGCCTCTTATTCGTTCTGTCCTTGATGGATACAATGTTTGCATATTTGCTTATGGGCAGACAGGATCAGGCAAGACTTACACAATGGTGAGAAGTTTGAAAACACCACTTCTTATAATTATATACTTGTTTTTCTTGTTAGATTTCCTTTAAGTTTCAGATATTCATTTTAACTAACATAAACATGCTCTCAAGCTGGAGTGCATTTTTGTCTTCTTAAGGGATTACTTATGCTGCTGTTATTTGATTATGCTTCACAGAGTGGACCCAAAGAACTCAACGAGCAGACTTATGGTGTGAACTACAGAGCATTGAATGACTTGTTTTTCCTCTCAGAACAGAGAAAAGATACTTTCGCATATGAAATTTTGGTTCAGATGATTGAGATTTACAATGAACAAGTTAGGGATCTCCTTGCTCAAGATGGTCTCAACAAAAAATATCCTTTCACATTGGTTGAACTTCTGCTGTAAAAGATTTCTTCAATAACCACTTAGATGCTTATTTATTCGAATTTCCATGTGAAAATATGATAGACTTGATAACTACATTAGCAATTTCTTGATTCTAAAACTATAGTAGCATTTTCTTGATTAAATAGTGGCAATGAACAATAATTAGTCAATTTATGTTTTACATAAGTGCAAGTAAATGTAGTTGTTAAACATGGAGTTGCTACAAATAATCTGTTTAGTTGATTTTCCCTTAACTTCTTAATACATTAGAAATACGTAATA
Organism: Xerophyta viscosa; assembly: GCA_002076135.1. Classification (NCBI taxonomy): domain Eukaryota; kingdom Viridiplantae; phylum Streptophyta; class Magnoliopsida; order Pandanales; family Velloziaceae; genus Xerophyta; species Xerophyta viscosa. Next base: position 4,565,610 of record MJHO01000003.1, read on the forward strand.
GTTCTCAGAAAGGGATGAATTTGCCAGATGCAAGCCTGATCCGTGTTACATCAACATCTGAAGTTATTGAGCTAATGAATATTGGGCAAAAGAATCGCGCGGTAGGTGCCACTGCTATGAATGACCGTAGCAGTCGATCACACAGGTATTATTTCTACGAACGTTTCTTTATGCTTGAAATAATAATCTTCACAATTTCTGAAAGTGCCTTTAATGGCGTTGCAGCTGCTTGACTGTCCATGTACAAGGAAGAGAACTGACATCTGGAGCTATTCTCCGAGGATGCATGCACCTGGTTGATTTGGCCGGCAGTGAACGAGTCAATAAATCTGAGGTGAAAGGTGACAGGTTGAAAGAGGCCCAACACATTAATAAATCACTTTCAGCATTAGGGGATGTGATTTCCTCTTTAGCTCAGAAGAATTCTCATGTCCCCTATAGAAACAGTAAACTTACGCAGCTACTTCAAGATTCACTTGGTAATAATAATTATTAATTTTTAGTTTAACAAAGAATGAAGCTTTCCTTTGTGATATCATTATGGCTCCTATGTTGTATGCAGGAGGGCAAGCTAAAACATTAATGTTTGTTCATATAAGCCCTGAAGCAGATGCTATAGGAGAAACCATTGGCACACTGAAATTCGCAGAGCGAGTTGCCACTGTCGAGTTAGGTAGTGCCCGAATAAACAAAGAAAGTACAGAAGTGAAAGAGCTTAGGGAGCAGGTCAGCACCATTTGTATGTTCAAAATAGTTATCTTTTCCTTGTTGATGATTCTTACCATTATCTCAATATCTTGAACAGATTGCAAGCCTTAAAGCAGCATTAGCTAGGAAAGACGGTGAAGTTGAACCCCTACGAAGTACAATGTCTAGCCCCGGCCCTGATGTATATAGAATCAAGACAGGTGTACAGTCACCTCTACAAAGACAGCCAATGGAGGACGTCGGCAATATAGAGGTAACTTATAGATGATCAACTGATCACTTATACATGGGAGCATTTAGCCTTCGTTAACGCCATGCTAGGGTTCAAGTACGTAGCCTCTGATGTTAATCTTTGAATTGAACTTTTTCATAGGTATCCTCTCAAAATAAGTAAGTTGCTGCTAGTAACTTGAGATGAATATTTTATAATTCGTCATAACATAATAAGCTTTTTTTGTAGATATCCCGTCTTCAAAAGAGCGCAAGCTTTGATCTTCAGAATCTACTGTCGGCTACTGACTCAGCATGGCCAGACAGTTGCCCTAGCACCAATTTCCAGAAGGGAGGAGATGACGGCTCTGGGGAATGGGTGGACAAGATCATGGTTAACAAGCATGACCAATTATTCAGGGATGATGATTCTTTGAGGGACTGGGATACAGAAAGTGCAAAGTCCGACTTCTATTATCAAGGTTACATACCTGATGTTAGGGTATTCCCAGATCAGTTATACAACAGAAGTAATGGAACTTCAGATGACTCGGATGAAATAGATCTGACGACAAGTGATACTTCTGAAGCAGATTTACTGTGGCAATACAACATGCGAAAGGCCACTAGCACGATGAATAGTGGATCAAGGATCAAGAAACCACAATCAAAGCCGATGAAGAGCCCAGACATAAGGTTAATTAATTATTCATGCAACCTAAAATTTTCTTTTTGCATATGAAATATGAATATAGAATAGAAGCAAATTGACCTAGGAAGAGCAACTCTAGAGCTTCAAAGTTTCTCCCAAAATCAAGCAAGTACATTTTTCAATCTTACATATGTCACTTTCAAGTATCACATGGTTCAGTTCATGCAGGGATTTTGGGTGAAATTTACCAGACAATATTTGGGAGCTCTAGCATTTTCATCTATTTTAGACTGTATATTTTGGAGTAAATAAACCTTCAGCTTTTTTCAAATGCTAATCTATTTGTTCTTTGGCTGTTTTTTTTTTTTTCAGGCCTCCAAGCGTTCCCCATCTACCGTCACCATCCCAAAAAATGTCAACACCAAATCGTACCGCAAAACGAGTTGCATCTTCGGGAAAGCTGGGCAAGTAGGAGAAGGTTAAACGCTAACAATGCGTGCTGTGTCCAAGGCTTGTATAGTGTCGCCTAGGCATGTGGAGTATCTGAGGCAATAATCGTGATTTGGTTGCGTTTGTATGTGTTTTTGCTAGCAGTCTCAGATTGCAGCTATGGCGGTGATGCTCGTCACCGTGTTTGCTTTCAGATCGAAGGCTTGGATGGAATTCTCATAATTCTTTGATTCTTAACATGTTTACGAAGAAAAAGAGAGAGAAACTATTGGGACAAGCAAAAGATGGTTGTGCCATATTTGAAACTGATACATTTAACAATCCCAGAACACTACTCTGATGTTTTCTTGTAGCTTATGTGCTTGTTTTTTGAGTGCAACAGCAAATGAAAACTGAATGAAATCGATGAACGTGATGAAGCTCCGTCAGAGCACAATCTAAATCAACATCACAGGGTAAGACCTGCTGTACAATTCTATGCAAACAAAGAAATCTGCATTTAATATCCAGATTGCTGTAAACGTTTACACACTTGGACTTGGTATCTAGACCCTGCTTTGCCGGGACTTATTACGGGATGTTGTTGTACACTTGGACTTGGTATATCCATAGTAAATTTTGCGTATTCTATAGGACACATGCACGACATCTGACTAAACACAACCATTTGTAAACATGTTATTTATTTATATAATACTAAAGCGTAAGAGAGAAATTTGGTGGTGCATTATATTTTAATATTATTATTTAATAGTTAAAATATATTTAAATTATATATGATAGTTATTATAAATATTGTGTAGTTTATATTTCATAGAATGATATAAACTCTCCACTTGTTTTTCCTCCTAATATCCTATATATAATTTTTATATTAATTTTTAGATCTCTTTAGATCTATTTTTTATTATTTTCAGTAGAAATATAATCTACAATAGATCATTCGCTTTTAGAGAATTAAAAATATTTTTAAATTATAAATAAGAAGTTTATAAATTTTACTAATTATAAAATTTAAAAATAAAATTCTTTTTTTTTTTTGCTATATATAACCACGTTCCGTTAGTTCCAGTAGAGGGCAGTGAATGCTGGTGTGTCTAAGAGTTGCATATTATCTGGATTTTCCACAGAAAATTGCCACAAGCATTTGTCTGCGCATCCATCGTTAACACTAATCTCAAGACTGAATCACACTTTTCGCGTACCGTTTGTATTTGTCCAGCTGCTCATCTGTCATGAGATTCATTTTCGTAATGGTGGTTACTGGCTACGTTTGGTTACTTAGTTCTTGATCACGCCTAGATGACATGAGGTGAAGGTGGGTTCGAGTCACGTATGCCAATGCGCAAGCACAACTCTCAGTCCCCATTTTTTGTTCGAAATTTAATTCGGCAGAATGCGAAGGAACAATAGATTTGTCTATAAAAAAATTCAAACGTGTATAATTTCATATTCAATTTATGAGCGCTATTAGCGCATGTGAGTAGGATGCCGAGGTCCAACGGTAAAACTAATTTAAGCGTCATCCAAAAATTTATGTTCTATGGCGGTCGCACAAAGTAGATCGATTACGTATATAATTTTTTTCTGTTAAATCTCTAAAAAAAAAAAAAAACTTAGTCCAAACTCCTCATTATAGCTAGTAGGATGTTGGGGAAGTGCTTTCGAGGTAATTATACAAAATCATCACTTAGAAATGTAACTTCACATGATATTAAACCATGCTCGACATTAGTCCCTCGAGAATTGACTATTCTTTTAGCCTTAACAATGTAAAACCTCGAGTCATCCACTTCGTAGCTCCACCAGAAATATTTGGATCCAAAATGCGTGCACACTCCAGCAATTTTTGCTACACTCTGGGGTAGACGATGAAGAACAAACATAACATAAGTTCAAATAAGATTCGTATCATTTGATTGCCACAGATGATATGGTTGCACCAAAACTCTCTTCGTGTAAGTTAGTCACGAAGTTAGCCTCATAACTTAAAGCAACACCTATCCCGAGACATTTCTCACCAACACAGCCCTAGAGTGGACCTTGGGTGGCTAAGATTTGGCCTGTGTTAAGAAGGCCGTAGGCCCAATGAAGAGCAGTAAGCAAACTGTCTTGTGAGGTGATGGATGCCGAGGGCGGGAGATTTCGCGGGGATCGGAGCGATGGTTGTACGGACCCGCTCCTTCCCCTCTCTGCCTCTCGATCTTCTCCCTTCGTCTCCAAATCCCCTGCCTTTCTCTCTCAAGTCAATCCACCAGCTAAGGGTCTATTATCGAGAAATCAAGAACTGATTTATTGATTATTCGTTGATCGAGGAAATGGGGAGGGCGAAGCTGGAGATAAGGAGATTGGAGACGAGCCAACAGCGGCAGACCACGTTCTTGAAGCGCAAGGCTGGGATCCTTAAGAAGGCCAGTGAACTCTCGATTCTATGCGATATTGATATTGTCCTCTTGATGTTCTCTCCCACCGACAAACCTACTCTCTTCGTCGGTAATAACAGGTATCCATTTTCAAACTACACTGTGTGTAATTGCTCTTCCTTAATTCGCCTTACATCCAAATTTACATAATGCTAGTTATGTAATGCACATAATAGCTCCTGACCAGTAAGTCAACTGCAATGAGCCTGCCTTAAAACAATGGCATCGAGCGGCCACCCTTTCAAAATATTTCCTGAAGGTGGATCATCGCACACATAGGTTAAGCATGCCAGTTGATGAGCTGCTGGACTGAGCCAGCCCGGCTGGGGCTGGATAGGATATTGGAAAATGGTTTGGTAATTATGCCTTGATCTAGGATAAATTGATTTTTTTTTTTTTTTTTTTTGATAAGGCCTCTTCAATTTTAGCCGATATCTTGTTAAGAATAATTACGACAGATTCAGGAGAGAAAAAGGCATTTACTTATTACCGAGGTAGTCCGAGATAGAAAGAAATAAAATTAAGCTACAGTTAATGAAGGTGAAGTTCAGTGGTCGAACAATTTCTTCTCAGATACGTCAATTGTAGATTCCATTACTGAGCGAAACGTTACACCTATGGGTTTTGCACTGAAGGTGGGTCCTACTAGTTCGGTCGGTAGCCATAGCCTAGAGGGTGCAAAAAACATATGAAGAGATATAGGTCTTTTTTCACGTTCTTACTTTCTGGTGAATTCATTGTGCAAATGGGGTGGGGGAGAGAGGGAATTCCAAACTTGATTGGAATAATTTATGATACTGTATCAAAACTGTTGTATTGGAAAAAAAAAAAAAAGAAAGAAGAAAGAGTATATATATATAAGTCTGTTTAGTTTTTTATTCATATTCTTTCACATGCAAAATGAAGTCATATATTGTTTAAATCGAATTGCTCCTTCAGTCTAACCACGAGTACTTGTCAGCAAACTGAAGGACGTGGTTGCAAAGTTTGCGCAACTAACTCCACATGAAAGGGCGAAAAGGTGCCGTGAAGTATGACTTCGTGCATTCTGATATAAATAGATTTATTTATGTTCTTGAGTTTTCTTAATGTGTTTTTTATCTTCTTTGTACAGGAAGCTGGAAAGCCTTGAAGTATGTTTTCATCATGTTAATGCTACTATCTACTATCAAGCCAAACTTATGCCTGCGAATTAAAATATCACCTAGCATCAGAATTTATGCATATAGTTTTGCAGATGTCTTACTCCTGCTTTAAATGTGAATTTAGGCTTTGCAGAAAACATTCAAGAAAATAGATCATGAAGTTTGCGTGGATGAGTATATGGGATCAAGGTACAAGTTTACTTTTGTTGTGGTAATTGTCCACAAGAATGTCAATTGAAGTTTCTGACTTTTTGTTCTTATTGTTGCAGCACGCGAACAACAGAGGTATACCTCATGAAAAATTGCTTCAATTAAGCTTCTTTACATTAGATCGTTGTTATTAAGGGTATATCAGTCTTCATTTATTCATTATGTTAATACTGTCAACAGGAGTTGACTGCCTACTCGAGGTTGTTGCAAGCTCAATTGTCAGAAATGCAAAAGCGACTAAGGTGATCTGGAACTAACAGGCATCTTCTACCTATTACTATTTATTAAATAACTTGAGGGTGATCAAAATCGTTGGTTGAATTATGTAATCCACTTGGTTTAGTATTTGTTTTTTGCTATTGAAAAATTGTTACAACTATTCCTGAGGACCAACAGTGAAATTGCTGTTATAATGCCAACATCCTTGTGGTAGCTGAATTCTGACTTAGGATATTTTGTCATAGTAGCATGCGAAGTTATAGTGTGTAATTGATTTTAGTATCTCTTAGGGGTTAATAGTATGTCGGTTTCTTTGTGGCTAATAGTGACAGTTCATGTTCATTTATTTGTTATATCCAAAATTCCTCCACGTTCATGTCTACATCAAGTGTTTGCCTACATTCTTAGCTTGAGTAACAAGTCCTTAAAAAAAAAAAAAAAAAAAAACTGTTCCATCAATGAAAGTAGGCTTGCAGTGTTATCGACGACGGTCCAGTTAGATGAAAAGTTTTAAATGCTCTAAGAAGTGCTAACTAACAATTTGTTTTTAGTTGCTATCAACATAATATACTAAAAAACAGTGGACAATAGATTCTTGTTCATCCACAGATCATAACCTAGTCCATCTTTGGATGATAATGTTGTTCCTTTCATGGAAGACCAATTGCTAATCTAAGTTTGTGGCGTCTTTTTCTACTCTTGTATACCTCTTCTAATTGATCTACTCTTATCAACTTCCCTCTTTTTTTTTTTTTGGCAAACCAGTAATTGGTGTGATATAGAGAACATTGATGACATAGAACAGATAAAGGCAATGGAAGATTCATTAAAGCAGTCTCTTAGCCGAATTAAAGTACATAAGGTTGTATTCTTGCACCTCTTGTTTGCTTGTTTCTCTTTGATTATGTCAAACTTCCCACCTTGTTGCATATTTTTGACAAAGCAAATAACAAATGAGAATTTCCATATTCACATTATATGTGGGATGCATATGGACTAAATGTGAAGCAAGGATTTGGAAATTTGCAATGGCTATTCAATTGAATCTCGGAACAGTGGTTTTGGATATATATATATATCCATTAAAAAACACAAGAACACCGATGGCTTAAGCTAATCCATTGTTCGGACACTGAAGTAATTAATCGTAGCTGTTGTCTTTTAATGTTTGTTGTGCTTTTCTTTTGTAGAAAGTAGAAACATTTTCTGCCTCCCTCCTGAGTCAGTGTAAATTGATGAGCATTCATGATACCCGAACTTCAACTAGCTCCTGTTTAGACACCTTAACATGTGGCACGCCTTTGTGAAGTTACATAAGATATCAAGACAGTGGACAATGGGAGGATCACAGCTCAGATAGTCACGAATGATGCACTGGTTCTGTATTAGTGTTTCAACTGTACAACATAGCAAGAACTAACATGACGGCAAAAGTAGTTATATGCTCATAATTGGTTAATCATTTTCTTTTAGTTACAGAAGGAGCTTCAATTGGAACCTGCTAGTAGAGCTGTATAAGTAGGTGAAAGATTGCTTCTACTTTTTCATATAACCTGATACAATAATTTACGTTATCAATCATATTATCTTATTTGACTAATCATTATCTATATCTTAACATGAATGAAACCAGCTGAGTCTTATACAATTGGAAGATTGATTATTCCTCTCTTTGGCAGGAAAACTTTGAACAGCAGCAGATTTTGTCCCTAGGATGCACTAATCAAGTAAGTTCTCTAAAAGTTAACTATCCTTGTTTCTTGCTAGCTTAGTTTAATGATTTTGTAATCTTTCATCACAAGAATAGTATGACAATCTTTTTATAGTTTCAGAACGGCATGCAAATACCCTTGGTAATTAGTTCAGAGCAGCAATCATTGTCTATGTCATGGATTAACAGCAGTGATGCTCAGCAAATGATTAACAGCAGTGATGCTCAGCAAATGGTACTGCCTGACGAGACCTTGTTCTCACAAAGGTGGGTCATCCTATGCCTTGAAAGATATATTTTTGTCATCAGAATGTCATTTAAACTGATGATATAAATGTTTCATATTGTCTTTTGCTTGTATCTCTTAAGACCTCAACTTTCAACGTCAAATTTCATTTTTATTTTCCAATTTCCAATGAATAAGCTTGTATTCTAGACACCAATTGGCATAAAGTGCAAGCATTTTGTACTTTTGAAGTACTTGTAGTAAAAGTTGATGGAATGTTGAATAAGCAAATATTGAAAGGAATAGATGGTCTTGACATGGCAGCGATTTCTTATGATGATCTGAAATTGTGCCATCTTCATACATTCTTATGTATGTATGTATGTTGTTAGGCATAGGGAAGAGCAACGAGTGAATTTCTTCTTTCTAGCCTTAGCCAGTCTTCACCTTGCTTTAGATGCTTTAGCTGTCCACACAACCTGCGAAAGAAGAAACATATTTTCTCTAGCATTCATATGCGATGTTAGGACTGGCCAAGTTCAAAACAAATATTTGGAATCGTCTATTAGGAAAATCACTTATCTTTGTCCTTCTTTATATTATCTTAAAAAGAGGTTGTCTGGGTCATTAACCTAAGGCATGCACTGTTTTCTTCCACCAGTACACCTGGGTCTTTATTTAATTCTAGCTACCGGTGTGTTGTAGGGATTTTGGATGCTCCACAAGCACATGTCTCGAAAATATTCCTACATACTTTAACACTGGGAAGCAAGAAGTAAACAACCCGTTGCAAGATCATTCCTTGCCTGAGTTAAGTCATGCAAGCTTGAGGCTCCAGCTAGGAGACCATTTTCTTGATCATTCTTATGATCCAAGCTTTGTTGAAGAAGAGAATTTCCGTCCATGTCCAGAAATCTGCTTACAAGAAGCTCATAAAGAATTCAAAATTAATCATTTTGAACCACCTGCGCCTGTATATCATGGTAGCATTCAAGATTGGAGCTCCACGTCCGGTGCATGTGCTATTACTGTGTTTGATGGGAATTTACACCCTCAAGTAAGTTTCTCACTGACTTTAAATTTGTACATAAGAGTAGCATTCAAAAGCACAGCATACTTGCATTTGAGACTAATATATGCACTTATATACAAGAAGATATGCTTTACGTGGTTTTTTCCCCTGACATCAACCATATTAATACTTGTGGGCACATCAACACTTCAAAGCTGCATCTGATATAATTGAAGTATCATCTCCTGATTTTGGATTGCTGCCATTACAAAGAGCACAATTTGCATATTGCAGGCAAATTTCCATTTCGGTCCCTTTTTGCACTTGCACCATCCCTCCGGTAGTGCTCACTGACTTAGGGTTTTCCACCGAAAGCAACTCTAGCACTTCAATCTCAACTTGTGTTATATGCTTTGAGTTCATTATCATAAACTACTAAGGAGGTTTTCAAGAAGTGAGAACATACAATTAACTAGATGGCTTGTTAATGTATAACCCTTTACCCACTGCTATGACAGTCATACCTTATGTGTTTGGATGTTTCTACTGTTCATAAATTTCGCTTCAATCAAATGACCTCCAAGTGTTCCTCATCCTTGATGTTTGTTTATTTGGTTTATTGGTCGGAGTACTTGTCATATTTTTGCTTTCTTCTTAAATCCAAAATTGTCTTGTTGGAATGTCTGTTCTTGTTAACCTCTCCGAACCACCACAATCTTTCAGAAACCAAAAGAATTAAGGGGACATGCCATATCATCCCCTGCTTTTAAAAGTTATACAATTCAGTCCCTCATCTCAAAATTTTTACAAGTCAGCCATCTTTTGGAATTCGTGTCGGAGGCATTTTGACTACACTATAAGGAGAGGTTTTGAATATATAAAAGTAGATATTGACGTGATCCACAACTTTGTTATTCAAACTTTTTTCATAAAAATACTTCTAAATAAGTATTTTGAGGATCTAAAGTTTTAACAGGTTAGTGGATAATCCACTAAAATTTTGAAACATCAAAACATCTACTTAGAGGTATTTTTTGTGAAAAAACTTTAAATATAGAAAAAAAAAGTAGAATTTGATGTGATCTACAATTGTTGCATTCAATGTTTTTCCAAAAAAATACTTCGAACTATGTGTTTTTGGGCTTAAAATAAGGATTTAAAACAAGGGGTTTGTTTGCAAAGATGAAACAGTGCAGGGGCTGATATGCAAGTACCCCAAGAATTAACATGTACACGGCTGCTGTCAAAGGAAAAGGTTGCACGAACAACCTGCACTGTTCAGCCTCAAGGAAGCACAATTTCAAATTACACAACAGGGCCAAAGTCCAAATATTTTGTCTAATCAGGTTACGTTATAAGTAACCTAACATGTACTTTATCTTAAAATGTAAGTCTATAAACAACAACAGTAATTGGAATTAATGCTAATCCTTACTTCTGAACATGTAAATTGTGCATAGCACTTAATTTATGGGAAATATCCAATATAAAGTTTCTGTAGACACAATGAACGTTTGTTACGCAATCTTCATAAGCTTTAAGATGAGTACACTTTTTATAATAGAGTGTATTATTCTTGTATTCTATATTTTAGCTATTATTTGCTGTCATTGATGGTTGTTATTTACAGCAGCAAAACGGGACCATGTAATACACTGTAGGCACTTACAACTAGCTTGTCATGAAGCTGCACTGGGCCTGAGTCTGGTTCTACATTGTTAGCTGCATATCTTCGGAACCGCCCTCGTCTAATAGCATTTTTTCATTCATTTATATATTAATCAGTAGCCAGAACAACTCTAACGACGATTATACACTACTCACTCAAGGTGGAAGAACCTTTTCATATACATGACGACTTTGTCGCGATCTTATACTCCTGACATGTAAAGCTTTTTTTTTGTTTTTCTTTTAATGTTTTTTTTTTTTTTTGAATACTCATGTAAATTATAATGATTGAATTGGTTATAGGATTAGTTTATCATGTAAAGAAAAAGTCAAAACAGCATTGTAGCTGATTGCTTCTGGTGTGGACAATCTTGTAAAGGGGAAATACTACACCCTTTCTATATATATATATATATATATATAAAATATTATAAGAGTGTGTAATGTATCTTGTAATGAAAGATTTAGTCGTCAAGTGCCACCACTCGTGTATCTTGTATCTCCCCCGCCGGGTGTGCTGCTCGTCCCTCCAATCAGACAGAACTGCTCGTTGCGCCACCACTCGTGTAGAGTGATCCCCGACCACTTGATTTCTCATGCAGAGAATCAGGGTTATCATGATCAACAAGATCAAGAAAGTGGTGCTCAAATGATTGCACGATGGAGTGGCCGGTGAGCAGAGAGATCGATCGCCGGAAGTATGTAGACTATCAAAAAGATGGACGTGAACGGATAAATCCCCACGATTGAGCGGCGCGGTAGCGAGGAATGCATCGTGCTCAGCGACGCAGCCGGTTGTGAATCCTACAGCCGGTCACCACCCATCGCAGAGCTGTAAATCCACCCTACTCTCAACCACCACTCTGTCGTCTTTTCACCGAAGCAAGATATAACTGAGATAGATTCCGCCATCATCGGCGCATCTAACGGCTCACGTGGACCCGCTAACGATGTCGGACGGTCCGCCTGGAATCCGGGGATGTCTTGCAGTAGCCTACCTCTGTGCTCCGCCACCGGAATAGACACCATGAACGTCGCAGAGCTTCTGATTTCTGAATCTCTCCGGACGCAACGAACACGACTCAACATCGCCGCCGCTGGCACCGTCATCGTAATCGACAGAATGATCTCCTTCTCAAGCTCATGTTTCTTCTTCATGGTGGAGTTCTTCTCGAACATTTAATCTTCCACGTTCCGAAGCAGCCGTGGTGCTCCGTCGTGCGTGGCGGATCAAAGCCGTCAACCGCCGTGGCCGAAAAATGCAGCCGTATTTGACGGTAAAACATTTTAAACCACTGCTGGATACGTATATATCTTCATTTTTTATTAAAACCCAAAACTGAAGCAAAATTAGTACGTATCATCTTTATCTACTTAAAAAAAATGTAGGGATAGGTCTTCTATCCCCATAATTTGAAATTTGAAAATGTATCATTTTTTATTAAGTGAACTTATTCTTATGATCCTGGTTGGAGATAAATTCACGAGGAAGTGATATCTCCGCTCTGTCAACTATAGTCAAATTGGTCATTTGGCAAAGATACATATATCCACGAGTGACTGGATTGAGATTATATATGTTTGATTGCAGCCTATAACTTATGTTTTAATATAGTTTTGTAGCTTATAATTGTGTATTATTCCAAGTAGCAATATACACAATCTACATATTTACAAGTTGAATTTTAGTTACAAATTATATATTTTATCAATGTAGTTTATAACTTAATTTCAAATTGTCCAACAATCTAATATTTATAATTTATCTAAAAAGCTGCAATCAAACACATCTTCTACCATAAGTGTGAATTAGACGTTCACAAATGGATCCGTGGTACATTAATATATATATATATATATATATATATATATATCTTTGCAGCAAAGTGCAGGATAAAATATACGTTTACATTTTGCCCCACCATTGAAAGTACGAGTATCAAACTATTGAACCGTGTAAATCAAAATATTATAAATCGTGAATAAGTGTAAAGAATCCATAGATTAGAGTAGCAGTTGAGCTAAAATGAACATTATGGTGGCTGCAGTGTAATTTGTCACAATACTCATGACGTGGATCGGATACAAATACTGGTCTTCTGCCAATAAGCTCGAATAGTTATATATCAGTCTTTCATTTTTTAAAATGTATAGGTCGACCTCTATAAATAACATATGTTCATATTTTTAGGACCGGTTTGGTCGGAGTCTAAACTAAAGAGTCTGATAAGGTATTTATTCTGAGGAGATCCAAAAAAAAAAAAGAAGAATTTCATCAATTATATAAAATGGAAAATCCCAAATTATTTAACCCAAACGTTGAACACGTTGTTATTACAACTATATCACATAATACTCGAGCGCATTGGGTGGTTGGTACCCTTCTTAATCATCCAATATTAGATGATGAAAATAACACTAATAATATTTGTAAGGAATAAAGAATACATAATATAACCACTTATCCACCACACATCCTACATTTATTACCGATCTCGATGCTCCCTCATTCACCCAACGCTGAAGCTACGGTGAAAACCTCCCGGAATCCACATGACAACGCCATGAGCAGGACGGCGGCCTGCTCTTCCTCGCCGAGCTTCATCAGTAAACAAGATGGTGATGCTGACGACGATGATGCAGATCGACACAATCTCTTCTTCAAGATCACATCGTTCCCTAGACTACCCAGGAACTGCAGTTTCAATGCCAGATTGATCTTATCATCTTTTCTCTTCTTCTTCTTGTTAATGTTCTCCTTCGGCCCTACGATCTTCCTCCTCTTCTTCATGTGTCGGATTCCACAGGCGTTGCAAAGTGACTGCATATTCATTTCAAAACTGCTATTAAACGAAACCCTAGATCGAATTGGTTTGGATCAGATCGTGATTGTTACCTTAGGACCAGAAGGGCCGCTCCTCCAAAGAGGGGTTTTAGTAGTGTGGCAGTCGGCGCAGATCTTCGACACCTGCTTCTGGCTTCCAGATTCAGACATCGAATCAGAGCTCTCTCTGATACTTAGATCCATAGATACCCAATCCTAGAATCATCAATCAATCAATCAAACCCATTAGATCACAATGAAGTTTAATCAGATCAATCAAGTAAAGTTTCAACTACTTGTGGTCACTAACAAATCGGAGTTAGCACTCACCTTCTCGCCAACCAAATCCAATCAGTCTTAATATTTTGCAGCACTACCGGATCAGCAAGAATGGAAGTAGTAGCTATCCACTACTGATCAGGTAGAGATAAGATTAACGATGGACTTGCTCGGAGATAGAATCTGAAGTGCAGAGAATCAAGAAGAGGTTGCAAGATTCCAAGCGTTGATCTATAACGAGAGAGAGAGAGAGAGAGAGAGAGAGAGAGAGAGAGAGATCTAAAGAGGAGAATAGAGGGAAAGCGAAATCTCTGGAGGGAACCGCAAATAGAAATGTTTAGTTGAAACAGTATCTGGTCTTAGTAGAAAAGAGAGCAGATCAGGTTTTCTCTTCTAAGTATTGCGTCACGCCGATAGATCTAACGGTATGATATATACCTCATACAATACATATTACATATTCAAATTTTATAAATAAGATAAAAAATAAATAATTTTTGTGAATTTTTAGCTAGAGTTGATAATATGGTGGCAAAACAAAATGCCACTACTTTACGTCTGGCTCGAAACATACATATCGAAATTTTATTTTTTGACCACGGTTTCGATTCAATATAGGCTGATGGATCGTTAGAATACGGTGCCCCTCGTAATATCGGACGTTAGTATAACAAAAAAATTTCACTTCATTATCTAAAAAAAATTAGCAGAACTTTTGAATATGATAGTCTAAAAAATTAATTTTAAAAATAAAATTTTCTAATAAAAGTTATATAGTTGTAATTTAGTTTTATTGTTTAACTTTTAAATTGTAAAGTTTATCTTAAAAAAGAAAACTTTTAAATTTTAAATGTTTAAAGAAAAATCAAAATTATCTCTAATAAACTTGAAAGTATAGTTCAATATATATTTTACTATGCATCCATTTTGGACTCGTCAGATAGAATTCTAACTTTCATTTTGGGTAGCTTCCGTGGTGTGGGACCTTCGCTCTTGATACTTGCTACTTCGCCGAATTTCATAGCCGCGGTGTCGGGGCCGAGTCGGGGACTAGGGTTATGTGGAAGTGAAAGCAGACGATCAGATTTCAGCATTGTCATGAGCTTCACTATTGAGCACTATATTCAGGGTACATATTAATGTACCGTATATATATGAGTATACAAAATATTTATCTAGATATATTTTTTAAAAATAATTTGAATTTCAAAATTGTAGCTTTTTAATGTAGTCTACGCTTTAGTGATTATTTTTTTAAAATATGTGTTTTGGAATTCGAAAGTCCTATCAAATTTTAATATTTAGTATATTTGTGTGTATTTTAATAAGCTACACATAAATCTACCGAATCAATTCTTCTCTCATCATGATCCGAAGAGTGTGGTTTAGAAAATTTGGTATTTATCGCAGAATAAATAGAAAAAAAGAAAAAACAAAAGAAAAACAGCCAATAACATCCGTTGGTCGTTTATAGCATTACTTGCTAGTGGACCTGTGGATGGATCTGTCACCTCAAATATAGTTGGACGAGCCGACTGGGCCTATGTCAGCCCAACTACAGCTGGGCTCCCAGGTCATTGGGCTCATCAGTGCTCCCTTTCATGAAAAATAGCTTACAACCTCTCTCTCTCTCTCTCTCTAGCACACAAAACTCTAGCACATAAATATACTAGAATAAAATTATGTTATACACCATGTGATATTCTTAGAGCTCTTAGATGTACCATATATCAAATATTAAACACTTTTTATTATTTAACATTATACATTTTTATATTTGATATGGAGGAAAAAAAAAGTGTATTCACTGGATTCAATACTGAAGTACTTGCCGATACTGATATCTAAATCTTGCACGTTAATTGAGATTGGTTTTTCTCGTCTATTAAATCAGTTATAGATCCAGATAATCATTTATTTAAGACATTAATATTTATAAGCACTATAATTACAAGTGGAATAGAGCTGTCAAATAACACGCTCCATCTTATACTCTTCTTTGATATCAATTACATATGCTAATTTTATGTACCTCATGTTGGTCATCCAATCAGACATTAACAAGTGTATATTTTACTGCATACCGCATACTATATAACGTTTAGCTATAATAAGAATGTTGAAGAGACACTCGTCAATATTTGATTGGAGGTGTATCCTTTGCATGGTGATCTAACAATCTACCTTGCATAGTGAGCAATCTCTCTCTCTCTCTCTCTCTCTCTCTCTCTTTCACGTATATAAAACTCTGCCACGTTTGGTGTCTGAGTTGATCATCATTCTGCTTTGAGTTCTTTAGTTTTTCGTTTATCGACTGCATTCTGTCTGATCGTGAGTGGCTGCAAATTTAAAACCCTAATTGAGTCATGTCAAATAGCAGAACGAATAGGAGTAATCCAATACTTTAGATTATATGAGATTCTTTAGTTCCAAGTTGGGAAGGCAGAAGCATTTTGTATGGTTTTTAACGGATTTTTTGAGGCCAAGTGTCGTATTAATAAGTGATTAACAATGATTTCCATTGTTTAGTTCCATCTTTGATGCTCATTAGCACCTATGTACTTATATATTTACTATATACCCAAAGTGGCAAGGGCATTATACTTAGCTTTTGATCTTGTCGCCCGCCTTTATTTTTCACAATTTTTGCTGATCGTCAGTATACTTTGCTCCACCTTTCGATCCTCTCCATATGTACTATGGGGATTGGTTCGGTTCAACTTTTGGGACGTGGAAAAAATATGTGACACTAGAAGAAAATAATTTTATTGATTGATAAATTGTATTATAATGCAAATGTCGAGCTTCAATTTATAAAATTATATAATTTGTTGATTAATTAAATTATAAAAATTATATAATAAGAAATTATAAATATAAAGGTTCTAATAGTGGAAATGAAAGATAAATGACGAACAGAAGGAGAGACTTGATCGCCAATTCGCTAATGATTAATTTAGGATCGAATGAGCTTTGTCTTTGAAAAATTATGTTGCCATTGAACGCAAAACGGGCTGTATATGAAGCTATATATTGTGTAAAAATAACTATTATTAATAGTTTAATGCAGAGAAAGTGATGAGTTTCAAATGTTAACCACAAAAGAGTGCAAACTTTAGAGTGATTGAATAAGAGTCCTCAATCGGCTCGAAGAGGAAATTTAGAGTGGATGGGACCCAACCACTCATTCGAATGAGTCCAATAAATGATGCGAGTTTATGTTGTATTATCATTACAGCAACAAATTGATATGATCTCCATTTTGGGTTCACACTTCCTACACTTTTTAAAAATTCATTTCTAAAATGGGGTCTTGATTACATCAGTTATAGTCACTTGTTATTTGTAAAGGTAATATAGATTAGTATAGACGCGTTCATCTGAACCATATTTATAAAAAGTAATACAAATTAGTATAGATGCTTTTGTCCAAACTATTTAGCAATGTGCTGCATATCAAGATTGATATGGCTGCCAACTACTGAAACCAATAGAGGGTGCCAAATATATTGCCGCTATTTGTTGAAATTTTTTTAAAAGTTGTAAACTATACAAGTATGATACTTGTACCTGGCCCACTAAAAATTATACACACACACACACACACACACACACACACACATATATATATATATATATATATATATATATATATATATATATATATATATATATATATATATATATATGTATGGAGACACTTTCTGAATAACTTATAAACTACAAAGTTGCAACAATTGTTGTAGCTTAAACTTGTTTCAAAATATGCAAAAAAAAAGCCAAATAAATCACCTAAAATTCTATATAAAACGAATTATAATTTGAACTATCTTAATTGATGATATTTTTGACGTATTCTTTTGGTATTTTGTTGGAAAAAAAAAAGAATTACAAAGTTGTTATTATGTTGTGTTTTATAACATTGTAATCCAAAATATGTTTCAAAAAATGTCTCAACATATGACTTCAATGTACGTAGTACAAGTATTATACTTATACCCGAATGCAGGATAGAATTACTCGTCCTTCGAAGGTCCTCAGCTATCACGCATAACATGGACTATGAGCATGGTTCAAGGTTGGAGCAGCCACAAGTGTCTTCACAGGCTAGCATGCCCACAATATGATCCAAGGGACTTGCAATATAAGAGGGGTTCACTACCCTCTATGCTTCTCCGCTAAGACTCTCACGAAAATGTCCTCCATGTTCTCCTACGTAGCTCTTGCAATCCTTGCAACCCTAGCAATGGCTTCTTCTTCTTCAACCTGTCCTCCATGCGGTGGACTCAAAATCCCTTACCCTCTGAGCACGACCTCCAACTGCGGCAATCCAAATTACAAGCTCTACTGCAACAATGGTGTTCTCCAGTTCCTCTCAGTCGGAGGAACTTACCACAAAGTCATCTCCATTAACCCTAATTCTTACAAGTTCATCATCAGCCCTCCGTTACTAGACCCAAGCACTTGCTCGTCCTCCGATCTCTTCGAAGGAGGATTAATAATCGCCGATAACTCTCCATTCAACATATCAAAAAGCAACACAGTGTTTCTTCTGAATTGCTCGTCTGACATTCTCCTTTCTCCGTTGAACTGCTCGAGGACCAGCCCATGCCAGAAGTTTCAAGATATCATTGACGGCGGTTGCCGAGGAAAGCTTTGTTGTAGCTACTTGAAGGACTCGGCGATGACTTCTCGGCGGATTAGGGTTAGGGTCGGCGGGTGCTCGGCGTATACGAGCGTCGTCAACTTGAACCCTAACGAAGCTCCAAACAAGTGGTATTATGGGATTGAGCTGCAATGGCTGCCTCTGTGATCCGCTGCACTGGAATCTTCCGTAGAAGGTATTCAAGAATCATGAGTTTGTATGCGTGCACTATGTGTCCAGTTTGATCATATGTAGTATGATGTACAACGTGTGGTCTTTGTATATATGGTCTGTATTTGTGCTCATGAAGATAACAAGGTATTAAGTTGTTTTGTTTTTTTTTTTTTTTTTTTCAATTTTTTACTTTCGAGTTCGATTTCTATCCTATATTTCACCGAAATGGTGCGCGTAGAAATTTAACCTCGGACCTCCAATGGAGCACAACTTAGCTATATCACCGAACAAGAACAAGAAGTCATTGCTCAAGGATTGAGCTCTTATAACATTAGCCGGGTGGTAGGCTAAGAGCATCTCAACCATCAGTCGACTTTTTGATGTTTCAGGCATCTTGGAGTTCATTACATGGAAAAGATTCGTGGAGATTCTTTGGACTATTGCAAATTCTGCGAGCTAATTAAGCTCATCTAAAAAAAATTTTCCGGCGTTTCCCCTTATGGTAATCAACACATACTATACCATGATTTTCAAAATAATACTCTTATGTGCCTTTACCTTGTGAACGAACGAAATTCCTCTTACTATTTTTTTTGAAAGATTAGAATAGTTAATTTTGACAGACAATTTCGTCATTTCACACAGTTAAAAGGGCACAAAATATCATTTTGAAATAGAGATGCCACATATTTTGAATTATCAAAAGTATAAATAAAAAAAATTCGAGCTTATGGTGTGGGTGTACGTGTGTGTGTGTGTATATATATATATATATATATATATCTATATATATATATATAATGGAAATTATTGCTCTAAATATATATGGAGTTCAAAGCTTGTGTTTATGGGGATATATAGATCAGCAGTCAATAGGGTTCAGAACTTCAGATCCAACCCAGTCGCTTCCTGTCCAGTGCGGTCCAGTTTCTGGCGGGGATTATTCCGCTCAAATTCTAGAGACAAAATACAGAACTCAATGGAAACGGTAGTGAAAACACCAGTAAAAGGAACACCCTTAAAAGATGATTTCTCATTAGAATTACATAACAGATGTAATGTGATGTAGCTGTGGAAACAGAAGCAAGGAAGAGCAAGTTACAAATGATAGGGAAGTTACATCAAACTGCTCATTATTGCAGATATGTCTCCCGATTACGCAAAGATTAGGAACATGTTAAGACAAAATAACACCACAATGCTGATTATGTGAAGATATTATCTTCCCAGGTACGGCCCGTCTATATTTTCTTCATTTTGAGTTGCGTGTTGGCAATGTTTCCAATTACAACAGCCAATTTCACAATTACAATGCCATGTAATTTTCAAAAGCATCTTGATATCCTTTTTGAAACGCTACAACCTGTTTCAGGAAAAAAGGAAGAGAAAACATCAGAATTTTTCTACTACTATACGTAAAAATGTAGAATCCCCAAACAATACAACGCACTTCTCAGAGCTTGAATGCTGCCAGACCAAGAGGAGCACGAAGCTTGTAAGCCTCCGCAATCTCTGGATCTGGATGGTCAGCTCCTTGCTCTTCTCCTTCTCCGCTAATGTTCCCTCCCTTCTCCCTTTGTATGTCCCTATGCCATCCACACTCATTATCCTGCCTATGATGGTCTCCGTCCCTATCACGGTCTCTATCTCCCATACCGCTCGTATCTCTGCCACGATCTCGCTCTCTTTCACATCCTTTCCCATAACTACGATCGCAATCTTGGTCATGGTCACTGTCACAGTCGTAATCTCCGTCAGGGTCATAGACCCTATATCTGTAAGAAAACAACAGATGCATCAAATAGAAGAAAACATCTAATAATTTTCAGTATATTGCCCAGGGCGCTAGGACTTATGGTTGGAGTTTCCATCTCATGAAGTGGAGGTTTCAGATTCGAATCCCGCAAGCACCACCCGCAAGGTGTGGGGAATTTATCCCCTCTGTACCTCGTGGAAGGTAACACAGGCCTGTCAAGATCTAAAGGTTGAAACTCTTTGGTTGGTGGAATATCGGTCGGTGCCACCCGTGAGTTTATAATAGTCGCACAAAAGTGGCCAGTTAGGATAAAATTTCTCCATGATAATCTCAAAAAAAAAAAAAAAAAAAAAGAAAAAAAAAAGAAACTGATATAAGATAAAAGTATTTGTCTGACTCATCATACTTCCCCCTGCACACTATCAGTACAGAGAAACCTGGCAGAGTCATCATAATCACTATAGGAAGCAGTTTATTATGCCATGGCTGTTTTTAATTAAAATCCATCGCAATTGAACTTGTTGAAAAAATAAATATGTATGAAGTATCCAGCTTCCAATCCAATGTATTACTTGGCACAAACTCTACGACGTATAAACATGGGAAATAAGGAACATCAGTTCGAAAAATCAGTAGGTAATGTGATTATGGTTAAATACATGTACCATAGGAAACATCAAGCTCAGGAAGCAATCACTCCAACAAAAGCAAGACCTTCTAAGGAACAATTATACTTCAAATAAGTGGTAATTTGATACGTGAAATGCTACTCCATTATCTACAGACTCCAGTTATCTAATATAGAGAAGTATACAATTCTTTTCGACCATAAATTTACAGTCAAGTGTATATAGACAAGTTTCCTTCTACAATTTGTAATTACTGAATGGAATAGAGTTAAAAATTCAAAAGGTTAAACCAAAACATGTTACATCAATCAGGCAGAAAGGCCAAACGAGACAAAGAAGTAGGGTAGCATCTAGAATATGAAACTGAGGAATTATATCTAATCTGATATTATCTTGACAAATAAATATAGTGCTTATAACTATCATGACTTCTCAAGAATCTGTATCTTTCCCTTGCCAGACTCCTCATATTGTAACTATCCTGCTACAGAAGACCATACAGACAATTTTTTTTTAAAAATTAGCGTGGGAAAACCATGCCCTTAAGCGGCCTTCTTTGAGCGACCGTTGTAACAGATAAACCCACGGGTGGCACCGATCCCTGTTCCACCAATCGAGGGGTCCCATCCTTACGGGTAGGGCAGACCTTGGTGCACGTCTCCGAAGGGACCTCAAACCAAGACCCATTCTACTCCCACGAGGTACAGGGGGGTCTTCGACCCCCACACTCTTTTTAAGGAACGCCCCTAGAGTCGAACTCGGGACGTTCGCTTCGTGAGGCGAACGCCCGCGTTGGGGGCGCGGGATACCATACAGACATTTTTACCACACCAACTATTGATTTCCACAAAACGTTCTTGAAACTCACCTTATCACCATCCTCATCCTTATCTTCTTCTTCTTGCTCCTCTTCTAAATCATCTTCTAAGGCTGTTTTCCTAGTTCGAGGGCGCCAGTTGCTTCTAGTGTTCACTTGCAAAATTAAATCTATGAGAAAAAAAAAATTCAAATTAGTGATACTTACTTTTAATAGAAAAAACCAACCCAATTCACGTTACAACTCCTTCACAAAGATTGCTCCCTCATGCATCATGTTATTTCTTCCATTAGCATATGATGATGGTATCAATTCAAATCATATAAAATAGTAAAATATGGAACTCAGAGATGAAACTTTGATGAACTACACAAATATATCACTTAAGACTCACTAACCATACATAAAATTAACTAAAAAATAAAGGAAGATCCTCAATCCCATTGGACCTCATAGCGCTAACTTTGAAGAATCAAGAAACCACTATTTAAACAAAATCTACAAAATTTGATGTCTTCTGTTTCCAGACACAGAGGAGGCTAATGGTGCCTTGCTCAATATCTGGGCAAATACGATTTCTATCATTGAACAAAATCAAAGACAGTAATTCTTACAGAAGATACAGTTATCATTGAACGTTTAACTGATTGCTCGACTAACCCTCATTTTCTTTTTTAGATGTCATATCATTAAAGAAAGAAGTAATATGTAATCAATCTCCGTATGCATATCATAGCATTCACAACAACTTGAGAGTTGAATCATCAACAATCATAGCACAAGTTTGGGTGACATTTTTAGCTTTACTGGAAATGATCGGCTAATGATCAATACAAGTTAAGAAATCTGTTTGTTATCAAATTCTAGTAAATGGAGATCACACACCGAAATTACTTTAATAAATAACAATCTTAAAACTTCTATACCAACAGGTAATACGGATTTGCCCAGATTAGACTAATAGTGGTAACAAAAACATCACCTTTTTTGGACGCAGGGGAGAAACAATTTCACATGAATATCCTTGTCAGAGGCTCATCAATCACTTCATCCACATGGGTCAAACCTGAATTCAAACAAAAAAGAGCAAACACTCAATAACAAAGGGACTTACTTCATTCAGCGAAGTTTCTCCTAAGCTTTCGGTAGTCATCGTAGAGTGGCTCAAGGTATTGAGACACGCAAAAAAAAACAAAGAAAAAAAAATTCATCCAAACATGTATGATGGGATAGAAATAAACACAAGTGCTCGTCTGTGAAAGTTTAGAACAGCTTTCATATCCCCTAGACATATGCATCCAGGAAGGGATTTTTTCCCCACTGTGCGTGATAACGCAAGGTTGTTTTATCCCTGTCTGCAAAGGTAGCCAAGTAAGACAAAATCAGGAGCTGCCTCCTTGGTAGTAGGGGCAGGGCCACACCTGATTTCACCCAGTAATACTATTTACATAGGTTGAAGAACAACTACCAGTGTAGCTCAGTAATCAGGGGGTGTCAATTGGTGCCTATGGGGACTAAAAGAAGGAAACAAAACAAGTAGAGTTACATCATTTTTACAAGGAAAAAACTACTCACCTCCAACAAATACTTGTAATCCTGGTTCTTGATGAACTCGACAACGACAACGGTACGGCGTGGGCTTGCGGTGCGACCGAACGTGCCGCCGGGCTCCATGCCTTTTCGACTAGCGTCTCCGCCGTCAGAACAAAGCACTCTTCTTTCCAGCACATGTTCCCATAGACCTTCGAACCGAACAATATTCTCCACCAGTTCTGCGGGATTGTACCGTGGATGCTCTTCGGCATCGGATCCGTGCGCCCGCCATGGTTCAACATCGCTATCTACTAACCTGACTTAGAAGTCCTGAATAAAATGGGGGGGGGGTGGGGTTGGAGCGTCGGACGATAGCGGCGTTAGTATAGCTCAGCTGGGTGATTCTAATGAGTAATGAAGGCGGTAGGAGCTCGGGTGGATTATCAAGGCCGTCGTACGACTGGCCCATGGACAGCAGCTCAGGGAAGGTAGTACGGCCCAACGCCATTTAAAAAAAAAATCGTTTAGGTTCCAATTAAAATTTATGACAATTAAATCTATTCAATAAAATGCACGCAACAACAACAGTAATCTAATCATAATTGCCGCTAAGCAGGATCTAGAAAGGGTAAAATTCACGCAACCATGTCCGGAATAGGTTATTTTCATAGACTACTTAGCCTGAAAAACCAGCCGCTCGATCATGCCAGCATTTAAGTAAACAAATACAAAAGACTACAAAGTTATAAAACTAGACATACCCACAATAAGTAAAAGTAAAAGGAGATGCACACAAACTACAACCTGAGTGTTTAAAGGGCATTGAATCCAACAGGGGAAGGAAGTGATCCACACCACAAATTATTAAGGCACTGTAATCAGTTTGCAAGCACAACAAAAGGACCATAAAAAATGTTCATAATAGCTATTCCGAGCACAAAATAAGCAAATCATCAACGCACGGAAGGACCAGATATCATAGAATTTGAGTCGTTGTCATAAATGACATCATTAAGAGTATTGATTCGCAGGTTGCTGCTATTTTCCTCCAGGTCCATTGCCTCCTTCAGCTGCACAACAACTTCAGCCATATTCGGCCTCTGTAAGGAGGACTTATTGGAGCAGCACATGGCTATATCAGCAACTCTCCAAGCAGTGTTGGGATTGTATTGCCCTCTTAACCTTGGGTCTACAATATCATCAATTGCCCCCGTAAACAGCTTAGTAACCACCCATTGGACGAGAGGGGACTGATCAGGTGCAGACACGCCGGGGTTGCCTGTGATTAGCTGCAATAGAACCACACCAAAACTATACACATCGCTCTTTTCTTTTATCTGACCAGTTTGAAAATACCTGAACAAACATTCCATGTGAAGTGAGTGGCAGCTAAAGTGTTGTTCATTAGAAGTTGTTGATCATCATTTATCAATATATTTGAAGGACTTGAGTTTCATTCAATGATGCCCATAAGGAGTTCTGCATAATTACTATTATTATTTTTTGGTTAAGCAAGCTGAAAATTCCTTTACTATATGCATTAAGTATATTAGGATTGCTGAATATAGAATACAGTAAGTCTGAAACTTTGACAATTTCGACATGGGTGTTCAAACTATACATGGAGTAAATATAGATTGATTTCATATATGATTAATCAGAAACTAACCAAGATAGTCCTGGATCTTTATACTGAAAAGCATGACAAACTGCCATTTGAAATTCTTGGAGAACAGATTGTATCACTTTACAGTTCTTTCCTTAATATTGTCCTTTCCACATACCTATGGTCTATTGCTGAATAGTATGTGACTTATTTAGCGCTTGCTTGAGTCAGGTCGTCCTATGGGCTAAGGATGGTCTAGTCCTTATAACGGTCACATACCCGACGACGAATTGTGATACAGGGTACATGTTACGTCATTCACAGGGACATGCATTATGAACAGCTCCGTCAGTTCTTTTTCCACAGCATATAACAATTTTCTTCATCATGATTCATGACCGAAAAGTTTAAGTTCAGTTTTATGCAATGATTGCAAAAGGGAAGGCAACATACTCAGGATCGATGTACCCTAGAGTGCCAGCCACAGCAGTGGAGATGTGGGTGAAGTCATCATCTTGAAAAGCTTTAGATAGACCTAGATCGGCTATCTTTGCCTCCATCTTTGCGCTTAAAAGGATATTGTGGGTCTTTATATCCCTATGGATAATTGCTGGATTACATCCCCTGTGCAGATAGTCCAGTCCTGAATCATTGTCGATACACAAGTGAGAGAAATGGTGTCAGCCATATCGCTAGCTGTCAAATGACTAAAACAAGAAGTAGGAATTATAAAGATATACTATAGACCTTGAGCTGCTTCATAAGCAATCCTAATCCGCTCTTTCCAGCCAATAGCGCTATTACCTGTTTAGATGTGCAAAAATTACATTTCTAGTCATTAAGAAGGAACATGTTATCTAAATACATTCTGTGAAAGTTTTCCATTTTTATTCGCCAACTATAAAGCAAATCAGGGTGCAGGAAATGGACCTATCAGATACTCATGAAGACTCCCTCCAGTCATGTACTCGTATACAAGTGCTAGACAGTTTTCATCTTTACAGAAACCAATGAAATGAACCAGGTTCCGATGATGAACTCTTGACAAGAACTCAACCTGCAACAGCATCTCAGAAACTTATGAAGCAATTGGAGGCTGCCGTTCGTAACATAATAAAGCCTTGCAAACTTGAATCTGGTGAACATAAACAAGAGTGATGCCAGGTTCCTCTAAATATAACTCTCAACTTACCTCTAAAAGTATTGTGGACATCATCTACAATATCATAATCAAGGTGGGACCCGTGGGTTTAACCTTGCGGTGATGAAAATCCCAACATCACTTTTATATGTGAAGTTAGAGTTATACTAAAGGTTCTGTTATGTTACCACAAACAAATGGATTACCTCAGCAACAAACTGGCTAGTCCCTTGCTTTGACATTAATGAGCGCACCTTAACGGCAACCTCCTTGCCACTTTTCAAGCTGCCATGATAGACATTTCCAAACCCACCTTTTCCGATGACTGTTTCGAAATTGTTAGTTATATGACACAATTCTGGAAATGTGAATTGTCGACAATCAAATTGCAACATGCAGTCTTCCGAAATTTTTGAATTCGAGTAATTGCTGTTAGGAAGGCCAACAGGAGCACCTGATGCTAACTCTACATAAAGAAATTCAAAAAAGTAATGCTAATGAATGAATAAGTTAAAACATATAAGATACTGAATTATATATTTGAAAAAGAACACTTGTAGGTTTCCTAACGGTACCTTGCTTCCTTCTATTTCTATGCCTCCAAAGAAGTAACAATGAAACCACTAGGATTACTGTGACGACCACTGAAAGGACCGCAATTAAAATTGCAGTGAGTTTCTTCTTCTTGTGACATGAACTCCCCGTGTCGCAGATTTTTGGGTAGTCATCAATACTAGCATCGGAGAACTCCAGTTATCAGGAAATATTAATGTAAAATAGAACAATAACTTGGCAAACCAATAGCTCAAGAAGAAGAGAAATTAATTGAAGCAAAATGCAAGTAGTTGCAATGAATGAATTGATTTACATATTCTAGAAAAGAAATGTTAACTCGAAGTACAATAGATAAAATATTTCAATTAGGGCATGCCCTCCAGGAAAACGAATAAGCATGCAATTAACTAGGTTGAAGGGCATTGCCTCATATTATGATTATCCACCACTTAATATCACAAGGGAATGTAGAACTCACATTAGCGTCAATGCGCTACTAGTTATCCTTCGCTTTAAAGCAGCAGGAATTACACCTGTTAACTTGTTGTGAGACAAATTCCTGCATGGTTATACGTGTAGTCAGTATTTGCTATCTTCAACTCCAATCAGAGAACCGTGTTGTCATAAATACTTACAGGAATTGGAGGTATTGCAGATCTGCTAAAGCATCAGGTATGTGCCCATACAGGCTGTTGTTAGACAAATCCCTAAAGCAGAAAGCTGTTAGACCACCAATGTTACAATCTGCATGCTAAAGGTGACAACATTTCGAACATTAATAAGAAATATATGCCTTAAAAGTGTTAAAAAAATAAAATGTTGGACGATTTCTCAGTTGGCGGTACATTAGGATCCATAGAAGTCGAACTGTGATTCTAAGCAGTAACATGTAAACTGCAATTGCAACTGGGTTGCTGATATCAGCAAACGTTGTCGTGTTCAAGAAAAAGAAAATTTCGGACGATTTGTGAGTTGGCGTCGCAAAGGATCCATAAAAGTCAAACTGTGATTCTAAGCAGTAACATTTATACAGCAATTGCAACTGGGTTGCTGATATCAGCAAACATTGTCATCATTAGATGAGAAGTTAGGAAACAGGCAGCAAGTTGCTTTAAACTTAGTCAAATAGTTATTTGAAAAGACTATATGAGCCGCTTGTGTCTTGGATGGTGTACACTTCTATTTGGCCTAATGTAAAGAAAATGACTTTTATTGTGCCCCTACAGTCTACAGATGTTCAAGGGGGGCACTTTAGTAAGGATACTGGATACTGATACACAATTTAGGGAGAAAATTGAAACTAGTCTACTATAAATATATAGTTTACGTTACAAAAAGTAATCTATTGCAACAGGCAAATTGGAGATTTTGCTCTATAGGGTGGATCAAAATCTAATTTCATCATATCCTGCATACCCATTATTGGTGATAATCTCTCAAGTAAATTTTGATGAATGTGCTTTTGAATATAGTATGTGCATAACACCTAATCAACTTTTCTTTGGGTACATACGTACAAATATTGTACAGAATATAGAACTTCTATGAGCTTTTGAGTTCATAAAACTCACAATGATACTAATGCTTCAAGTTTCGCAAAGTGAGGGTCAACGTCGCCAAATAGAGCACTGGAAGACAGATTGCTGCAGATTTAACACGAGACACCCAGTTCACTAAAAGTTTCTTACCTGACTAATGTAGGAAACATGACCTACGAGTTCGAAAATTGGCTTCAGAAATGCGTCGTAAAAACTTACAGAGAAGTGACACGTGGAGGTTCGGAATCGTTGTTACTGCAAGTCAAACCATTCCAAGTGAAATTAGTGGGTTGGCATGGGTCACCAACCCAATTTCTCTTCACGTGATATTTTGCTTTAAGAAAGCTTAAGGTATCAACTGTTACAAATGCCAACAAAATCAGCAGAAGTTAGCATGATGTCACAGCTTTCACTTGGAGGAAATTTCCCAGAAGCAAGCTTCTTAATTTGCCGTGAGTAACTTCAGAGAGAAAGAGGTATGTATAGCAAATTGATATTATTGATTGCTTAGTTCATTCAGCCAGTTGCATATCTATAAGCATGCAGACAATACAATAACCTACATTGGCGTGGACTTGACGCTGCTTTTATATGTGGAGACCGCATTAAGTGAATGTAACTGCATCTCTTAGATGACAAACGACAATATTTTTAATCAAATGGTAAAGACTAAAACTTGCATTGGTAACTCATACACAGCCAAGATTTACCTCTCGATTTTTTTGTTTTTTTTACAAAATTTTGGGGAGGATGGAATAATGTTAAAAGGCGTGCTATGCACCGAGGGGAAAGGAGGGTTCCAGGAGCCTAGTCTTTAGGCGAGGTGAAGGAGCACGCCTCATGAAATGAGGTGCACGTCTTTTAGTTATATATTCAACTTCTTTTGAATTTTGTATATCTATAGTATGAAAATACTGAAAATAAAAGTCAATGTAAAAGGCATAATTAATTAAACCTATAAAAGTGAGAAACATATAACCAAAAACATGCCATATATATATATATATGTGTGTGTGTGTGTGTGTGTGTGTCCCCGCCATTAACACCGTGCAGGCCGGCGGCCCGGACCCGCACTATTTGCAACACTACTCCAAGGCGCCAACTGCATTTTACCTTTCAATTTCGTGTACAACGATGATGCAATTTCACACGCAAAAGTGAGGTGCGCTTGGAGCATTCTTGCACGCCTCGTGTCTCACTAACAATGGACGGGCGCAGCAAATCACTCTCTTTGACCGGAAAAAGCAGCCAATTCACGCTTTGTGGCTTAGGTGCAGCTACGCGGGAATCACTAGGATGAAAGTGTAAAAGGTGGGAATAGGCCTATGTGAATCAGCAAATGTTAGAGTAATCTAATTTAGTTTTCTCCTCTATTGAATTTCATTAGTAGCGATTTGTGAATAGCACAATATATACAGGAACAATAAGCGTAACAAAGGTATATGAAGGCAAAAAGGGAATTATATACTGTTCATTAGTCACTTTATGCATATAAATCTAACTCATCAGCTCAGTTTACCAAACACTTAATTTCTATAATTAATAAATCAAATATGTTCAACTATAACTACAAGAATCATCACACATCATCAACATGGTTTATAGACTGCATTTCTCTTTCAAAATTCCCAAATTAAAAAGCACATGTTAGAGTAAAAACAAGTAAATTCCACAATAATACATAACAATAACGAAGGAATAAAAACGAGAATTGACGTACTGTCGCTGATGTCCGTCTGGATCAAAGACAATGGAATCACTGCACTTGTCTCCATCGCATTGATAATTGGTAGCAGCGTCGAACTCTTCGTAGGATTCAGCCAAACTATATTTTCTGTACCGGTCATGGGGGGGACGTATAAAGGCACGGTAGTCTCGTTGAGAAGCCTAGGAGTACATCTGTACAACCCTTTCCACTGGTTGACATCAATGTCGAAGGTTCTCGTCGAATTGCTATCGAGATTCTGCAGCTCGGCGAAGTGCATTGAAATGTACAGATTGTACGTTCCGTTGTAGCTCCACTTGTGAAATAGTGACCCTTTGCTGCTGTCGTTCGTCGTGATGGCTGTCTGCAGGACGGAGGACGGCGTCGCGAATCCTTCGTCGCCGTTGACCGCCATGGTGGTGCTGATTGTCGGCAGCGACGGCACAGGAACTGGTTGCCATTTCCGGTCGTATGGATCCGTCGGGTACCTGCGTAAAAAGGACCGATCCATTATGCATTCCTCTAAATAAACTATTAAAAAATAATATTTAAATATATTTTTAAAAATATTTAGCACGAAAGTTAAAATAAATATGGTAGAATTTTAAAATAGTAATAAATTAAAAATGGTTTATAAGATCCATTTATATCTTAAAAAGTTACAACTCAAAACACAAAATTTTTTAAAAAAAAAATTGAACATAAATATTTTAAATTTGATCAAAATTTATAATATTTATATTTAAATTTTTTTTAAAAAAATACATCTAAATTTTAATTTTTAACCTAAACTAATTACTCACTTGCCCTCACTTATTCTACTTTTTTCAATCACTTATTCCATTTTTTTTTCAAAATAAACAGTACATTAAACTAAGGCTCTGCTGAATCAGGCTCAATTGGTTTTCAGTTAAGGCATCAGATTTTATCTCAAAAATAGTAACGGGTGTTTGTGCGGCATGATTTGCTCAAATATGTACAATGTGCAATACTATATTCAATTTTTGACTATGATCAAGCATACCTTAGAAGTCTGGTGGCCGTTGACCCAAAGTCAATCCTTTCGATGGTAGAAAGAGCGGAAGACGCGTTGACCGGCGGATAGAGCTTACTGGCAAGCGGTCTTAGCTCCAACGTAGATATGAAAGGTGTTCCTTTCCCCTTGTTCACCAGACAAACGGAGACGAAGTTCGCCGGAGCAACCACCATGATCTCCGACCGGTAGTTAACCCAAGCATCTGTGACCGTTACGGTATCAACTAGATTCACGCCGAAATACACGTCAAACTCAACTGGATCGACCTGCAAATAATCACCACCGTTATCGTAATTTCCATGCAAAAATGAAGCTCTGACCAAGTACTTGGATCCCTTGTTGACTGGTTGCAGAGTGTAGCAGTTGCGAGCTCCTTCTGGGAAGCTTCTCAAAGTCAACAGCTGCTTCACAGAAGAATTGAAGTCCGAGTCTGAGTCGTCGAGGGTAACGCCAAAGTCTGTATACTTCGTCAGTGCAGTAATGTTATGGTTTTGGCCGGCGCCGGAGTCCACGTACTGCTCGTCGGAGGTGTAGACAAGTCCAGTGGCAACGTCGGTGTAGTTAACACCATTGCTAATACCACAGTCAATGTTCATGAAACCTATACGCAAATAGCGACAATACCAACATCTTTATAACAATAACATGTATAAAACTTCATGAACCCTTGGTTGTATGGCATTGGACAAGTATTTAAGTTTCAAAGGAGAAAAATTAGGTTTATAAAGTATTTGACAAGTGACATAAAATAATGATAAATATATATATATATATATATATATATAAATGATCATATCACTACAAGAAAAAGGTCAAATAATAACTAAATTGTCACTATATTTAGTCTTTAATAAGACAAATTTTAGTCGCAATAGTTTTCAGCGGCAAATTAAGTAGTATTTACTCGTCGAATCCTTGTCTCTAAAGGTCTCATATATATATATATATATGATCAATTTTTTTATATATAAATAGCTTTTATTTATACAAATAAATAACATATAATATAATTATTTTGTATTAATATTATATATCTATTTAGATTATTTTTATAAATTATTATTTTTATTAAGTATTTATTTTAATATTTAGACTTTTATATTTTTAAAATAAGTTACATTACTTTATAAATACCTATCAATTAGTACAAATGTCAAATTACTTTTCTAGAATAAGAATAAATGTCATATGGCATATCAAACTATTTGAAATTTTACCTGGTGCAACGACTTTAATAGTACAGTTTTATATATTGATAAATAGATTTGTGTTTAATATATAGTTCCGTGCATAGGTGCGGAAGTAATGCTTAATTTGTCTGTAAAGATATCAAACACAGAGGAAAAGAAAGTTAATACGTATTCCTAAAAGAAAGAAAGTTAATAGAAAATAATTCAAACTAGCTACCGTGGGTGTCTGGCTGGCTGTTGACTTGCAGGAAGTAAATTCTCAGAAAAATAAGGAGTTGAAGCAGCTTTCTTAACTCCATTAACTTGCAGAAAGAACCTCTCTGAGAATTCCCAGGAAACATGAAATAAAAAATGTTGGTCAGGGGATTGAGAGTATATAAAGAGAGAAAGAAAGAAAGAGAGAGAGAGAGAGAGAGAGAGAGAGAGAGAGAGAGATGTGAAGACTGACTGACCACGTCAAGTCTTAAAACAATTTGCACCGTTTCCATAGTCTCTTTGAAGCTGCGGTCATCCGGTGCAGTCATTATGGTGCACTACACCAAACCTCTATATGAGAATAATTTTTTTTTTAAAAAAAGTTATATTAAAATTATAGATTTTAGTAAAATCTGCAATTTTAATATTAAATTTTTTTCAAGAGAGAAAGAAAGATATGAAGATTGACTGACCGAGTCGAGGTCTTACACAATTTGCACTGTTTCCATAGTCTCTTTGAAGCCGCGGTGATCTAGTGCAGTCGTTACAGTGCAATTAACTACACCAAACCTCTATATGAAAATATTTTTTTTAAAACAAAATATATATATATATATATATATATATATATATATATATATATATATATATCAAAATAATAGACTTTAGTGAAATTTATAAATATAATATTAAAAAATTTTCAAGAGAGAGAAAGATGTGACGACTGACTGACCAAGTCAAGGTCTTAATCAATTTGCATTGTTTCCATGATCTCTTTGAAGCCACGGTGATACGGTGCAGTTATTACAGTGAAATTGACAAACCTCTATATGAGAATAATTATTTTTAAAAAGAAAATTATATCAAAATTATAGATTTCAGTGAAATCTATAAATTTAATATTAAATTTTTTTCTAGAGAGAAAAAGATGTGAAGACTGACTAACCAAGTCAAGTCTCCATAGTCTCTTTGAAGCTGTGGTGATTTGGTGCAGTCGTTACAGTACAATTAACTACATCAAACCTCTATATGAGAATATTTTTTTTTAAAAAATGAATTATATAAAAATTATAAATTTCAGTGAGATCTATAATTTTAATATTTATTTTTCAAAAAATTCAAATAGATGTTTTGAAGCTTCAAACTTTTAACGGGTTTAAAAATAATTTTAAACCCTTTAAAATTTTGGAATCTGAAAACATCTATAAAGAATTAAAAAAAAAAATTTAACACTAAAGTTGTAAATTTTATCAAAATCTATAATTTGTATATAATTTTTTTTTTAAAAAATATTTTTATATAAGAGTTTGGTACAGCCAATTGCAGCAAATCGTTACTCTCTTTGAAAACTTCTAGAATCATAGAAAGCAATTTGGGATAGTCAAACAAATAACAGCTATTTAGAAATATTTTTTTAGAAAACTTGAAATGACATCTAAAAATTAAAATCTCGTAGGCTTCCTGGCCTGAAAAAGTTGACACTCGAACTTGCCATGTTTCAAGCAAACAAACACAAAAGACTACAAATCAAAGTTATAAACTTGGCTGACAATAAGTAAAAGGAGATGCACAGAAACTAAAATCTGAGAGTTAAAGGGCATTGAATCCAACAGGAAAAGGAAGTGATCCACACCACAAATTATTATGGCACTATAATCAGTTTGTAAGCACAACAAAATGACCACAAAAAATGTTCAGAATAGCTATTCTGAGCACAAAAAAGCTGATCATCAACGGACGGAAGGACCAGATATCATAGGATTTGAGTCGTTGTCATGAACGACAACGTTAAGAGTATTGATTCGCATGTTGCTGCTATTTTCCTCCAAGTCCATTGCCTCCTTCAGCTGCACAACAACTTCAGCCATATTCGGCCTCTGCAATGAGGGCAGATTGGTGCAGCATATGGCTATATCAACAACTCTCCAAGCACTGTTGGGATTATATTGCCCTCTCAACCTTGGGTCTACAATATCATCAATTGTCCCAGTAGACAGATTAGTAACCATCCATTGGACGAGAGGGGACTGATCAGGTGCCTGTGAGCTGCAATAGAACCACACCAAAACTATCCACATCGCTCTTTTGTTTTATCTGACCAGTCTGAAAGTACCTGAACAAAACATTGCATGTGAAGTCAGTAGCATATTCTTAGCTAAACTGTTCATCATGAAGTTGTTGATCGCCATTTTTCAATATATTTGAATGATCTAAATTTCATTCAACGATGCCCACAAAGAGTTATGAATTATCACTACTATTATTTTTTGCTATCTAAGCTGAAATTTTCATTACTATATGAATTAAGTAAAAAAATATCAGGCATTTTTTTGAATTACTTTATGATAGTTGAATATAGAATGAAGTCTTAAATTTTGATAAAGTTCTGAAATGGGTGTTCAAACTCATGGAGCAAATATACATTGGATTCAGATACCATTAACCAGCCATTTTTTGATCCCCTGCGTGGGCTAAGCCCACTTTCTCCAAACTGGCCCCCCCCCAACCCTCCCTCTCCGGCCCAGTCCCCCAGCATAGTCTCTCGTGACCTAGACTCCTAGTAATTTGACCTCAGCATTTTCTCCCCTGGCAGCTGCTCCCGTCTGCTGGCTCTCTCCTTCACACGGCCTCACCTCGCTGGCTCTCCGAGCTCCTCGGCATCCTCGTCTCGTTGCTGATGGCTCTCCTCGTAGTGACGCAGTCCCCGGCTCTGAGATCTCCTTGCCCCTGCCATTTTGAAATTCTGGCTCCGCCACTCTGATATAATCGAAGCCCAACAAAACCATTGCATAATCTTCTGAAAGAAACTCCAGAAAAGCAATGTTGTTTATCAAGAGCATGATGACTACTGATATACTAAGGAATTTGATGTGTACTACATTTCCATATATACAGTATATAAAATTCAGATTGTATCAGAACTATCAGGTTTCACGGTGAACTCGTCATGGGTTAGAGACCCAGACTCACAGTCTCAAAGATGTAGTGGCCGAGCTGCACTTGAACTTGGTGCTGAAAAGGCCATGACTGTTATTACTGACATCAAATGCTTCCATCATCAAACTGCTCACTGACATCAAATGCTTCCATCATCAAACTGCTCACTGCTTCTGATTGAGCAGTTATTATGTATGTATACATTATCTCCAAAACGACTTGTAATCGGATGAACGTCAAAGGAGCATCCCAGGTTCAATCCGACGGCTCGCAAATGTCGGTAATTGCAATGTCTGCAGGACGTAAACCTCGATACATTACTTAGGTTGAGAGTTGACCTTAAAAATAGAGCAGGGATGAGCGCCATGCACCACCTCACCTTTTAATTTGTAGGTAAGTTTCCTAGTTAGCTTAAACAAGTGAAAGAAAAAAAATATATATATTTGCGTTTTTATATACCCATAATTCAAAATTGCAAAAATATGAGTGAAATGATAAAACTGCTCTCGTCAAGTTAACTGCCCTCGTCTTTTAAGAAAAATGACAAGAGTAGTTTCGTCATTCATAGGGTCATGGGGCATAAAAAATATAATTTCAATCAAGTGGGCGTAAAAATGCAAATGCCCAAAAAAGATTGAAAAGAAGAAAAAAGAACACCTCAGGACATTTATATCTTTGTTAAAAGAACA
The DNA here is from genome assembly GCA_002076135.1 of Xerophyta viscosa. Taxonomy (NCBI): domain Eukaryota; kingdom Viridiplantae; phylum Streptophyta; class Magnoliopsida; order Pandanales; family Velloziaceae; genus Xerophyta; species Xerophyta viscosa. The sequence continues at coordinate 4,601,493 of MJHO01000003.1, forward strand.
ATGGCAATTGGACAAGAAGTACCTACATGCTGGTGTTTAGACCATCAACATCTCAGGCTAGCCTTTATCTTTTTAATTATGTGCGACAATAGAATTACTTTTCCATCAATAAATAATGTGACAAGATGTGCCAGATAGAAAGCTTCTCTAATGTACTATAGAAAATCAAACTATTAAAAAAAAATGGTTTTTTGGAACCAGAGATTAGATTTTTTTAGAAAAAAATAAAGAAGCATTTTGCATTTAATCAAATGATAAACCATACCGACTAAAATGGCAAAAGCCCGCGGTGCAAGTGGTTATAACACAAGCTTCGGCTGCATATTGTTGGGTTCAACACCAACAACCTGCTTGTGCTTCTTTAAAAAAGGCCAAAATAAAAAAAAAAAAAAAAAAACAAAAAGAAAAACAAGAGATACCAACCAACATGACTAATAAGTACTGGAATCAGAGTAACATGGTGAGTTTGAGTTCATATTGGCAGCAGACAATTGGTATAACCTGGCTGTGAAAATGGATGTATTCTTTGTCTAGACTTGTTATCAGATGTGAAATCACTGTCATATTAATCATATCTTCAAAATTATTATGTTAACTTTCCTTAAAATTCAGTTAAATGGATAGTGGGTCCCTGAAAAGTACCAACTACCCACTGCCAGGTCAGACATTTACCTGCTGTATTTCCAGGTAATACATCCCATTTTTTGGAAAATATTCTTTTTAAAGAGTTCAAATATCCAATAAAACAAATTTGAATGTTTTAAGGTTGAGCATCATGTGTTCGATACAAACCCGAACCCCAGCGGTGTAACCCGCATATCGAACGCAATCACAAGCATCCTAAAAAGGAGACAAAACCATCACCAATTTATTAGTAGGAGATTCTTAAGAACCAACCACCAGTTCTAGTTCAATCACATCATGCCATGTGGCCATTTATAAACCATTTATCATTTTTTTTAAAAAAATAGAAGTTAAACTTGATCCATAATGAGTTTCATAGAATATACAACTACTCAACATGATCAACCTAATACAAGAAGAAAATTCCAAAGGGCAAAGTATCAATCAATTCAAATGCTTTCATGGTCCCCCCCACCAACTACCAAAATTTTCTTAAAGTTCAGTTTAAGGAATTGAGCTGTACAGGCTAGCAGCATTCTTGTATTCGGCTCTTCGTCGGAGCTGCCAGCTCATTCGCTTAAGCCTCGGTTCAGACTTGAATAACTTCGAGTGAGAGGCTTTGATTGGACTTATTGTAAAAAGAAAGAATTTGGAATGCAAGCTGGAATGTTGATGAACGTCCAAATCTGTCGCAATTCTATAGAGGATCTGAAAACAAATGATATGACATCACTTTAGACTGAAGAATGGCCTACATTATAATTTAGGAGAGAAAAGCAATGGATGGAAGAATTTGAATATTGAAGATCAGAGCAAGGTTCTGGAAAGACGGAATCTGAAAATCCGATCACGTTTGAACAGGTCCAGGGATCAGAAGCATCTGAATTAATAGAAAGGGTGATGTTGGAAAGGCAAATATCTGTGAACGGATCATTTTCGATACCTATAATCGCTCCAGCTTTAGAGATGTCTGTGCCCTTGACATTTTTTATAGTGATCCTATCAATCTCCGGCAAGGCTGTGGGATCGTATTTTTCATCGGGATGGGTATCATAGTTGCCTGTGAAGTTGATTGCTAGACTGACATTATCCATTGTTATATCCGATATGACCAAGTCTTGTATATAACCTCCTCTGCCTCTTGCTGTTTTTACTTGTACACCGACGGCAGAATCATGAATATGTAGATGTTCCACATGAATGTCAGAGATTCCCCCGGACATCTCACTGCCAAAAGCTAATGCAGATCCCGAAGAGGACTGAAGATCGATATTACGTATAAAAATGTCTGAGCAAGGTCTTCCATAAGAAATTCCATATTCATCCCACCCGCTCTTGAGAGCAATCGCATCATGGCCGACGCTGATGATACAATTCTCAATGCATGTGTTTGAACATGAATCTGTAAAAATTGAATGTTGTAGGTTATTTATGGCAAACATAAATATTGTCATTCTTTATTTATCATAAAAAAGAAACTAGAAATTTCACGACTGCCTGCCAGATCTTAAACCATTCTAAATGTACTATGTGCTGAATTTCTCCGTCCAGATGAAATGACTGCAACATATTCAAAGGTGTCACTTTTGCCTAGCAATATATATATATATATAATATATATATATCACATGGGTTAGTTTATCCGCCAAGTAAGGCAGTTATGGGGAATATATTAAGTAGACCAGATAAGATATTTAGACCAACTATTTAAACAAATTATGTTTGCTATTTCTTAAATAGTAATAAAATATCACGCAATTTGTCATAAGAAGAGCACCAAATACCATCAATAATTACTAAAAGTTACTAACGAGTAAACTATTTCTAAAATACTCAAATAAATCAAGTCAGAGAAGCACAATTCCGGTGCTAGTACTGGTACAAACCTGGAACGATACCGTCTGTTAGAGGAGAATCAGGAGAAGCACGAATTGTTATGTTCTGAACATGTAAATGGCTGCATAATATTTCACGAAATAAAACATTAATACCAGGAATAAAGCAATAATAAAATTAGAAAGATGGCAGTAGAATCAAGCATATAGAAATTCGCTAATGATTGCCAATATAAATATATCAATCGTGGATTGATATCAAATTCTTACTTGCTATTCCTGCCATAATATCTTAATAGTTTCTTTCTCCCTTTGCTATTGCAATCTGTCTACCGACAAAGACAAGCCAGCTAGCAAGTGTTGACATCTTCGAATAATTTTATTTTTTCTCGAGTCTTACATAAATTAGATCAGGTAGTTTACATCCTTAGCAGTAAAGCAGCATGGATAGGCTATTTCTTATTTCTTAAACCATGCACGATCAGAAACAAGATCAGACGCTTCTTTTTTTATTTATTTAATTTAAAAATCATGCATGATTTACTCTTATGAGACGACCAACAGAAGTCGGAAACGTACCTAGAATAAGTTGGATGAATGGTCCAGGCTGGAGGGTTCAAGAAAGTCAAGTTTGAAATCACAACATCACTACAGCTCATCAGTTCCAAAATGGGAGGACGGCTGTAGTTCAGCGAGCGTGAATTGAACCATTCCCACCAGATGAAGCCTTCACCATTTATGGTTCCATTCTCACCTGTTGAAAGAAATCACAAAATTAGAAGGGATGATAATAAATATTAATGAGTCACAAATTGAATTATACGTAAATAATTATTGTCGAACAAACTTTTAGATAATGAATATTGGTCCATGCCTGTTATTACTACATCTGTGAGGTTGTAGCCACTTATCAAGCCGCGATATCTTCCGCCGGGGACGTCTACTCCTCTGCCATATGAAGGCAAGGGCTCTACGGTAGGCCACTGCGATGCATCCTGTAAAAGTCATACAAATCAGTACACGGCACTAAAGTTAGAATATTGAAAGATTATTAAAGATAAATGTTCTTGCATAGGGTATCGAATGGATTTGATGATATAACATTATGATAAGTGAAGCGAAATTCCCCGAGTAAATATCTACAACCAATTCGCTGCAACAACAGAAGACAAATAAAAGATTATCCAGCAATATGGAACCTGAGTTGCAATAATGATTGAATCCTTCTCCAAGAATAAGGTGAGATGACTTGTGAGGTTGAAGCTTCCGGTAAGCCACTTCCCTTTCGGGACATACAGCTGAGCGCCACCCTTGTCTGCAAACGATTTCAAATAGAATATTGCGTTCTGGAACGCGAGGGTATTCAAAGTCACGCCATCTCCAACAGCCCCAAACTCAGTTATGGTAACACTGTGCGGTCTAACCACCGCCAGCTTCTTTTTTTGCTCGCAACGTCCACGACTTCCTTCATCTCCTTTCGCAGCAGCGATGACTAGCAGGACCAACAACACAACTACCTTGCAAAATTCATGTAACGCAAGTAACAATCAAAAAGTATTCTGAATTTATAGACATTGTAAATTTTAATGCATCAAGAGAAATCAATATAAATATGTTCCTTATTAGTATGAAAGCAGAGAAATAAAACATTCAATTTTGCCTTGGTGGAAAGAGGATACAATTAATGCTCACCTCCTATCTCCTAAGAAAGGAAAATTTTAACAAAACCAAAAAACAGAAAAAATTTAAAAAAAAAGGAGTTGTTTCTTCTATAACTCAGCCAAATATGTTCTAGGGTCTATATTTTCCAAAATTGAAAGCGTTAGCCTACTTGCTCCCACAAAAGTTTACATTTTTTGAAATGACAGATTCCTAGAAAACACACAGAGTAATGTTGTAATTAACAATTGACCATCTTTAAAGCAAGTCAACATCATCAGACAGCTTGTACAATCTAGAACTGCAAATGCTACCAAACAGTAGCATTATCAATCACAATGAAATCGAAAACATGAAGCAGTTATCCAGGCTCTAATAAAACATTGATCACAGACATAATCACATGATCCTAAAAAAATCTGCTTACAAAAATCAAAAGTCAATCCAAACATGGACTGCAGAAATCTTAGACCAGATAATCCAATGTCTTCCTGTTAAAAATAATGAACCGGAATGAATCCAAGTTAGGAAAGGATCATCTTTTACAGGAAAATCACTCATTTTGTGGGAAAAAAAAAAGAAGAAATGGAAGGAGAAAACGTACTTACTAGCCTCTTCATTAGCCCCTATGTGTCGAAGGGGCGAACTACAAAAAGTTGCTTCAATCTGAACACAAAAAAGAATGAATTATACTGTCGAATTGGAGAAAGGAAGAAGATTTGGAGCCGTGGAATGCTGAGAAAGATGACAACTTAGAGAGAGAGAGAGAGAGAGAGAGGGAGAGAGAGAAGCACAGAAATGGAGCAGCTGTCCTGTTTATACCCGGAGTAAGAAAACATTTGGAAAGTAATAATACCAAAAAATAGTGATATATATAGTTGGTTCAATGGCCCCCCTAGAGAATTTTTGAATATATTAAAAACTCCGGACCATTTTCTTATTACTTATATATATATATATATATATATATATATCAAAATTAAGCATATTATTCTTATATGGTGATATGGATTCAATTATTGAGATATGGAAAATGACCTGTATTATGAACTTTTTCCCTTCATCTTCCATGGTAAGTCTAAAGATCTTCCATGGTAAGTTTAAAAGGCTTTGATATTTTTTCGCGCGTGATCGAGTATTCCCGCGCAAATTGTAATGACATCCATAGCTTTTGTTGCCTTATATAATGTGCTTATGATAAGTTTGTCGTTTATGCATGGGACGTTTACGGGTAAAATTTTATCGGATCAAACAGTTAAGTAGTTACTATACCGATCATTTTTTGTCGTTACTAATTAGATGCCAAGCGTAATAATATCAGATACTCCATCTAAATTACTATTAAATATTAAAAAAAATTTAAATGTTTCAATTACCTTTAGGTTGTAACTATGTACGTTCTAAATGAACTATTTGGCAAACATTAAATTTGCTTTTTACTGGAGTCCTACTTCACAATTTGAGGTTAACTATATTTATTTATTTATTTACTTATTTATTTAATTTTTTGGTCTGTGACCGTCTCGACTCGAAACTAATACAGTAGTATCTTCCAACTTATATTTGTTATGATTCAAATATATAATATATCCTTCATTAGTGATATGCTGCGGTCGTCTCCCAGCATCCAGTCATATATATCGGATATAAGCAAACTATTTAAAACGCTTTACAACTATATAGCCTAATCCAACTTGGTGATCGGCAATGGAAGCCGACTTTATAGTGAATAATTTCCAAAAGAAACCAACTTGCCATTAGGGTTGATCATTCGATTCAATCTGAAATCAAACGAACTGAATCGATTTATGAAGATCCGGACCAAATTGTAAAACTTTGTACTCGAACCAAACCGATTTAGTCATAAACCCGAACTACACCGAGGCTAAATATTTTGGTTCGGTTTAGTTGAGTTTCAACTAGATTATTTAACAAATAATTGTGATTATTTATTTAATTAATTAACAAATTGTGGTTTATATTTCTACTTCCTCTCTCTATCTCCAGTGTCAGTCATAAATAACACAGAGGTGTAGAGATAGAGAGCATTTCCCATGTGGGTTGCCAGGCCTGATGTGGGCCCACCACAAATGATGACCAGACCAATTGCTATTTGCTAGCCTGTAACTACTCTCTCTCTCTCTCTCTCTCTCTCTCTCTCTGATACTCTGTAAGCTCACGAACGCCGGACAGCATAAACTTTCTACTCCTACCCAAAAATATTTGGGATAGGTGCATATCAATTTTTTTTTTTTTTGAATGGTGCAATTTAATTTCTAAAAGTAAAAATTACGCTGATATAATAATGTAAACTAATTTTTTATTTTTATAAACTGATTTACACAGCTCATGAAATAGAGAGGCAAATATATTATTTATCCAAAATATTTTTAAGATATTAAGATATAATTTTTTATCCGATAAATATTCTATAAGATATATTTTTATAATGACAGTCATTGGATCATTTTTATAGTAAAATTATAAACATGAATTATCTTTTAACACGTTGATGTGGTATCCAAAAATTTAAAATAGTACATATACCTTTTAGAATATTTTATTATAAATTGATATCATAATTTTTTAGATAATTTAATGGTCGATGAGTACTTAATTCAAAATATTGATAGAAGTAATATCAAACACAAAAAAAACATGCTCATAATTAGTCTGCTTGTCCGAACAAATAAATTCGCATATAAAATTAATTTTTATTTATTTATTTAAACAGATCTGAAGATCCATATTAATTAATAACATCCTTATAGTTGATATTTGTGATATTAAATTATAGACATTTACTCTATAAAGTAAATTTTTACTATTCTCTCTAATACTTAACCAATTTATAGAAAAGTAAAATAAAATTAATACGTTCTAAAATTTAACAGATAGGTTGATTTGTAAATTAGTCTAAGTTTTCGAATTTTTTAATCATGTAATATAAATGTGTAAACATAGAAGTCGTTCCAAAGAAAAAGCTGTGTTTTTTTCCTATTATACTAATATCATTGAATTGAATATTGAAAAAAAGGTTCTTTTTAGTCCAATTAAGTAATAATGTGATGTATTATGCTGTAGCGTGGACTGTATGATTCAGCCGATCCTTTACAGTTTGCATTGTACCATTATTGCTACGCGATAACCATGTGACGTAGAAAATGACAAATACGCCCCTGTATTTACGGTGCAATTTCCCGCGGGCGAGGAGTCAAACCGACTGTTTGACTGCGCTGGAAAGCAACTTACGATATTACCCCTGACCTCGGAAACTCCGTGGGTCCTATTTGGCCGCTTGTGCAGCTTGTCTATCTGTCAGACTGACTACACACTTTAAACCGTTTGTCTCGAGATTCGTGCTTTGATGTCTTTACTGATCGCGGTGTGCATCTGATATGATCATGTCATGGAAAGGGGTTCTTGCAGAACAGCCCCCGTTTCTCTTTTTAGGGCAAATCAGCCCCCGGAAACGCGTTTTCGGGGGCTGATTTGTTTTTTTTTTGCAGATCAGCCCCCCGGAAACGCATTTCGGGGGGCTGATCTGCGCACCCCCGAAATAGGGGGGGCTGTTCTGCAATTATCCCTCATGGAAATTATGTTCTTGATAAGACACTGTTTTGCGATACGTGTTGACGTAATAAGCAAAGTTACCACAAATAAATTTAGGATAATTTTATATTAGTCCCTAAAAACATATTTTCAGAGACTGATTCGATAAATTTAAAAAAAAAGAGACTGATATGAAATTATCCCAATAAATTTACGTACTAAACGTAGAAAAATTTTAGAGACGTTTACACCCATCAATATATATTTCTTTACATTTAAATTATTTTTTAAAAAAAAATTTAAATAAAATTTATAAATTTTAATAAGATATATAATTTTTATATTAAAATTTTTTTCAAAAAATATTTCTAAAATATGTATTTTGAGACTCCAAAATTTAACGAATTTTAAAATCCGCTTCAAACCCGTAAACTATAGAGCCACAAAATACATTATTGGCAAGATTTTTTAGAAAAGCTTTGACAGTGAAAATTTTAGATCTTATTAAAATCTACAATTTCAATATTTTTTTTTTAAAAAAAAATACATCAAAATAGAGTTTTTTTTACCGTTGTACGGCGTGACGTGGTGTAACCGTTATATCCAAGAATTTCTTCTAAACATAACTCTAAACATCATATCTTTTTAAACATAATTTACTTTAAAATATGATATGATATTGATCCACTAATTCAATTTTTGGAGATACGATTACTTCGATGGCGTAAAAGAAACATCACCAGAGAGCATATGGCATGCATAAAAGAATATGAGTTATAGGATAAATTACCTATTTGGTACCCCGACTTGGACCTATATTAACTTTTCGTACCCCATTTTGCAAACGCACCTCAGCGCATACCTCCAGCGAGAATCCGTGACGGCGCCGTTAACATGGATGACGTGGCAAAACGGGTTTTTTACCCGTTAACATTTAGGCCCCAAAAATACTAATTTAAAAGCATATTTTGGAGAAATTTTGAACATAAAAGTTATAGATTTTGATGCGATCTACAACTTTTATGTTTAAACTTTTTTCAAAAAATGCTTCGAAATGTGTGTTTTGAGGCTCCCAATTGTTAACGGATTTCAAAATTGACTTATTAACCCGGTAGAATTTGAAGCCTAAAAATACCTATTTCTAAATATTTTTTGAAAAAACTTTAAGCACAAAAGTTGTTGACCTTATCAAAATCTATAATGTTTATATTCAAAATTTCTCCAAAAAATACTTCTAACTAGGTGTTTTGGGGTATGGGAGTGAATAAGTAAAAATTTAACTCGATAAAATTTGGAGCCTCATAACACCTACTTAGAAATACTTTTTGAAAAAGTTTGAATATAAAAATTGTAGAGTGTGATAAGATCAACAACTTTTATGTTTAAAATTTTTCAAAAAATGCTTGAAATAGGTGTTCTGAGTCTTCAAAGTCTACCGGGTTAATAAGTCAATTTTGAAATCCGTTAACAATTGGGAGCCTCAAAACACACATTTCGAAGCATTTTTTTGAAAAAAGTTTAAACATAAAAGTTGTAGATTGCATCAAAATCTATAACTTTTATGTTCAAAATTTCTCCAAAATATGCTTCTAAATTAGTATTTTTGGGGCCTAAATATTAACGGGTAAAAAATCCATTTTGTCACGTCATCCATGTTAACGGCGCCGTCACGGATTCTCGCTGGAGGTATGCGCTGAGGTGCGTTTGCAAAATGGGGTACGATAAGTTAATATAGGTACAAGTCGAGGCACCAAATAGATAATTTACCCATGAGTTATACAGCAAAAATAGGCTAAAGTAACCGATTTGTAGCAACGGACTGAAATCGATCAACAGCTGATAAATATGTAGTCACTAACTGAAAATGTATGTTGATCGACTAAATAGGTCGCTTAATAACTGTTGTCAGTAAATTAAAGTGAACTTTTAACGTACGACATCCGACTGTTAATTTAGTAAAAATACATTTTTTGTGACTGCTTCATTGGTCACTGAAAGCTTATTTTTCCCGATCGACTTAAACTCGGTCACTGAATGTTCCCTTTGATCAACGAGATAGTGATCACTGAAAATGCATTTTCAGCGTACCCGCAACGTCCGATTACTGAAATTGTATTTTCAATCACCACATCATCGGCACTTAAAGCTTAATTTCTTTAGCGCATTTAACCTGGATCACTAAAGATTCACTTCAGTGACTGACTAAGTTATTGTCGATGTAGCCGGCCACTAAATCCATATAGTTTGCGGCCGACATAAAAGTCAGTTGTTGATAGTTAATTCATCTAATCAACCTAAATGCACTCGAACCCTTATTCAAATTTGTAGACAAGAAGCGAGGTCGATGGCGATCAAGAAAGCGGCACGGTTGATGAGGATGAAGGTAGCTAGAGGTACGATCGAGGAAGACGGTCACGGCACAGTCGAAATGAGATCGACGCAAAGGAGGCAATCGAAGTGGAGGTCAATAACAATAATAGGATCGGAAGCAAAACGAGATCGCCGCCCCAAATCTTTGTCTTCGAAGACGGCATCCACAATGGCCACAATCATGCCCTCGAAAAGCAATCGAGATCACGGACATATCGACCCTCCGAATCCACTATCTTGCACCCTCTAGTTTTCCTTTCTCTTTTTCCTCTTTCTTGGCGTCCATCTTTCATCTCCCCGACTTGTATCCATATCCCGTATTTCTTATAAATCTCACATGTACATATATGCTTTTATATGTATTTATTTTAATCAATTTTTAATTTTTTTAATTTTGTGGATGAACAAATATATCTTTATATATATTAAAATTAATAAAAAAATAATTTAAAAACTGCCACGTCAGCGAATTAACGGCGGAGGACGGAAAAACTGACGGCAAGATTATCGTGGGCGTTTTTTCGTAGTTCAGGGTTATCGCCAGTACAGTTTAAAGTTCAGGGTTATAGAGGCATATTTTGGTAAAGTTTAGGGACTAAAAAAGGTATTATGCCAAAAAAAAATTATGGGAGCATATAATGAAATAGTTAATTGTAAAAGGGAATACCTAACTTTAACTATGCCCACCAACTATCCTGCGTTATGGGAACTCTTTTTGTGACATATGAAGGGATTGAAGTTAACTAATGGCATAAATGGCCCACAACTGATTGATCACTTTCATCATTGTGCCGATTTGGCGATTAATAACTTTTTTTTTCATAAAAAAGAATATATTCCATATGGCCGGACACTAGCCTATGGCGCAAAAAAAAAAAAAAAAAAAACAAATACCCTGGTTGCGTGGGTCTACCGTTCACCGCCCAATATCCAATCGAGATGTAGGATAGAAATCGAAATCGACGGGCAAAACCATAAAACAAAATTAAAATACTAAGAGGTATTTGCATTTTAATGCCCCTTGATATTACAAAATGATAAAATTATACTTATCATGTTTTCTAAAAGATGAGAATATTTATTTGACGAAAACAGTTTCGTCATTTTATATGAACAAGAGACATAAAAATATTATTTTAAATTAGAATGATATTTTTGCAATTTTGAACTATCAGAGGGCATATAAATACAAATATCCTAAATACTAATTATTGGTGAAAAGTAACCAAGCTTAAGCTCCAAAAACTCTCCATCTATTTTTCAAGAAAAAAGAAAATATTCCAAATATATAAACCTAAGAATCAAGTCAACTGGTACAATTACTCATTAAATAAATAACAAAAATAAGCAATGGTGAAGTGAAAATTTTATCTTAAATAAAATAAAATTATGAATGACATAATCTACAAAATAAATTATGGCATGCACTCAAATACTCAATGTTAGTTATTTGTAGTCACAAATTCCGTACAATCATTAAAATAAAAAATAAAAAATAAAAAAAGAGCCATACAGATCGTAGACGTCCAAGGATGCTTCTCTGTTGCTCGTAAGATTATCGCTTTAAGACTCACGCTAGTTATCATTGTTAATCATGGGGATGTATTATGCCATTTTTTAATAATATTTCAGTCATGAGCTCTATATCAGTAAAATCTAAAAAGAGTGTATACATATAATTATATTTCTAATAAAGTTATTTTTGTAGGACTATCGGTCTAAAAACAAAATATACACATACGATAAGCATATAATTTTACAGAATAATAAAATCACGTCGAGCATATTCAATCCAAGCACAATCACCCATACATAATATAATAATAAAGAGTAAAAGTAAAAATAACTAAAATAAAATAAAATATGAAGCAAAAAGGATAATATAAATAAAAATAAATAAAAGGTTCTTTTTATCTAAACAATAATATCACTAACACAAACTCTAACCACCGTTCCGTTCGATCGAGAACTAGTGGTCTTCGTCAACTTCATAAAAGCTAAAATCATGTAACGCCTGTAGGACGGTTTCTCTTCAACTCATTTAACGCTGATTTTTTTTTTTTTTTTTTTTTTTTTTTAACTCACTTGTCAAGCTTTCATATATTTGAACTGATATAGTTGTTGGTCTTCGCTTGACATGTCTAAACCATTGTAATCGTCTTTTCCTCGTCTTTGTCCTTAATAGAGCCCATATGAAATTTTTATCTAACCATTTCATGCCATTTTATATACCTTCTATATTATACGAATAATAATAGATTGAGAGTAATCCTTGTTGCCATTAACTTGGGTGGTTGAGCACGATAGCCAAGATATCGTTACACAAATTACTTATTTTTTTTATTTAAGCAAAATAATCCAGTATGCACATGATTTTTTTTTCTTAATGGATAAATAAAAACATGAGAATTTTTAATTTTTAGCATCTCAATAGAGCGGGTGCGATCGATCGGCATCTGAAATCGACACGATACCATGCAGGAATCGATTAGTTTAAGGGGCCCATTTGAAGCAAAGGCCCGCAAAAAGACAGCCCAATAATGCATAGGACAGATAACACAGCTTGGGATCTGGAAGATTGGGATGGACGGATGGGATTTAGTATCCGGGATTGGTGTACGAGATCGACGGTGTTATCCGAAGCAGCTGTGATGGTGACCAACTTGAATAAAGCTTTGTGGTGGTGAGAGTGATTGACGCTGCATGTGCTGCCACAAATTCAGTACAAATCTCTCAAATTCTCCAGTACAACAACCATGTTTGTCTGAGTGGACACTGCATGTGCTGCCCTAAAGTACAATCTTCTGTAATTCTAGCATAAATATCATATCATATCAGCTTTTTTTTTTAAATATATAAATTTATTTTAAAAAATAAAAAATATACTAATATAATAATACGTATGCTGCCACATCAGCACATTTTTTCATTTTTATATACCAATTTACAAATTATCTCATAATTCTATTTGCATTCCAAACTATACTTTCTAGTTTCGGAATATACATATTGAAAATGGTATATTCTTTCAATTGAATAAACGGCATTTGCTAATTTTTAAATTTGTTTCGTCGGTCGATGTTTAGATGATAAAGAAGGGTGCAAATATTAGTAGTGAACAAACAAAAATTTATGTTATAGAAATTTTTAATATTTTCATAATTTTTTGATTCAATAAAAACAAATATTATTTTTGGCCGATAGTAATACGCTGGTAAGTATTATCTGATATTACCAATTCGATAACACCATCTTGCGTGATGTTTTTGGAGGGCTTGTTTTTTAGATATTCAAGTTCAGCTAATCCCTTATGAGGCCATAGAGTGCAAATCAAGATTGGATATACGCCGACGTACATGTGATTTTTTGCTCCTGCTCTCGGTGCTAGTGCAGGAGAAAATTTTTTTTCTATATGGGCCTCTAATTGTGAAATGATACGTTATCTATATTTAGTTATAATTTGGAAAACAACGTATATTTGATTTCTTAATATGTTTTTAAAAAAATTATATATAAACTTATAGATCATAATAAATATGTATTTTAATGGTTCATCACTTTTTAAAATATTAAAATAATATATAAAAATATGGTTTCTAATATTTTTTTTTTCCTTTTTCCTGGTGGGGAGTTTAGCATGGTTTAATTGGCTGTGCAATTTATTAGCACATATTTTGTAGGCCCGACCCATTTTATACCAGGATCCATCAAATCAGGGCCGTAGCCTAGCCTTTGGATGAAATAGGCCCAGAAGGCAGATAAAGCAGACAAGGGAGAGTAAAATGGTCAATTCAGACGGGGCCCTGAATCTAATAGACCCCATACAAAAGGATAAAAGGAGAATTGCGTTTCAGCCCCCTAATTTTGGGGTCGCGCGTTTCAGCCCCCCGAAACGCCACGTGGCGGCACGCGCGCGCCGCCACGTCGGCGGGGAAACGCGTTTCGGGAGGCTGAAACGTCAATTTTGGGAAACGGGGGGGCTGAAACGCAATTCTCCCAAGGATAAATTGCTGAGGGCTTTTCTGATAGGGCGGTGCTTTACTGCACCGAAGGATCCGCAAAAAATATCACAGAATTCCGAAAAATATTACGGAGTTTTGTGATATTTTTTATGCGTCCGTCTGTGCTCTGAAGTATTTTTCTTTATAATAATTTGTCGACATGATATAGCGCCATTGATGAGAAAATTTGCGTAAAAGTTTAAGTCATCCACGGATTGTCATCTCTGCTATGCTATTACGTACCTTTTACAGCTAGAAATTTAGTCATCCACATAAATGTTCAACAACAAAGTGGTAGATGACATCGAAATCTAAATATTTTATAGTTTAATGTTTTTCAAAAAAATACTTAAAAATAGCTCAAATAAATCGTTGAAATTTTATATAAAATTTAGAAATCTTTGTGATGCTGATGGATTGGATATGACCGTTGGTTTTCCGACATCCTAAAGTGTTAGCATCAAAGGAGCCGCGCCCGAAAAAAGGACTACTGCAGTCAACTCGAACTGTACAAAAATTTGATTAAATTTTGATTTAAAAAATATATTAATTCTAACACAATCATCTTTCGGCATATTTTTTTTTTAATCTCAATTAATTATTTTCAAACTTATGCTTTGCACTATATGTTTGAGTATGTGTGTTGGAAGTACAAATTTTTGGGAGATTATTTGTCATATACTTTCCAACTTCAATGCACGGAATTTTTTTTTTTTTTTTTTTTAAAACTCCAAATTTAAGGGCTGTACAATTGATCACTTCTTCATTTTTTAAAGTAAAGAATCCCATCAAGCATGGCTTGCTTCACCCCCATCCACATTTAATATCACTTGCATGGACCTATCATTTATCTTTGACAATATATACTTAAATCTCCATTTGGGGAGTCATTATGGAGATTTAGTGCAGAAAGAGACACAAAAACAAATCTTAAGCACAAAAATACACAATATGTCTGAAAAATGATAAAAAAAACAATTTCGTCACAAAGTTAAGGACCGTAAAAGTCCTATTTTGAATTAGATTGCACAAATATAGAAGTATAAAAGCACAAAATATATGAAAAGATTAAGGTTTTTCGTGCCGTGCCGATCCGTATAATTTATTATAATTAAAATTTTAATTATTTAAATAATAATAATAATTTTAGATTGAAATTAAAAAAATTTAAATAACATATAAAGACTCCAATTACATATAAAAAACAGAAAGTACTAATTTATTTAGCCGGCTTTTAGTAAATTTAAATTCGAGACATCCCGACTTGCCGATAATAAAATATTATTTTTTTATATATTATAATATATTTTTTAATTTTTAAAGTATTTCCATTATTAAAAAAATAAAAAAAAAGGTCACACGTCCGAAGGCATGTGACCCGCGCAGAGCTGCCAGTCGCACGCTAGCGCTTTTTTTAAAAAAAATAAAAAAAACGTCGTCTTCCTCCTCGTGTTCACAAGAACGAAGACACCCAAAAAAAAGGAGAGAGAGAGGGAGAAAGAGAGAGAGAGAGAGAGAGAGAGAGAGAGAGAGAGAAATCGAGATCAAAAAAGAGAGGGAAGGAAGGAGAGAGAGATGGGGGGCGGTGCCGGACCGGCCGGCTTTGCACCGTGCCGGTGTTGGAACTGGCCGACTCCGGTACGTGCCATCCGGCACGAAAAATTTTGAAAAAGATGGAGCCTCAAATTTTATATTTATAATATATTTAAAAAAAAAATTTGAACACAAATATTATAAATCACTTTTTTTTTATTTGAGTATCCAAGATTTATCCAAAAAAAAGTATACATATGTTTTTGGAGAACTGAGTTGCACATATGAAGGTTTATTTAGTGGTAGGCAGTATGTTGAGGGAAGTACGTTAGTATAAGAACCTGATGATAATAATATCTGATCATGCAACTTATATTTCATAAAAAGGTTACAACTTACATACATCGACGATAATAACAACTACATCACATCTTAAAACATCAAGAACACACCACAATCTTCAGATTGAACCGAGTTCACAAACACTTCCGTAGCATTTATTTATTTATTTTATGATGATACTAATTATATCACCATTATTATTATTATTATTATGGAATATATTTATTTAGCTTTGGTAACAGACGCAGCACCAGAACCTTTGCCAAAAGACGCAGCACCAGAACCTTTGCCAAAGCCATGGTCAGGATTTTTCTCAATGTAGTCTCCGCAGGTGTCGATGCAAGTGATCCAGAATTTCTTCTCATTTTCGATGTCCTCTTCGGTGAGCTTGACTCCGGGGAGTGGAGTCAGCTCTCCGGTCACCTTGAATATCCACTTCCCGCTTTCGTTCTTGTGAACCCCGAACACATAGCGTGCTGCCGAGAGCTTCTTACCGATGAGTCCACCGTCGAGAATGTGGCATTTGAACTCGTAGTTCTCCATATCGATGTCATCCGTGTGCATTCTCAAATGATTGTGATGATGCCCTACATATTCATCCGCAATATATTATATATATGTACGCGTATATACAATGTCTGTATGAATGTATGGGAATAAATTAATACCATCGACAAAGTGGACGTCGCGGATCGTGCCCGGTTCTCCGTCGCCTTTGACGTTGTCGCACTTGGTAATCAAGTGAGGAATGGTGTCTGTGACGTGCTTATGTGCGTCTCTAGGACCGAATTCCATAAACTCGGGCCCTGTGAGTTTTGAGGGGGTTTCGAGGTGGTACCTAACCGTGGCCATCCTTGCTTAACCAGGTTTTCTGTAGAGGGAGCGGTGAGGTTTGTGCTGGCAGAGCCTGTAATGTGAATTGTGTGCGTTTTGTACTATTGCCTTAAGACCTATTTATAGGAGATTTTTGCATTATCTTTTTTTTTTTTTTAATAATAATGAGGCGAAATTTTTTGATGCACCAATCTCCGATATTACTGAAAATATTTTTTTTAACCATAATATATCAGCTCGTATTGGACCAAAATTGCTGTTAAAAGTAGAACTCCGATCTAGTGTGCTCCGAACTAGACGTGGAGTACTGATGTTATGTCCAACTACCACATTAATAATTCCAATTAAAAGTTTGTTCGAACTGTCTATTTTTTATTTCATGACCATCTTTAAAATTCAAACATGCGAAGTATGCTTTATGAGTTAGTCTGACCGCTAAACTCATAGAAAATATTGATTTCTGCATTATATATATACATACATACTAAAAGCCACCATAAAATGATAAAAATTATTTTTCATTTATTTTCTAGTTTTTTGTCATTTATTTTTCTTCTTTTTTTTTTGTTATTTTAATATTTTATTTATTTTTTTTTGTTTTTAAATTTTGTAATTTAATTTTATTTCTTTAATTTTTTTTAATCATTTGATCGAAATTGGGGGTAGAGGTCGTCCTCATAACTGCTATCAATCTTATTCTTAAAAATTAATGTTCATTTTATTTTCCACTTTTTTGTCATTTATTTTTTATTTATCTTCTTTTTTTTGTTATTTTAATATTTTTATTTACTATTTTTTGTTTTTAAATTTTTTATAATTTATTTTTATTTATTTTATTTCTTTACTTTTTTTATCATTTAATCGAAATTGGGGTTGGACGTCGACCTCAAATCTGCTATCGATCTTATTATTTATTACGTTAAACTGCTACAAGATAAGATCCTTCGGTGAATGGGCCTCAATGCACAACGGCTTCTCAATTGATCACTTCTTCATTTTTTAAATCTCTTATTAAATGCGGATTTAATGAGAAATCCCATCAAACATTGCTGGCCTCACCCAATCCACATGGGCGCGGCTCCCCTGATGCGTTAGCATTAGGTAACGCATTTAAAATGCAGAAAAATTAACGCCGTGTTTGGGACGGTGGAAACGGAGGGAAAGGAGTTAAGAAGGAAAGAAATAAGATGAAAAACGATAAATTCTATTGTTTGGGAAACAAGGGAAACGGGGAGGGAAAGGAAAACGGCATGAATGTTTTCGGTGGGCCCCGCAATTTTTTGTTCTCTCCAAAATCGGAGAGAAACGGGAGAAAATGAGTGTTGCCTCTGATCACTCTTGTTTACTCCCTCCATCCTCGCCGTTCATCATGCCCATCACCAATCTCGAGATACCGTCTAATATTTTCGTCGGCTTATTTCACCTATTTTTAAGCAATGTTATGAGAAATTTTAAACTACAAAGTTATAGATTTTGATATGATTTACAACTTTGTAGTTGAACATTTTTCGAAAATTTATACAAATACAGAATATTATACAAATTTACGGTAACTCATTTAACCTATTTTGAAGTATTTTTGTACGCAATTTTGATCTATGAAGTTATAGATCTTGTTATGATCTACAACTTTTATGTTGAACATTTTTAAAAAAAATGTCAAACAATGCGTCAAATTATAATCAAAATTTTGATTATCATTTCGGTAATACTATTTAATACTTTTCGAAAAAATGTTCTATTACAAAAATGTAGCTCACATCAAAATTTATAACTTCATAGTTAAATATTTTACATAAAAATACTTATAAATAGGTCAAACAAGCTGACGAAAATTTTAAACGATATTTCGAGATGGGTACTGGATATGATGGACGGCAAGAATAGAGGGGACAGCAAATGGGCACGATATCAAAAAAATAGGAGAACTAGCTGAACTCTATTACCTATTTTTTCTCAAAATTATTAAATTTATAATATTTCTTTTCTTTCCCACCTTTATCCAAACACAAGGAAGGAAATCAATTCTACCATATTTTCCTTCCCTCCTTTTCATTCCTTCCTATTTCTTTTCCCCCAATTTCTTTCCCTCCATCCAAACAAGACCTATAAGGGTCAAGATGCAAACTATTAGTATCATACAGATCTCGAAATTTTATTTAAATTTTAATAATTTATTTAATCTATTTTTAGGTATTTCTATAAAAAAATGTTGAACTACACAATTTTAGATTTCGATGTCAACTATAATTTTATTGTTGAACATTTAAAAAAAAAAAAAATAAGATATGGTGGTGAATCCTCCAGCATTACTCTAACGTCATATGCTTGGACTAATATTTGACAATCAATAGTTAAATGTCTATTTATTGAGTCATTATCGAAATTTAATGCAGAAAGAGACACAAATACAAATAATAAGCACAAAATACATACTATATGAGCTGAAAATAAGTCTCAGTGTTATCACATCAGCATCAGCCGTTTGTGTCGTTCTTAGAGATCGACGGTAATAACCCCGAAAGCGGACATGTAAATTTGAAATTTGATAAGATACAGTCGACTGCACCAAACTCATATAGTCGTGAATGAGAGGACTGCAAACTTACAGATGAACTTGAGAGGATCCTGATTTTCCCGCGGGTCCTCAGCTTGGACTGCACGTTGGGGGAGACTCGGTGAAATGCTGGGTTTCACTGTTGACATGTGATCCAACATGACCTTGATTAGTTGAGCATGTGAACGAGTGAGACTTGTAAGAAGTGCACCGCACCGCGCTGCCGCGCAGCAAGCAATTACACAAAATATACTGAGTTTTAACGTGGAAAGTCCTCGGCTGATCAAGGAGAAAACACGGGTGATGTCGCCTCTTTCAGTAAATTTAGGGTTAAAATTTTTTTTTACCACAACTTAATTATTTGCAGTTCAAATATAAAAATAAGTTGCACAAAGCATTAACTCTACATGCGTGAACCACGATAGAAATTAAAAAGAATATCAACAAGATTCGGAATATATATATATATATATATATATATATATATATGAGAGATACTAATCTCCACTCGACAGGAGCACGGCTCGCTTCTGTCGACTCAGCAGCCGTCGGATCGCGACGATCTGACGGCTGAGATCACGCGCGTGTTTTGTAAGAGCTCGGATCGATTTCAGCCGTCGGATCACCTCGGCGATCCGACAGCCGACATCACGCGCGTGTTTTAAAGAGCTCGGGTCGGATTTCAGCCGTCGGATCGCCGCGATCCGACGGCTACGGACTCGACAGGAGCGGGCCGAGCTCCTGTCAAGTGGAGATTAGTCTATATATATATATATATATATTATATAATATATATATATATATATATATATATATATATATATATATGTTTGCGTTTTTATGTCTATCTTGATTGTGTGAAATAAAGAAAAAAAATTTCACTTTTACAGTTAATTAATTGTTTGAAAAAGGATAAGAACAATTTTGTCACGAAGTTAGGGGACCATAAAAATCCTATTTTGAATCAGATTGCACAAATATAAAAGTATAAAGGCACAAAAATATATAAACGATCAAGGTTTTTCGTGCTGTACTGAGTCAAATATTGATAAATTCAAAATTTGGCACGTACCGACCGTACCGTGACAACCGTGCCGATCCGCATAATTTATTACGTTTAAAATATTAAAATTGTTTAAATAATAATAAAACAATTATTGATTGAAAAAAAATTAAAATAAAATATAAAGACTCCAATTAAATATATAAAACAGATAGTACGAATTTATTTTATGTCGAATTTCGGTAAATTTAAATTTGGGACGTGCCGAACTTGCAGAGAATAAAATATTTACTTTTATATTTTTCATTATATGTTATAATATATTTTTTTAATTTTTTAAAAAATTGAAAAAAAAGGGTCACACTCTCAATGGCGTGTGACCCGCGCTGGTGCGCGACCGGCAACCAGCTCTTTTTTTTTTTTTTTTAAAAAGCTGACGATCGCCTACTAGCACTTTTTTTTTTAAAAAAAAAGAAGTGACTTTCGTCTTCCTCCTCGCGTTCGCGAGGAGGAAGACACCCAGAGAGAGAGAGAGAGAGAGAGGGCCGGTGCCGGAACTAGCACATAATGCCTTGAAAAAGATGGTGCCTCAAAATAGAGATTTATAAATATAATTTTTTTAAAAAAATATTGAACACAAATATTATAAATCACTTTTCTTTTTTTTTTGCGTATCCAAGATTTATCCCAAAATAGTACACGTGTTTTTGGAGAACTGAGTTGCACGTATGAAGGTTTATTTTAGGAGCAGTACGTAGTTGTTAAAAAACCTGATAATAATATCTGATCATGCAACTTATATTTCATAAAAAGGTTACAACTTACATGCATCGACGATAATAACAACTACATCACATCTTAAAACATCAAGAACACACCACAATCACACTCATCATCCAATGCATACTGCTACAATCTTCAGATTCAACCGAGTTCACAAACACTTCCGTAGCATTTATTTATTTATTTTATGATGATACTAAGTATATCACCATTATTATTATTATTATTATTATGGAATATATTTATTTAGCTTTGGCAACAGACGCAACACCAGAACCTTTGCCGAAGCCATGGTCAGGATTTTTCTCAACGTAGTCACCGAAGGTGTCGACGCAAGTGATCCAGAATTTCTTGTCATTTTCGATGTCCTCTTCGGTGAGCTTGACTCCGGGGAGCGGAGTCAGCTCTCCGGTCGCCCTGAATATCCACTTCCCGCTTTCGTTCTTGTGAACTCCGAACACATAGCGTGCTGCCGAGAGCTTCTTACCGATGAGTCCACCGTCGAGAATGTGGCATTTGAACTCGTGGTTTTCCATATCGATGTCATCCGTGTGCATTCTCACATGATTGTAGTGATGTCCTACATATTCATCCGCAATATATTATATATATATGTACGCGTATATGCAATGTCTATATGGGAGTAAATTAGTACCATCGACGAAGTGGACGTCGCGGATCGTGCCCGGTTCTCCGTCGCCTTTGACGTTGTCGCACTTGGTAATGAAGTGAGGAATGGTGTCTGTGAAATGCTTATGTGCGTCTCTAGGACCGAATTCCATAAACTCGGGTCCTGTGATTTTTGAGGGGGATTCGACGCAGTACTTGACCGTGGCCATCCTTGCTTAACTAGGTTTCTGTAGGGGGAGCGGAGAGGTTTGTGCTGCCGGAGCTTGTAATCAATCTGAAATGTGTGCCTTTTGTACTATGCCCTTAAGACCTATTTATAGGGAGATTTTTGCATTACCTTTTTTCTTTTTTTTTCTTTTTTTAATAATGAGGCAAAATTTTTCGATGCATCAACTCTAGATATTACTGAAAGTACTTTTTTTAACCACAATCTATCAACTCGTATTGGACCGAAACAGCAGTTAAAAAGTAGAACTCTGATCTAGTGTACTCCGATCTAGACGTGGAGTATTGATGTCAGGTTCAAAAAATAAAATTCAAACATATGAAGTTTGCTTTATGAGTTACAAGTCTGTCCGCTGAACTAATAGACAGGACATATTTTTGCATTATCATTATATATACATACTAAAAGAGAGCATAAAATGATAAAAATTACTGTTCATTTTATTTTCTACTTTTTTGTCATTTATTTTTTATGATTTTTTTTCTTTTTTTTTTTTTGCGATTTTTTTATTTATAATTTATTTTATTTCTCTAATTTTTTACCATTTGATCGAAATGGGGTTGGACGTCGTCCTCAAATCTGCTATCAATCTTATTATTTATTACGTTAAACTGCTACAAGATAAGATCCTTCGGCAAATGGGCCTCATTGCACACGTGAACCGTTGTGAAAAAAAATGGAAAAAACCAATCACCTCTCTCTTTTTTTTTTTTTTTTTTTTTTTTTTGGGGATCTTTTTCTATCAGCCCCTAAAATTCAAATATTTCTCTATTCGGCCCCTATACTTTTACATCTTCTCTTTTAACTCCTCCTTAAAAATGTTGTCATACCATTTTGACTATTATATCAGAATTTTTTGAAAAAATTTTCGACATAAAAATTGTAAATTTTAATAAGTTCTACAACTTTCATATTTAACATTTTTTTAAAAAAATATTTATAAATAGGTATTTTGGTACTTTGAAATTTTAGCGGGTTAACGGATCGAATCTAAAATTCGTTAATATTTCAGAGCATCAAAATACCTATTTAAAAGTATTTTTTGGAATAATATTAAACATAAAAGTTGTAGATCTTATCAAAATCTACAACTTTTATGTTGAAATTTTGTTCAAAAAATACTAATACGATGGTCAAAAATAAAAAATGCGGTTTTCAAAAGAGAGGCTGAAAACGAAACAGCAATTTTTGAGGGGCTGAACGCACACACATTTTCAAACCAGGAGCCTGCCGATCATTATCCCTATTTTTTTCTGTGATTATCATGTGGAACCCATAATGCGAGTGTACTGTCCCCTAGGAATCTCAAACTCGTAAAAAACTCTCATGTTCAGTCCCGACCAACGCTATGAAATTCGAATACAGCCTCCCCTGAACGGGGGCTCATACCACGGAATATATAAAATTTTTAAAAATTCTGTGAGAAATTTCACCCTATACGGACTCGAACATGGATGATGACGCTTCTGAGGTATCTCAAAACTACTCACTCCTAACAATATTCAACAAATCACACACAACCAAATTTCACCACATGCACGCCTCGTGATCCGCATAATTTTTTCGTAATCCGTTAAAAATATTAAAATTATATATATATTCATCGTGTTCACATGTATATATTGACCACTTCTTCATTTTTTTAATCACTTATTAAATGCGGATTTAATGAGAATTCCCATCAAACATTGCTGGCCTCACCCAATCCACATTTAAAATTTTACTGAAAATCCCAAATCAGCCCCTCTTTTTGGAGGTCGGCCGATTCAGCCCCTAAAAACGCGTTTTCAGGGGCTGATTTCAGAGACTGATTTAATAAAAAAAAAAAAAGGGGCTGATTTGGAATTTGCCCAAAATTTTATGTGGCAGTAGAACTAAATAGTACGAATGATTTGATGGAATGCCCATACTTTCTTGTATGGGCTGTGCGCGTGCTCCACGCATAAGTTTGGATGTTTCGGTGCCTTTCTAGTGCCATTGATTTTAGGATTTACATATCAATTCCTCTAATATTTAAACTTCACAAATAAATTTTTCATTTTATATAATATTAACACCATAAAATATTTATTTTAAAAAAAATTAATATAAAAATTATAGATTTTGATGAAAGTTATAACTTCCATGTTAATTTTTTTTTCACAAAAATACTTCTAACTATATATTTGTAGGCTCCAAAGTTTAGCAGGTTAATGAATTGATTTTAAAATTCATACAAAAATACTTCTAAATATATTAGGCTCCAAAATTCAGCAGGTTAACGAATTGATTTTGAAGACTTTGAAATCTTTGGAAGAATTTTACTGAAAATATGTTAAGCATGAAAATTGTAACTCTTATTAAAATCTACACCTTTTATGTTACAAATTTTTTCAAAAATACTTATATAATGGTCACAATAGCTCCGCCATTAATATTGAGAGAATGATTTTTTTTGTAAATTTAAACAGTAATTAGAAATCTAGGAGTTAATTTGTATGAGTGAAAAAATCTAAATGTTATCCTTTAATTTTATCGTTATTTTTTCTTTTCGAATTTTATATCTCATTCTATTATTTATTTATTTTTATATCTATATATTTTCATTTTATTATTACTACTATATTATAAGTGCGTGGATCGATTATATCTATAAGTTTCCTAGCTATTTGAAAAAATAAAAGAAAAGAAGATGATAAAATAGCCATAGTTTTGTAAATTAATTAAACTCAGCCCTTTGTTTTTTTTAATTATTCTGGTAAAATTCATAATATGAGCACTAGTTCTCGACAGGATTTCAAATTGTAGAAAACTTTAACGTTCAGACTCGACTGACGTTCTGAAATTTCATTACAAATTTTAAATAAACGAATATTCCTACCATAAAATACAAAAAATTTACAGAAATTACAAACAATTTTATCCACACAGACTTTTTTTTTTTTTTTTTTTTTGAGAAGACACACAGACTTAAATTTGATGGTGATATTTTTTTAAAATACCTATTATTCAGTCGAACTAACCGTGTTAGGCAATCAGTCCTCCATTTTAAAGGCTTCCAAACAAGCTTATTTTTTGGCTGGCATGACAGCTCAGCACAAAATTGGAGATATTAAAGAGGGGAGACTGATTTGAAAGCTCCATGCAACAGTTGAGTTGTTTTATTACTTTCTTAAAAAAGAAAGAATGGTACGTATGATGTCTACTTTTATTATATAAAATAATAAAAAATATTATTCATCCCTAATAAATTACATATTAAACCACACACAACTAATTCTATCACATATTTATTTTGTACACTTATCTCATGATCCGTACATTAGCAAATTTACAACTATATCTATTGTAATATATGGTCGTGATATTATCACATATATTATATAATTTATGTGTGCTTTTTTAGATTAGCATAGCAAAATTCTAAATATTATTATAGATCGGTCCTAGATCCAAACAGTATGCTCTTATATATATATATATATATGAGGTGGAGTTGGTACATTAACGTCATTTACTTGGACTAAAATAAATAATAAATCGCAAATGTACGTGACTCTCACTATAAATTTGCTATTAAAATACAAAAATACTGGTGCCATTAATGATAGTAATACTAGTGCCATAAATTTATAGGATAATTGTATATTAGCCGCCTTAAAGTGACAATCGTACGTTTAAATCCCCGAAAACGTAAAAAGATGCGTCGCGACATGGCGGCGAACGCCGCCACGTCAGTGCAAAATACGCTTTCGAGAACAAAAATACAAAACGTAAATTTTGAAAGGCTGATATGCAATTATTCCTAAATTTATCAAAATTGATTAATTTATATTGGTGCCATAAATTTATTAAATCTATTAATTTATATTTAAAAACAATTAATTTTTTTTTAAAATATATAACATAAGAACTATAAATTTGGTAAAAATATATAATATAAAAATAGAGTCTTAAAAAATAGAAAAAGTTACATTTCAGCTCCTTGTCTTTTTATTGAGAGTGATTCAGCCATACGAAATGTATTTATATGCCGACGTGGCAGTGTGTGTGCGACGGCACATAGCAGATTTTTTATTTTAAGAGACTGAATTGTACTTTATATTTAATAATTATATATATATATATATATTATATATATATATATATATATATATATATATATTATATTATATATATAAATACGAATTAGTAAGTTTTAATAGATCTTTTAGTAAGACGATGGGTGTAATAAATATTTTTCATTAAAATAAGTAGCATCCGTACTTGTCAGAGTAACTTTGAAGCAAATGAATATGCTGGTTCTATTTTTAATCTTGCTATCGACTTAGTAACATACTTACATGTGCTACTGATATGGTCTGTATATGTCTCATGTGAAAAATTGTACAATAAAATGTTTATTGTACGTTAGCATATATCTCTTCATATTTAAATAAAAAAAAAACTTTATCATAATTTTTTGGAAAAAAAACTTTTTATATAAAATTTATAAATTTCGATGAGATCCACAATTTTAATATTCAAAAAAATTTTAAAAAATATTTCTAAATGTGTATTTTGTGATTCTAAAATTTAACTAATTCAACGAATTTTAAAATAATTTTTAAACTTGCTTCAAATACGTTAAAGTTTGGAGCTACAAAACATATTTTCGAAAGTATTTTCTGAAAGATTTTTGAATATAAAAGTTGTAAATATCGTCAAAAGTTACAATTTTAATATTAAAATTCTTATAAAAAAAATACTTTTAAATAGATTTTGTTTAGACTATTAGTGATGTGGTATAATCGTTATATCCAAAAATCACTTATCTTGTGTGGCCGATGATGTCGCGACAGCAGCCACGTTGCACAAAAAACAACCAAGTCATTCAGCCAAATATAATAAGTAATTATAATATTTTAAGTTTCTGATAATAGCTGTATATTTTAAAAAATTCAGATCAAGGATACTATAGTTTATAATTGTAGTTAATATAAAAATTAGTTGCTAAATGCATTAATGTTCTACATGCGTGAACCACGATAGAAATAAAAAAGTAGTCCACAAGATCCGATATATATATATATATATATATATATATATATATATATATATATATATATATTTATTTATTTATTTATTTATTTATTTATTTATTTATATATAGGATTCTCTCTTCCATAGTTTCATTTCCTCATGCTCTCTTTCTTTTTACTTTGCTTTACTTTTATTTTAATGTGACCCCTCTTACATTTATCTGTCTTCTTACTTCACAGTATTTAGTACTGCACATTTCCATTTCACATCCATTAAAAAATTATCAGACCTACACCTTCTTTTATACCATACTCCCACATAAATTTTTGGTAATTTTGAAGATATATACCCTCCCATAATTGAATTCTTCGGATATATGCTTCTTAATTGGTTTTAGTAGATTTGTACTTCATTAGTGCGTTAAATGACCAAAATACGTTCATCTTTTTTTCGATAAACTCGCTAACTTGATAAAGCCACAAATATATATAGTATTTACGCTACAATTTTAATTTAATGGATACAACTTACATATATTTCATTTAATGGATATAACTTAAAGATATTTCATTTTAATGGATAATACTTTCTAAGAACAGTACTAGTCAGAAAAGCTCTTGATAAAACTTGATGCAACATATATTTCATTTATTCGATATAACTTTACAGACACCGATAATATCTCCATTACATCTTATAACATGCAGAAACCCACAAATTAACAAACTCATCAACCAATGCATGTAATTATGCTGCACTCATCAGATTCAACCGCGTTCACAAACACTTCCATGCATGTAATTATCCTACTCGCACGATACTTATCTTCAAACATTTATTTAATTTATTTCACATACAATATTACTAATTATGATATGCTTATATTAATTTAAGCTGCTGCAGGAGGCACCGGTGGACGAGAGCCTTTGCCGAAGCCATGATCAGGGGTGTTCTCGAAGTAGTCTTCGAATATCCCGTAGCACTTGACCCAGAAGTTCTTCTCTTTTTCGATGTCTTCGTCGGTGAGCTCAACGCCGGGAAGCGGTCAGCTGTCCGCTTGCCCTGAATATCCATTGCCCGCTCTCGTTCTGGTAGACTTTGAAGACGTAGTGCGCTGCGGAGAGCTTCTTTCCGATATTTCCACCTTCGATGAGGTGGAACCGGAACTCGTTGTTGTCCATGTCTATGTTGTCTGTGTGCATCTTCAGATGGTTGTAGTGATGCCCTGCATAAAATTGGCAAGTTAGGAATATAAATTATCGACGATAATCTCAAAAAGAATATATAATTAAATATGACTCTTAGAATGAACATATGCGAGATGTACTCGACTAACCGTCGGCGATATGCATGTCCCTGATCGAGCCGACTCCTCCGTCTCCCTGGCTGTTGTCGCACTTCTTGATGAGGTGAGGAATACAATTGTTCATATGTTTATGTGCATCTCTCGGGCCGAATTCCATGTACTCAGGCCCCGTGATTCTGGATGGCACTTCAACAGAGAACGGAACCGGGGCACTGCAAATTAAGTTATCATTCCTAAGAGCTCTGAAAATTCAACGAAGAGAAGAAGAAGAAGGAGGATAACAAAAGTTAGTTGAAAGTAAAATCTTACTTTTCAGAGGGACGAGAACCTTTGCCAAATCCATGGTCTGGAGTTTCCTCAATATAGTCTTCGAGGATCCCGTAGCATCTGACCCAGAAGTTCTTCTCTTTTTCGATGTCTTCGTCGGTGATCTCCACGCCGGGAAGCGGAGTGAGCTCTCCTTCCATCCTGAAAATCCATTGCCCTTTTTCATTCTGGTAAACCTTGAACATATAGTGCGCTTCCGAGGCCTTCTTCCCGACGTACCCGCCTTCGAGTATGTGGATTCTGTACTCGTTGTTCTCCATGTCAATATAGTCTGTGTGCATTCTCACATGCTTGTGATAACTCCCTGCATATTCATTATTCACCCACAATAAATATATCACTTGTTTTATATATGTTATATTTGGTATATATAGTTCATATATATATATATACCATCGACGAAGTGATAGTCTCTGATGGTTCCATTCTCCCAATCACCCTGGACGTTCTTGCACTTGGTGAATAGGTGAGGAAGAGAGTCAGTGAAGTGCTTATGACCATCTTTAGGGCCGAACTCCATGTACTCAGGCCCGGTGATTCGAGAGGGGACTTCGTGTGTATATTTGACGGTGCCCATCGATCTCTGTTAATTATTAGCGATGGAGAGAGAGAGTAGTAGTCCTTGGAGGAGCTTGAATCTGTATGCAAATGCAATGCATCATATATATCTGAAGAAGAAGGAGCGTCGCAATAGGGTGATGGTGCCAGCCTATCATCCGTCTATTATTGATTATTTTATATTAGCAGGAAGAAGAATATAAAGCTGCATATGGATTAATAATTTCGGTATGTATAATAATATACATCCTTTATATATATATATATATATATATATATATATATATATATATATATATATATATATATATATATAGAAAAATGGAATTGCAGAGCATGTGCTTGTATACATGTAGCTATTGTACAATAGGAACTTATTACGCAGCAATACGTCCTAAGAGGTGCGGTCGGAGTTGGACGTGGGAGTTTTTTGCGAGTTTGAGATCCTACGAGGTGTGCGCTCGTATTACGGGTTCCACTACGATAATCTAAAAAAAAAAAAAAAAAACGTCCTAAGAAGTACAAGGCCATTCCTCCCACCCCCCCCCACCCCCCCCTAAAAAAAAAAAAAGAAGGAACAAACCGATATGCAAGTCCAGACTCTAAATAATATTCTTGTCACATTGCTTTGGTAGATCAGTCCTTACATTTGGTATAATTGTATATCAGTCCTCCAAAATTTTACTGTTACATTTTAATTCCCGAAAACATGTTTTTGCGCTGATGTGGCGTCGCGCAGCGACGCCACGTCGTACGTTTTTGTATTTAAATGACAAATATATGTGTTTCGCGTGGGTGCTTACGAAATAAATTATAATATTTAATAAAAATAACTATGTATAAAATTAAATATATAAAAATATAAAATAATTAAATTTTTAATATTATTATTTATATATATATCTAATAAGCCGTGCATCGCACGGGTTCAAAATTAGTATTATATAATTTAGATGAGAAATCCTCAAATATTATCATAGGTCCCAGATCCAAACAGTATGCTCTTTTATTTATATATATATTTTTAGGTGGAGTTAGTACATTAACGTCATTTACTTGGACTACAATAAATAATAAAGCGCAAGTGTACTGACTGTCACTATAAATTTGCTATTAAAATACAAAAAAACTGGTGCCTTTAATGATAGTAATACTGGTGCAATAAATTTATAGAATAATTATAAATCGCTTCTAAAATAATAGACGTACGTTTTAGACTCCGAAAAATATAGAAAGGCGTGACGTGGCAGTGTTCGAGCACCGCCGCGTCAGCGTAAAAATATATTTTCGAGGATTAAAATGCAAAACGTAAATTTTAGA
Source organism: Xerophyta viscosa (assembly GCA_002076135.1). Taxonomy (NCBI): domain Eukaryota; kingdom Viridiplantae; phylum Streptophyta; class Magnoliopsida; order Pandanales; family Velloziaceae; genus Xerophyta; species Xerophyta viscosa. Next base: position 4,631,954 of record MJHO01000003.1, read on the forward strand.
TGGTTAATATATAATGATCTCTAAATTTATCAAGTTGATTAATTTTTACTGGTGCCATACATTTATCAAATCTATTAATTTATATTTAAAAAAATTTTAAAATTTTTTAAAATATTATAATATAACAATTATCAATTTTGGTAAAAATAGATAACATAAAAGTGGAGCCTTAGAAAATAGAAAAAGTTACGTTTCAGCTCCTCGTTTTTTATAGTGAGTGATTCTAAATGTATTTTCACGTGACTTGGCAGCGCGTGCACCATGACACGTAGCAAATTTTCGTATTTTAAGAGACTAAATCGTACGATGCGAAAAGAATGATATGTAATATTCTATAATAATATATATATATATATATATATATATATATATATATATATATATATATTACGAATTATTAAGTTTTAATAGATCTTTTAGTGATACGATGGGTGCGTGTAATAAATATTTTTCATTAAAATAAGTAGCATCCCTACTTGTCAGAGTAACTTCGAAGCAAATGAATATGCTGGCTCTAAATTCTGTTTTTAATCTTGCTAGGACTTCGTTATATGTGCTACTGATATGTTCTATATATGTATCATGTGAAAAATTCTACAATAAAATATTTATGTCACGTTAGCATAGATTTCTTTATATTTAAATAAAACTATTTTATCATTATTTTTTGGAGAAAATATCTTTTTATATAAAACTTATAAATATCGATGAGATCTGTAATTTCATCGGAGCTCAGAGGCAACTCATTTTCTCGGAATTTCTGCCTACCTAATTTTGATATTAAAAAATTTTTCAAAAAAATTTTTTAAATATATATTTTGGGACTCTAAAATTTAACGGGTTAAACGTATTTTAAAATAACTTTTAAATTCGCTTCAACAACGTTAAATTTTGGAGACATAAGATATATTTTTAAAAGTATTTTCTGAAATTTTTTGAATAAATAAGTTGTAAATATCTTCAAAATTTAAGACTTTAACATTAAATTTTTTTAAAAAAAAAAAAATTTCTAAATAGATTTTGTTTTGGCTATTGGTGTTGTAGTATAACTGTTACACCAAAAAAAAATTTTTCTTATGTGGCTGATGATGTCGCGACAACAGCCACGTAGCACAAATAACAACCAAGTCATTCAGCCAAATATAATAAGTAATAATAATATTTTAAAGTTCTGATAATATCTGTATATTTTAAAAATTCAGATCAAGGGTACTATAGATTATTTGTAGTTAAAATAAAAAAAAAATAGTTGCTGAATGCATTTAATGTTCTACATGCGTGAACCACGATAGAAATAAAAAAGTAGTCCACAAGATCCGATATATATATATTATATATATATATTTATTTATTTATTTATTTATTTATTTATTTATTTATATATAGGATTCTCTCTTCCATAGTTTCATTTCCTCATGCTCTCTTTCTTTTTACTTTGCTTTACTTTTATTTTAATGTGACCCCTCTTACATTTATCTGTCTTCTTACTTCACAGTATTTAGTACTGCACATTTCCATTTCACATCCATTAAAAATTATCAGACCTACACCTTCTTTTATACCATACTCCCACATAAATTTTTGGTAATTTTGAAGATATATACCCTCCCATAATTGAATTCTTCGGATATATGCTTCTTAATTGGTTTTAGTATATTTGTACTTCATTAGTGCGTTAAATGACCAAAATACGTTCATCTTTTTTTCGATAAACTCGCTAACTTGATAAAGCCACAAATATATATAGTATTTACGCTACAATTTTAATTTAATGGATACAACTTACATATATTTCATTTAATGGATATAACTTAAAGATATTTCATTTTAATGGATAATACTTTCTAAGAACAGTACTAGTCAGAAAAGCTCTTGATAAAACTTGATGCAACATATATTTCATTTATTCGATATAACTTTACAGACACCGATAATATCTCCATTACATCTTATAACATGCAGAAACCCACAAATTAACAAACTCATCAACCAATGCATGTAATTATGCTGCACTCATCAGATTCAACCGCGTTCACAAACACTTCCATGCATGTAATTATCCTACTCGCACGATACTTATCTTCAAACATTTATTTAATTTATTTCACATACAATATTACTAATTATGATATGCTTATATTAATTTAAGCTGCTGCAGGAGGCACCGGTGGACGAGAGCCTTTGCCGAAGCCATGATCAGGGGTGTTCTCGAAGTAGTCTTCGAATATCCCGTAGCACTTGACCCAGAAGTTCTTCTCTTTTTCGATGTCTTCGTCGGTGAGCTCAACGCCGGGAAGCGGAGTCAGCTGTCCGCTTGCCCTGAATATCCATTGCCCGCTCTCGTTCTGGTAGACTTTGAAGACGTAGTGCGCTGCGGAGAGCTTCTTTCCGATATTTCCACCTTCGATGAGGTGGAACCGGAACTCGTTGTTGTCCATGTCTATGTTGTCTGTGTGCATCTTCAGATGGTTGTAGTGATGCCCTGCATAAAATTGGCAAGTTAGGAATATAAATTATCGACGATAATCTCAAAAAGAATATATAATTAAATATGACTCTTAGAATGAACATATGCGAGATGTACTCGACTAACCGTCGGCGATATGCATGTCCCTGATCGAGCCGACTCCTCCGTCTCCCTGGCTGTTGTCGCACTTCTTGATGAGGTGAGGAATACAATTGTTCATATGTTTATGTGCATCTCTCGGGCCGAATTCCATGTACTCAGGCCCCGTGATTCTGGATGGCACTTCAACAGAGAACGGAACCGGGGCACTGCAAATTAAGTTATCATTCCTAAGAGCTCTGAAAATTCAACGAAGAGAAGAAGAAGAAGGAGGATAACAAAAGTTAGTTGAAAGTAAAATCTTACTTTTCAGAGGGACGAGAACCTTTGCCAAATCCATGGTCTGGAGTTTCCTCAATATAGTCTTCGAGGATCCCGTAGCATCTGACCCAGAAGTTCTTCTCTTTTTCGATGTCTTCGTCGGTGATCTCCACGCCGGGAAGCGGAGTGAGCTCTCCTTCCATCCTGAAAATCCATTGCCCTTTTTCATTCTGGTAAACCTTGAACAATAGTGCGCTTCCGAGGCCTTCTTCCCGACGTACCCGCCTTCGAGTATGTGGATTCTGTACTCGTTGTTCTCCATGTCAATATAGTCTGTGTGCATTCTCACATGCTTGTGATAACTCCCTGCATATTCATTATTCACCACAAAATAAATATCACTTGTTTTATATATGTTATATTTGGTATATATAGTTCATATATATATATATACCATCGACGAAGTGATAGTCTCTGATGGTTCCATTCTCCCAATCACCCTGGACGTTCTTGCACTTGGTGAATAGGTGAGGAAGAGAGTCAGTGAAGTGCTTATGACCATCTTTAGGGCCGAACTCCATGTACTCAGGCCCGGTGATTCGAGAGGGGACTTCGTGTGTATATTTGACGGTGCCCATCGATCTCTGTTAATTATTAGCGATGGAGAGAGAGAGTAGTAGTCCTTGGAGGAGCTTGAATCTGTATGCAAATGCAATGCATCATATATATCTGAAGAAGAAGGAGCGTCGCAATAGGGTGATGGTGCCAGCCTATCATCCGTCTATTATTGATTATTTTATATTAGCAGGAAGAAGAATATTAAAGCTGCATATGGATTAATAATTTCGGTATGTATAATAATATACATCCTTTATATATATATATATAATATATATATATATATATATATATATATATATATATATATATATATAGAAATGGAATTGCAGAGCATGTGCTTGTATACATGTAGCTATTGTACAATAGGAACTTATTACGCAGCAATACGTCCTAAGAGGTGCGGTCGGAGTTGGACGTGGGAGTTTTTTGCGAGTTTGAGATCCCTACGAGGTGTGCGCTCGTATTACGGGTTCCACTACGATAATCTAAAAAAAAAAAAAAAAACGTCCTAAGAAGTACAAGGCCATTCCTCCCACCCCCCCCCACCCCCCCTAAAAAAAAAAAAGAAGGAACAAACCGATATGCAAGTCCAGACTCTAAATAATATTCTTGTCACATTGCTTTGGTAGATCAGTCCTTACATTTGGTATAATTGTATATCAGTCCTCCAAAATTTTACTGTTACATTTTAATCCCCGAAAATATGTTTTTGCGCTGATGTGGCGTCGCGCAGCGACGCCACGTCGTACGTTTTTGTATTTAAATGACAAATATATGTGTTTCGCGTGGGTGCTTACGAAATAAATTATAATATTTAATAAAAATAACTATGTATAAAATTAAATATATAAAAATATAAAATAATTAAATTTTTAATATTATTATTTATATATATATCTAATAAGCCGTGCATCGCACGGGTTCAAAATTAGTATTATATAATTTAGATGAGAAATCCTCAAATATTATCATAGGTCCCAGATCCAAACAGTATGCTCTTTTATTTATATATATATTTTTAGGTGGAGTTAGTACATTAACGTCATTTACTTGGACTACAATAAATAATAAAGCGCAAGTGTACTGACTGTCACTATAAATTTGCTATTAAAATACAAAAAAACTGGTGCCTTTAATGATAGTAATACTGGTGCAATAAATTTATAGAATAATTATAAATCGCTTCTAAAATAATAGACGTACGTTTTAGACTCCGAAAAATATAGAAAGGCGTGACGTGGCAGTGTTCGAGCACCGCCGCGTCAGCGTAAAAATATATTTTCGAGGATTAAAATGCAAAACGTAAATTTTAGATGGTTAATATATAATGATCTCTAAATTTATCAAGTTGATTAATTTTTACTGGTGCCATACATTTATCAAATCTATTAATTTATATTTAAAAAATTTTAAAATTTTTTAAAATATTATAATATAACAATTATCAATTTTGGTAAAAATAGATAACATAAAAGTGGAGCCTTAGAAAATAGAAAAAGTTACGTTTCAGCTCCTCGTTTTTTATAGTGAGTGATTCTAAATGTATTTTCACGTGACTTGGCAGCGCGTGCACCATGACACGTAGCAAATTTTCGTATTTTAAGAGACTAAATCGTACGATGCGAAAAGAATGATATGTAATATTCTATAATACATATATATATATATATATTACGAATTATTAAGTTTTAATAGATCTTTTAGTGATACGATGGGTGCGTGTAATAAATATTTTTCATTAAAATAAGTAGCATCCCTACTTGTCAGAGTAACTTCGAAGCAAATGAATATGCTGGCTCTAAATTCTGTTTTTAATCTTGCTAGGACTTCGTTATATGTGCTACTGATATGTTCTATATATGTATCATGTGAAAAATTCTACAATAAAATATTTATGTCACGTTAGCATAGATTTCTTTATATTTAAATAAAACTATTTATCATTATTTTTTGGAGAAAATATCTTTTTATATAAAACTTATAAATATCGATGAGATCTGTAATTTCATCGGAGCTCAGAGGCAACTCATTTTCTCGGAATTTCTGCCTACCTAATTTTGATATTAAAAAATTTTTCAAAAAAATTTTTAAATATATATTTTGGAACTCTAAAATTTAACGGGTTAAACGTATTTTAAAATAACTTTTAAATTCGCTTCAACAACGTTAAATTTTGGAGACATAAGATATATTTTTAAAAGTATTTTCTGAAAAATTTTTGAATAAATAAGTTGTAAATATCTTCAAAATTTAAGACTTTAACATTAAATTTTTTTTAAAAAAAAAAAATTTCTAAATAGATTTTGTTTTGGCTATTGGTGTTGTAGTATAACTGTTACACCAAAAAAAAAATTTTCTTATGTGGCTGATGATGTCGCGACAACAGCCACGTAGCACAAATAACAACCAAGTCATTCAGCCAAATATAATAAGTAATAATAATATTTTAAAGTTCTGATAATAGCTGTATATTTTAAAAATTCAGATCAAGGGTACTATAGATTATTTGTAGTTAAAATAAAAAAAAAATAGTTGCTGAATGCATTTAATGTTCTGCATGCGTGAACCACGATAGAAATAAAAAAGTAGTCCACAAGATCCGAGATATATATATATATATATATATATATTATATATATATATATATATATATATATATATATAATATATATATATATATATATGGAAATAGACTAATCTCCACTCGACAGGAGCTCGGCCCGCTTCTGTCGAGTCCGTAGCCGTTGGATCGCGGCGATCCGACGGCTAAAATCGGACCCGAGCGTTTCAAAAACACGCGCGTGATGTTGGCCGTTGGATCGCCGATGTGATACGTCGGCTGAAATCGATCCTAGCTCTTACAAAACACGCGCGTGATCTCAGCCGTCGGATCGTCGCGAGCGATCCGACGGCTGCTGAGTCGACAGGAGCGAGCCGTGCTCCTGTCGAGTAGAAATTAGCATCTCTCTCTCTCTCTCTCTCTCTCTCTCTCTCTCTCTCTCTCTCTCTCTCTATATATATATATATATATGTATATATATGTATATATATATATATGTATATATATGTATATATATATATATGTATATATATATATATATATATATAGGCATTTGCTTTTTATATCTCTCTATTTAAAATTGGAAAATTGTTATTTTAAATTTAAAACAATAGTTTATATTTATTTTGACCGTGTAAAATAACGAAACTTCACTCTTTAAATTAATTGTTATGTCCTTCAAAGAAAAAGGATAAAGATTATTTATTGATAAAGCAAATACCCCATGCATACACACACACATTTAAGCCTAAGTTTCTTCACAAAATTCCTACACTATCCCTCTCCCACTCTCCTTAGCGGGCGTCGCTACGCGCAACAACAAAAATATAAAAAAAATCATCAATCTATGTGTTAACAAATATTTTAGAAATAATTTTTAGAGAAAATTTCAATGTAGGTTGTATATTATAAGATTTATAACTTTTATATTGAATATTTTTTCGAAACTGCTCCTGAATGGGTATTATGGTGCTCCAAATTTTAACTAATTTGAATCGAATTTTAAAATTATTTTTAAATCCATTACAGTCCAAAAGTATCATTTAGAAGTAACATTAAAAAAAAAAAAAAAAATTTATCAAAATTTATAATTTTAATATTGAGAATTTTTTCAAAAAAAGACCTAAATTTTTTTAATTATAAGATTTGATGGTTTTGTAGCAGAGACAAGCATTTTCTTTCCTTAGCGGGTGCTCCTCCTATATAATTCTTTCTTCCATAGTTTCGTTTCCTCAAGCTCTCTTTTTTCTTACTTTTATTTTAATGAGACCATCTTACATTTATCTGTCTTCTTACTTCACAGTATTTAGTACTGCACATTTCCTTTTCACATCCATTAAAATTTATCAGACCAACACCCTCTTTTATACCGTACTCCTACATAAATTTTTGGCAATTTTGAAAATATATACCCTCCCATAATTGAATTTTACGGGTATATGCCTCCTAATTAATTTTAGTAGATTTGTGCTTTATTAGCGTGTAAAATGATCAAAATATATTTATCTTTTTTCGATAAACAGGCTAAATTTTTCTCTCTTTCTAACTGTACATTTTCGCTAAAATATTTTAACTCTTTCTCTCTCCTTTCTCTCTCAACGAAACACAAATTTGGATATTAAATTAAATCATAAAAGATATACAAATATGTCAAAAAATACAAAAAAATCGCATCTCAATTGGCAAAAAAATAGATAGCTTAAATAATTTCTTTGTAAATTTATCTCATCGCATTTTGAGGTACCAGAACACATACTAGTATTTACGTCATAATTTTTTTATAGAAATATCCAAATGACATAAAATCAGTTCCATATAAAAGTAGACTCAAAGACATTTCCAACGGCATATTATTGGTTAGAACGAACACCTACCAACACCTATGAATACATATAAACACCTGCTTACGATCACATATTAGTATTTACGTCATAATTTTTTGAGAATATCTCTAAATACTGTCAAACTAATTTAATGTGAAAGTAGACTCGAATGCATTTTCAACGGTATATTATTTGCTTAAAAAGAACATTTACAAGCACTAGCATACGAACACATACAAAACCTCTTGATAAAACTTGAGAAAACCACAAACATATATATATTATTTGCGTCATAAATTTCATTTGTTATATTTCATTTAATGGGATATAACTTACATATTTCATTTAATGGATAAAACTTACATATATTTCATTTAAGGATAAAACTTTTTAAGAACACTAGTCAGAAAACCTCTTGATAAAACTTGATGCAACATATATTTCATTTATTCGATATAACTTAATTACAGACACCGATAATATCTCCAATACATCTTATAACATGCAGAAAACCACAAATTAACAAACTCATCAACTAATGCATATTGTTGCACTCATCAGATCCAACCGCGTTCACAAACACTACCATGCATGTAATTATGCTACTCGCACGATACTGATCTTCAAACGTTAATATAATTTTTATTTCACATACAATTATACTAATTATGATAAGCTTATATTAATTTAAGCTGCTGCAGGAGGCACCGGTGGACGAGAGCCTTTGCCGAAGCCATGATCAGGGGTGTTCTCGAAGTAGTCTTCGAATATCCCGTAGCACTTGACCCAGAAGTTCTTCTCTTTTTCGATGTCTTCGTCGGTGAGCTCAACGCCGGGAAGCGGGGTGAGCTGTCCGCTTGCCCTGAATATCCATTGCCCGCTATCGTTCTGGTAGACTTTGAAGACGTAGTGCGCTGCGGAGAGCTTCTTTCCGATATTTCCACCTTCGATGAGGTGGAACCGGAACTCGTTGTTGTCCATGTCTATGTTGTCTGTGTGCATCTTCAGATGGTTGTAGTGATGCCCTGCATAAAATTGGCAAGTTAGGAATATAAATTATCGACGATAATCTCAAAAAGAATATATAATTAAATATGACTCTTAGAATGAACATATGCGAGATGTACTCGACTAACCGTCGGCGATATGCATGTCCCTGATCGAGCCGACTCCTCCGTCTCCCTGGCTGTTGTCGCACTTCTTGATGAGGTGAGGAATACAATTGTTCATATGTTTATGTGCATCTCTCGGGCCGAATTCCATGTACTCAGGCCCCGTGATTCTGGATGGCACTTCAACAGAGAACGGAACCGGGGCACTGCAAATTAAGTTATCATTCCTAAGAGCTCTGAAAATTCAACGAAGAGAAGAAGAAGAAGGAGGATAACAAAAGCAGTTGAAAGTAAAATCTTACTTTTCAGAGGGACGAGAACCTTTGCCAAATCCATGGTCTGGAGTTTCCTCAATATAGTCTTCGAAGATCCCGTAGCACCTGACCCAGAAGTTCTTCTCTTTTTCGATGTCTTCGTCGGTGATCTCCACGCCGGGAAGCGGAGTGAGCTCTCCTTCCACCCTGAAAATCCATTGCCCTTTTTCATTCTGGTAAACCTTGAAAATGTAGTGCGCTTCCGAGGCCTTCTTCCCGACGTAGCCGCCTTCGAGTATGTGGAATCTGTACTCGTTGTTCTCCATGTCAATATGGTCTGTGTGCATTCTCACATGCTTGTGATGATTCCCTGCATACTCATTATTTACTCACAATAAATATATCGCTTGTTTTATATATGTATTATTTGGTATATATAGGTTATATATATATATATATACCATCGACGAAGTAATAGTCTCTGATGGTTCCATTCTCCCAATCACCCTGGAAGTTCTTGCACTTGGTGAAGAGGTGAGGAAGAGAGTCAGTGAAGTGCTTATGAGCATCTTTAGGAGCGAACTCCATGTACTCAGGCCCGGTGATTCGAGAGGGGACTTCGTGCGTATATTTGACGGTGCCCATCGATCTCTGTTAAATATTAACCGGAGTTTGGGAAGAAGAGTAGCAATGGAGAGAGAGTAGTAGTAGTGCTTGGAGGAGCTTGATCTGTATGCAAATGCAATGCATCACAGTTCTATATATATATATATATATCTGAAGAAGAAGGAGCGTCGCAATAGGGTGATGGTGCCAGCCTATCATCCGTCTATTATTGATTATTTTATATTAGCAGGAAGAAGAATATAAAAGCTGCATATGGATTAATAATTTCCGTATGTATAAATATAATAATATACATCATTTATATATATATATATATATATATATATATATATATAGAAAAATGGAATTGCAGATCATGTGCTTGTATACATATAGCCATTGTACAATAGGAACTTATTATGCAGCAATACGTCCTAAGAGGTTCAGTCGGGACTGGCCGTGAGAGTTTTTCGCGAGTTTGATGTCCCCCCCAACAAAAAAAAAAGAAGGAACAAACCGATCCGCAAGTCCAGACTCTAAATCATATTCTTCTCACATTGCTTTGGTAGATCAGTCCTTACATTTGGAATATTTGCATATCAGCCCTCCAAAATTTCACTGTTATATTTTAATCCCTGAAAACACGTTTCTGCGCTGACGTGGCGCGCTCACGCGACGCCACGTCGCGCATTTTTGTATTTTCAGGGACTGAAATGCGCTACTGTTAATTTTAGAGGGCTGATATGTAATTATACTTTAATTTTTCTTACAATCAGATATGATTTAGACAGAAGCTATACAAAATAGTGCTTTGATAGATCGGTCCTTATCTCTTTTTTTTTTAATCAATTTCTGATCAGACTAACATGATTGTACGAGCTGATTCTCGAAATTTGTCATTAGATAAGGCTGATCAGGTAGTTCCAATATAAAATTGAAGTAAATCTTCACGTAACACATGTTAACTCAACATGTGGAAGATGATATAATATCTCAATTTAATAATATTTAAAATCAATTTGGAATTTAATGGAGGAGTTGCATATCGGCCTCTCAAATTTATACGTTACTGACCCTTCGTATCATCGGCTAAATATTTGTAAATATTATATTGATGAATATATGTTTGTATTTTTCTTCAAAAAAAAAAAGAATGTGTATGTATTTATTTACATAAAACATAATATTTTTAAATGTTCTCTCGTGATGTCCTAACATGTTAAATATGAGGTGATGCTTAAATCGATTTGGTTTTTGGAAGATATCACCAAAAAAAAAAAGTATATTAGTAGGCGCAAAAGAAGAGCTGATTGGTGAACTCTACAAGTATATTGGTGAAATTGTTTGGCGAGGGCTACAGTTGTTTGTAGTACCGAGTCTACTAGAGTACAGCTATTCTTTAAGGGTTCCTGACGGTCATGAGCAGCCGCCCTCATGCACGAGGCCGGATATTACGGAAGTAGCGGGAGTTGTTAGCAAGCAACAAGCAAACTTGGTCACGAGTGGCAGCTATGAAGTGGATCTTAGGTTTTTCTTTTTTTTTCTTTTTTTTTTTTTTTCTTGTGGCAAGGAACTTCAAATTATGCAATATGTTATGGTGGTGACAATACATCATGTGAAGGGTTTTTGCTGATGCTAATTTTGCACGTCGTTGAGATCAAAGTAGAACAACTACTTGTGGTGACAATATAACAATTAACATGTGTGTAGTGTACCTTATAATGACTATGAACCAAACATATGCAATAATCAAGAAAATATTATTAATTAATTACCAAGTAAAAAGAATGAACCGAACATAGCTAATCATCATGAAAATCCAGAAATTTCTTGCCCGGCCCCCCTCAAATCTCTAATGTAATTTGATAAATAGGCGACTCAAATTGAGCTTGCATGTGACAAAAACAATGAGGATTAAACTGCCACAGATCGAAATGCCTCCTCAAAACGTACGGGTAGTTTGGGAAGTGCCGGTCGTCAGAGGGATCGACGATGGTTTTGCTCTCTTTTTGTTTGATTAGGGCACATTCGCAGAAGATTTGACGATGAAATTGGTGGTGGCTCTCTTTGGCATTTCTTGCTGTGGTAGTTAATGCAGTCACAATCAAATGCTTTCCGGCGAGCCTTCTTTGAGCCTGCATGTTTCTAAAACTTCAACAACGAGACATGACATGATCATGGGAATTACAATCACTTACTTGGAGTACGAGGGACCAATCTACGAACGGCGCCGTTCGCAGCCGCCGGTGGGCGCAGGAAGGTAATGGCTGGGAAGCAACCGCGCAACTCTTCAACTAGCTTGGTCTTGGAGTCCGCAGGTGAATCTTGATCTCCACCATTATGCCTCATCCCCATCGGTTTTCTTTATCTGGATCTTCTTACTTTCTACAACTCCATTAGCAAGTTTTGAGCGATGGATCGATGGATCTTCGGTTGGGAATGAGGAGGAAGCAGCGGTCGACGAGTAGTAGTAGGGTTCATGGCAGCGCGAGATTTGCAGGAGTGCGATTTGAAAATTTGGGCCCGCCCACCTGCGATCCAATTTCGCTGCCCAAGTCCTATTTGAAAACCGAACCAAATTTGGGCCCGCCCGCCTGGATCTTCTTACTATTTTAACCCTTTGTTTCTTTTCCAATCTTCATGTTTTGACTTTTGAGTGCTCGATCATCATTAACACATTGGAAATATGTTATATCTTGATACAAATCGGAGGAAATGCGAATATACAACACATGACGATAGATAATAACCCAAAAACCCTTATAACTAGAAAGATATGTCAATCTGTTCATACAAGGGTTAAAAAGGGGGCTTATCACTTGGTAACTTGGGCAATCACATTACTTAGAGAATTAGCATATTCTTTTGCAGTTTCCACCAAAGCGTCCTGTAAATAACAATAACAAATTCAGCACAAATAATACGTATGTTACTTCATAGTTAAACAGGAAGCATTTTCAATATCCAAATACGAATCACCAATAAAAATTTATGCTTTATAGAAAGGGAATAACACTTGGGCAGCAACAAGTCGTGAAATATTTTTCTTGCTAGACTCCTGAAGCTCGCCAACAATCAAAAATTTCATCAAGTATATAATATGCCTGTCATTTATTAGGAATTAAAAATATCAGCAAATGAAGTGCGCTTGAGATTATTTATACCACTCAACTCATACTGCCAAAATAGCGGCCAAGAATCTCAACAAAGTGATGAATGATCTCCAATGCTTCCAATTCATTGTCATCTTGGTCAAAGCACATGCAGAATTATAAGCTACCATATCTGGGTAAAACATATCAAAGAATAATCGTATAAGTGATAGTAAAACTAGCAGAACATCTATCAAACACTATTATGAAGCAAAACCAAGAACACTTTTACAACTTACAGCAAATGGTGACCAAGTGGTTACAAGGTACAAGTAGCCACTTTAAGACCATTGGCCCTCACCAGCACAGTCTACAATATACGACAAAGCTAATCTCCTGCGCCTAAATAGACAAGGGTAACCTCTAACTTACTTCAAAGGTTTATGGACAATCTCTTAGGACTTGCCACACTTGACTTGTAGAGAGGCAAACCAAGCGACTGATGATTTATTTTTATTTTATTTTTATTTTTTTTAGCATGGGAAAACCCTGCCGGTAACCGGCCCTCTTTGAGCGACCGTCGTAACAGGTAAACTCACGGGTAGCACCGATCCATATTTCACCAATCGATGGGTCCCATCCTTATAGGTAGGGCAAATCCTGGTGCACGCCTCCAAAGAAACCTCAAATCATGGCCCATTATACTCCCCACGAGGTACAAGGGGATCTTCGACCTTGACACCCTTTTTTATGGACCCCCCGGGAGTCGAACTCGAGACGTTCGCTTCGTGAGGCGAACGCCCGAGCCGCTCGCGCTGGGGACGCGGGACCAACTGATATATTTTGATAGTGGTATTGGTTAATACAGAATGGACTCCATTATAGGTTGAAATTTTAATCAAGAAAACCTTGAAAGAAGTTCCAGGATTGTCATTCATTGTATCTTGGCAACAATATGTTGGAAATACGCTACACACCACTAATAGTGGGAGCAAATTACGCCTAAAAGTGACTTGTGCATCTCGAAACGATTTGATCAACCGCTGGTTCTAACATTCTATGGGACCAAACTATCACCATCACTACTCATGCATTGTGAATGGATGCATTGCACCATCCACCATATAAAACAAGAACATGGCTCGTCAATCACAAATACAAATCATATGATCAGATATGTCTGCCAAATAACTAAAAGTTCAATTTGTCTAACATAAAATTTTCAATTTAATATGATAAATTGTTGTATTTGGTGGTTGGCACAATACCTACGGTAGACGACCTTGTATCCTCTCCACTCGACAAAATTCAAAAGCTTTGGACCTCATGTAAGAATCATTCCACTAAGTTCTCGTATGACCTATTAGGGTAACAAAGACATATAGATCCCAACGGATCAGGTAGATAATCACCAAAGTATAATTATTAAGGATGCGAACAAGAAGCCACTCTCAGCAGGAAAAATAAAAACAAATCCATATGGCTCTTTAAAAATAGTGTTCTTGTAAATCATACATGTAAGTTGAAAACAAGAGTTCTGGTAATCGAGATCCACCCTTAACTTTTGATTGATGAATCCCTTCCACGAAGAAAGGGAATATAACACATTTCTTCGACTTTATAACAATAAATTTCATTATTCTAGTTTCAGGATCAGAAGATACGACTTCAAATTTAGTATTCCTAAGCAGGATTAGATGTTTCCAGATCAATTAGCGCAATCTTCTGACTAAAGTAGAAATTACAACGACTGTGATCGTTCTGCAGCTGAATCTGAAGATCCCATAAATTAAAAAAAAAAAAAAAAAAAAAAATCTAAGAATTCTGGAGTGATTCGAAGGTAAGGACAAAAGCCATGGATTTTGAAGGGAACATACCATTTTTCGCATATCGCTTTCTTCTTGGCCTCGGTCGAGGTTGTAACTAACTAAAGACGTGGGTACGTCACAAGGTGCGTTTCAAGGAATGTCTACAAAATAAGTGATTTCCCTTTCTACAAGAACTTTTACATAATCAGGCTCCCATAAAAAAGTTTTCGTAACGTCACAGTCCATATACCTTTTTCTTTGGGCTCGGTAGTATTTGGGCCGTTAAATGGGCGTTGAGCTGGGCTTGCCTTCAAGCAATGATCAAAGAATTTCTTCTTTTTTTTTTGTTTTTTAAATTTATAAATAACAGGAGAAAACAATCCTGCTTTATCCATAAATAAATAGACTCACACAATATTTTAGAGTCATAGTGCAGGGTGGTCTTACTTTAATAATTTGGATAATTTTGTGAGTCTTTCCATAAAATATATAAACATTTTCTGGTAGTAAAAATCAACCGAATATAGCATTCACTGTTACTAATTAAAATAAAAAATTTCACTTTTTACAAATCTTTATCTATTTATTAGATGACGTCATAAAATGGTTTTTTTAAGTAACCAAACAAATTTTCTTCTTGATATAACCAGATTATTTTACTGGACGTAGTTTTATAACCACGGCCTGCTAGATGGTGATAAAAAGATAATTAAACTTTTAGACAGATATTGCCTTCTGATATATTATTGGAGTATACATATAATTATCATAACTTTTAATTTTTTTTGTCTAAAGCTATCCTATATTATAATGGATGCAACTCAAACTATCAATTTATACACCACTCATTGCACTAATGGAGTTATTTTGTCGGGAACAGGATGGTTAGTAATTACATTATAGACCATGATCAGAATATAAACTTTTGGACAAGTATTATCTTTCGATATGTTGTTATATATATATATATATATATAACTATCACAACTACCGTGAGTCATTTGTTACCACATGTGATTTGAGTTTTAAAATTTTATTTTTTAATTTAACAAAATTTTACAAAGCAAATATTTTTTTTCCCAAAATATCCCCTTCTTTCTTTCTTTCTACTCTCCCCTTCCATTTATGTTCGTTAGCCTTTGCTTACAGTGTTAATTACCCCTATTTTAATACGAATAAAACGATGATTGGTTTATTTGGTCAACTGTATACTTGTGCCAGAAAATGCAGCTTCTCCAAATGACAACCGCTTGCGTATAAAAATAATATAAAATAATTATATAATAAATTGTGAGTTTATTTTTAAATGTATTTTAATATATAAATTATAGTTCATTACAATATTAAAAAATATAGTAACTGATAATTGTATTAATTTTATGACACCTTCGAGTGAAAATAGTGGTTGAGATTAATATTTATATAAATTAATCAATGGAGCTTCTATTTTCAGGTTGAGAATACAGACACAGTTTAGAAATTATAATTTTATTAATTGTGTTTTATTAGGTCGGATCTAGCAATAAAAGGCGGTTCGCCTCATTAAACCAAAAAAAAGGGTAAAAATACAAACTTTAGTTAATAATTAATTAAATATAAATAAATAATAAAAGGCGGCCGAAATTCCGCTTTCTGGACCGTGAGCTCGTTTACTTTCCCACTTACTACGAATCAACTCATCTTCTTCCCCGAACTCGCGCGATGATTATTCTTCTCTCGGATCCAATTGGAAGCTCTTTGCTCGATTTCATCTCCATCGCTTCAATTTCTCGAGCAATTCGACCCTAGGTGACCTTCTGCTGCTATCTAATTTCCTTGTTCTTTACTCTTATTTAGTTCTTTGTGATTGTTTGTCTGATTTTCGCCGTCTTCTCCAGTAAAATTTCTGTGTACTGCTTGCTAATTTTGGGAAGATGGACGGTTGTGATTGTATCGAGCCACAAGGGCCTGGGGATGAGCTTCTTTTCAAGTACCAGTACATATCAGACTTCTTCATAGCGCTCGCTTATTTCTCCATTCCGCTTGAGCTGATTTATTTCGTGAAGAAATCATCCTTCTTCCCATACCGATGGGTTTTGATTCAGTTCGGCGCGTTCATCGTTCTCTGCGGAGCTACACATCTTATAAACTTGTGGACATTCAGCATGCACTCGAGAACTCTCGCCATTGTTATGACCGTTGCTAAAGTTTCAACTGCTGTCGTCTCGTGCGCAACCGCTTTGATGCTTGTCCATATAATTCCTGATTTGCTGAGTGTGAAGACGAGGGAGCTGTTCCTCAAGAACAAAGCAGAGCAACTTGACAGAGAGATGGGTATTATACGAACACAAGAAGAAACGGGCAGGCATGTCAGGATGCTTACCCATGAGATTCGAAGCACACTTGATAGGCATACTATATTGAAAACCACACTTGTTGAGCTCGGAAAAACTTTGGATTTGGCTGAGTGTGCATTGTGGATGCCTTCGCGTACTGGTTTAAATCTTCAGCTTTCGCATAATCTACACAACCTGATACCTGTAGGTTCTGTGGTGCCCATCAACCTTCCAACTGTCAACCAAGTTTTTAGCAGTAATCGTGCTATAAGGATTCCGCATACATGTCCGTTGGCAAGGATACGGCCTAACGCAGGAAGATTTGTTCCACCAGAAGTTGTTGCAGTGCGGGTGCCGCTGTTGCATCTGTCAAATTTTCAGATAAATGATTGGCCTGAGCTTTCTGCACGAATATATGCGGTGATGGTGCTGGTCCTCCCATCAAATAGTGCAAGAAAATGGCATGTGCATGAGCTGGAGCTTGTTGAAGTAGTGGCAGATCAGGTAATCATTGACCCAGTTTTTTGTTCGTTGATATTATCTAATGATGTCGTGATTTTCCAAGATGAAACATTTAGAGTGACATATACGATACACTTCCAAATATATTGATGACTTGGCTAAGCATCGTTTCCTTTACCTCGTCATCTCATTGATAAGGGGCTTATCATTCTTGTGGTATCATTTTGCTGAGATTTTTCTTAGGAAGTTATAGTCTAGAAGAATACATAACCTCATTGTTGTCATGAAAGATAATTGTATCACAAAAGTACATAATTCGGCATAATACGGCAAAGTTTTGTATTTAGTTTATATCACTTTATACACGAGGTGGGAACATGATGAAAAAAAAATAGGTGACTTGATGTGGAAATGTGTATACATGATTGTGGCATGATTAAGTCCAAGAAAAAACGGAAGGATACACATACGAGTATTGAAGTTACAAGAGAGGTGACAGATAGGATTGATATGTTGGAACTGTTTTAAGTTACATAGGACAGATACGTAAAAGTTCCACATTTCTTATTTTGATCGTCTGTTGCTGCATTCCTTTATCATGGATTACCCCATGTGTGTTTTAATCTGCAACATTCTTCTTGTAGGTGGCTTCTGTACTGATTATTAAAATGTAGACTAATAACGTTATGATCCAATTAAAACTGAGCTACTCAATCTATCTTGTCTCGTGCAGTGTTGTAATTTTATACTTCAATTTCTTAAGTATTTAATATTTTAGTGAGTAATTCATAGTTTTTTATTAATGGTTCAGGTAGCAGTTGCACTTTCTCATGCTGCCATCCTAGAAGAGTCTATGAGGGCACGCGATCTGCTTATCGAACAAAATGTTGCTCTTGATCTAGCTCGGCGTGAGGCAGAATTGGCAATTCGTGCACGCAATGATTTTCTGGCTGTTATGAATCATGAGATGCGGACTCCTATGAATGCGATCATAGCCTTGTCATCCCTTCTCTTGGAAACAGAATTAACTCCAGAGCAACGTCTGATGGTGGAAACTGTATTGAAGAGTAGCAACCTACTTGCAACACTCATCAATGATATACTGGATCTTTCTAGGCTCGAGGATGGTAGTTTTGAGCTAGAAAATTCCATCTTTAATCTTCATGCAGTTTTCAGAGAGGTATTTTTTAATTTTTGCATAATGTGTACTCACCATGTTTTTTTACGTGTTATTTTTGCCTAAACAATATATTTTTTCTGGTGCAGGTCGTTAACTTGATAAAGCCAATCGCAGCTGTGAAGGGGTTGTCTTTAAATATGACATTGTCTCCGGATTTGCCGCTTTCTGCAATTGGTGATGGGAAGAGGCTAATGCAAACTATATTGAATATAGCCGGTAATGCTGTGAAGTTTACAAAGGAAGGCTACATATCTATTACAGCTTCGGTTGCAAAACCAGAATCTATAAGGGATCACCGTGTTCCTGACTTTTATCCAGTTGAAAGTGATGGGCATTTCTACTTGCGAGTGCAGGTACAATGCTGAAGAATTATTATTTACCATGCAAAAGATATTTTAGGGTTGGGAGAAATGAGAACTTTTAAGATCAGGAGAAAATTGGACTAGTATTAAGATCATCCTATTTAATGTTAAACACTTCAAAAATTACGATGTTAGAATTTTGGTGTAATAATTGCTTCATTACTACTGCAGGTGATTGATACTGGCTGTGGTATCAGTCCCCAGGATCTTCCACACCTCTTTACCAAATTCACAAACACCCTGAACGGTGCTAATGGGGGTTATAGTGGCAGCGGACTTGGGCTCGCTATTTGTAGAAGGTATTACTTAAACATCCAGAAATTCAGATTTTCCTTAGGAAGTATTTGTTATTAGAGTAGCCTGTGCTCCATTTAAGCCTCTTGTTAATGCTTCTTTTTCACCAAATATTAAGGAAAATGTTATAATTTTAGCACCAAATAGTATAGTTCCATGTATGTTCAAGGTCTTCATTATCTCATGCTGAGGGATTATTATTGCTACAATTTTCTAATATTCTAATTTGTGTGACCAGGTTCATAAATCTCATGGAAGGGAATATATGGCTTGAAAGTGAAGGCATAGGGAAAGGTTGCAGTGCTACATTTATCGTGAAGTTAGGGATTTGCAAGAATCAGAACTCGTACATGCAACAAATAGTTCCCGCGTTAAATCTGATCAATCAAG
Source organism: Xerophyta viscosa (assembly GCA_002076135.1). Lineage (NCBI taxonomy): Eukaryota > Viridiplantae > Streptophyta > Magnoliopsida > Pandanales > Velloziaceae > Xerophyta > Xerophyta viscosa. Next base: position 4,651,660 of record MJHO01000003.1, read on the forward strand.
GAACTGCAAATCATTCTGCCCCTGGAGTTCCCTTCAAAAATGAGAGAGCACTAGTTCCCTCGAAGCTTCGTTATCAAAAGAGCTTGTAGCTGCTAAAAATGATCGAATTTCCCAGAAACGAAGTCTTATAGCCATGGGCATTTCCAAGCACTTAGACTGATGCTTGAAGGCATCATGTTTATGCCTTAGCAATTGCTAAGTAATGTTTTGGGAAGAGTAAGCAGGTGATTTTGCTCAAATTGAATGGTCGTTTGATATGTATTGGCCAGTTAGGAGCATCATTTTGTGCTTCGCTTGTTGGATATATGTGATGCAAGGTTCCCATCTTACTCAACTTTTGAGATGTCTCGACTCCTCATCTAATAACATAAATTCATTGATGCGCTGCAGTTTTTGCAGTATTTTTTTTTTTTCCGACCGTCTGTATTGCTATCAACCAACTGTTGCAGTGATCAATTCGTCTAATCCTCGATAGAGATCACAGAATTTTTTAACTGGCATTGTCCTACGGTAATCTCAGGAATTAAAAAACAACGATCAAGGAGAGAGAGTAGCATATGCCATCTGTTATCAGTTTTTTTTTTCTTTATTTTTTTGCTAAGTTAAATTCCTGAACTTCTGATTGTCACGATGTTCTCCAATCCATAAATGATACAATAAGTTCATCATCAAACAGAATATCCACAAATACTACAAAAAATTACACTGTCTAAGCTAAAACTCAAGATCTAAATTTCTTTTTATAAAAAAAAAAAGGAAAAAAAAAGAAGAAAAAAAGAATAGGTAATGAGGCATAGCAATTGCTGCAAGCAGCTACATGTAGTCCCCACTATAAGAACTACACATACCGGACATAGAGCAGTCTGATTCAGCAAAGCAAAGCATAACATTCAACATCGAGTTGGAGACTATGCTTGCCTCAGTTTCGCTTGTAGGACTACAGCTTTCTTTCTGGTTGCAACCTCGACAAGCTCGTCATTTCAGTAAATTGATTTTCCTCTCACAGTAATATTTTCCATCAGCCATGGTTTTCAAGATGAAGTAACTGGTGCCAACATCGATGAGGACCTTGTCGGCATCGTCCAGGGATCCATGTACGTAGAGAGACCCATGGCACCAGCATCTTCTTCCCTTGAGCCGCAGTTTGATTAAGTAGAACATTTCTTTAATGCAGGCCGAGTTTTTCATGGTTAAGACATATTATTAGTGAGAATACATAATGAGAGGGAAGTGATAAAAGCTTCGCCTAGCAACCAAAAGATCGTGAACTGAAAAACGTGAAAATCACCTACTACAAAAGCAGGATATGATGGCGTAAATCAGACAAGATATGTGATAAGGCTTGTGAATTTCATTGAGCATCCTAGTTTTGCTGTAGCCTGCAGATGTAACTTATCACTGCTTAGAAAGTTAGTATCATTATAATTGTCGGAAATTCGGAATCGGCGGACATAAACAACAGTGTAAGGCCATCTTCACACTGTAGTCATGCTCATTCAAGATTACTAGAAACTCGGTCCCTATTCTCTAACGTACAGATAACAAGCCGCAAAAACTTTAATTTAGACACCTCCATTAAGATCCTTGAGCAACAGATAACTGACCTTCTCAGCTTCGCCGCCATCCTTGAACGATTTCTACACTTCACGCATCACCTGCCTTGTCGAGGTATGTCTAGTCCATTTGAAGATAAGCTATTGGATGAGCCTCTAACTTGATCCTACAGACTGCGCCAAAAATGATGAATTGTTTTCTGCACACCGCGGTGAGTAGGATTAGAATGTGAAAAAAATCCCAAAGGGGCTTTGGAGTTTGGAAGCATCCTATGTTCTGGGATTATAAAAGGTCACTTTTGCGAAGTTAGAAGAATTCCAGCAATTCATAAGCATCTAGAGAAGAAATTAAGTCTTCTTATTTAATGGGTATCTTAGCATGTTGAGACTTGATTATATGAGAAATAATAAAGAAAAAAAGGACACACCAAGGAGGAATGACAAAGAACATACCGTATGACACCTGTCCTGCATTACATGAGGTTCTTCACCTATTGCACATTTCTTCAAAGACAGATGTAGATGAAGCACTTATGTACCTTCTTCACTAGTCGCCATATGAACTGGTTCATTTAACAACATCTAGAACAATCCCTGACAAATGCACATACTGCAATTAAAACAATTAATAGCATACTGCAACTAATACACGGTGAAGACTGACAATGCACATACTTTGGTTGGCAGAACATGAATTGATGACGGTTCGCAAATTACGTTCTCACAATAATTTCAAAGAAAAAAGAAAAAGCAAAATGAATACCAGACGGTGATTAATTATCTACCCCTGCGTTGAGTATGGCGCAGTTCTAACAAACAGTAGCTTCTCATTTCAACATACAAAAATTAGTCTACCAAAAATGATTATCAGGATAAATAAATCCTGATCCAATCACCTTAAGGGGGAAAAAAGAAAACAGAACAAAAGGGGGAAAGGTGTCTTGACCAAACTCTTTATCCCTTAAGCTTTGTATCATGGGTTTTCTATAAAAATGTATTACTTTTAGGAAATTCTCATAATATCAAGAATTTTGCGATTTTCTCTGATTTTCTTTTTAACCAAACTCCTTGCCCAACTGGGATCAGCACTAAGTCCACTTATCCCACCATCTCAATGAGCTATTTATGCCTTCCTACTACATGACAAGACGAAAAGCAATTTATCAAATAGCAATGCAGAAAAAGTAGCTTTAAAAGACCCAGATTGGAGATCATACAAGAATGTACCTTTTCCAAGAAATGATCAAAGACAATTCCTCCCAAGCTCCGGAAGGTCTTGCAGAATCTCCTCAAAGTGCAGCACATGAAGCACTAATGGGTAAGTGGCTGTTGCCTAGCTCTTTTTCCAGCCCTGTATCTCTCATTAACTTTCTAATGTCTTCCACCCTTTTCCAATTCCCTATCGCCGCATAGAAGTTGGAAAGCAACACATAGCTACCAGTGTTATTTGGATCTAGATCCAGGATAAGCTCTGCCACATGCTCACCTTTCTTTAGATCCATACTAATTTTGCACGCTTCCAACATAGCTACGCAAACTCCATTAGTCAATTTACTAGGATTTTCTCTCACTTCACAAAAAAGTTCCCAAGCTTCAAATATCCTGCCTGCCCTGCCTAAAAGGTCAATCAAACAGGCATAATGTTCTGATGCTGGACTAAGACCATACTTCTTTGTCATTGAAAAAAAACATTCTTTGCCTTCATCTATAAGGCCTGAGTGGGCACAAGCCGATAGAACGGACAAAAACGTAATTTCATTTGGTGTAACATTGTTATCTACTTGTTCCATCATTTTGAAAAGCTCGAGCGCCTCTATTCCATGTCCATGGCACCCATAGGCATCAATCATGGTTGTCCATGAGACAACATCTTTCTTAACAATCCGTTTGAAGACACTAAGTGCAGATCTTATATCTCCACATTTTGCATACATGTCGATAAGTGCATTACAGGAGATCGTATCATGGCTGAATTTGCGCATTATCAGTACACAATGAATTTGCTTACCATAACTTAGTTTCAGGGTCTCTGAGCAAGCAGAAAGAGCGAGAGTCAAAGTCGTCTCATCCGGTTCCAAACCTCTCAGAAACCCAAAAGCCTTCGTATAAAGTTGGTTTTGCATACACCCTCCAATTACGGCATTATAGACAGCAGCATCTTTTTGACATTTCAATCTGCTGAAAACTTCCAAAGCATCTTCGATCTTTCTGCATCTCGAGTACAGATCGATCAATGCAGTACTCAAAACAACAGAATCGTATCCTGCAACCACAACCAAGCTATGAATTTGCCTGCCAAGAATTAGGTCACCCGACGAAGCGCAAGCTCCAAGCAACGTACACAACGTAAAACCAGTGAACTCGACCTCGTCGTTTAGCATGGCACGAAACCCTAGAAAAACTTCTCGGTCGAAGCCATGGCGCGAGTAGCAAGAGAGAACCGCGTTCCACGCCACCGCGTCCTTAACAGGCATTTCGTAGAACACCCTGACTGCATCATCTACGTGGCCGCATTTAGAATACACGTGCAATAATGACGTAGAAGATATGATTCCCATTGAGCACCCAGTTTTTATCATGAGAGAGTGGAGCTGACCGAGGAAAATTGAGCCCAACTGCGATGCAGCGCATGAACTGAGAAGGAGAGTGAAGGTGTATGCATCCAGAGCGACGCCATGGGAGCGTAAGCGTTTGAAGAGAAGTAGAGAAGATGCGGTGTCGTTTTTCCGGACGTGTTTGGCAAGGAGAGCATTGAAATTGTGAGGAGAATCTCTCTGTGGTATTGCAGCGAACATGCGGCGGATGATTGGGAGTTGTAGAAGATGGTGATGGAAACGAGAGGAGGAAATAGAACGGAGATCAGAGAATGTATAGCAGAATTTCATGTCAGATATGAAGGATTTATTTCATATACAGAGGTAAGCCGCGAGCAGCGACGCCTCCGGAACGAGTCGAACGACAAGACGAAGAGTAACAAAAGCCCGCGAATATTTTTTTATTTTTTGAAAAAAAAAAAAAAAAAAAGAATATATATCAATTAACGTTGGTTTAATTATTTAGTTTAAATAAAAAAAATATATATCAATTAATTTTTTACATTATTTATTTAAATAAAAATAGTAAAAAAAAGATTATGGGCAATGCCTTTGTGTTGCATTTTATAATCTTTAACTTAACACGTATTATTTTCGATCAAAATATGAGATAAACACTGAATTCGACGGTAAAAAAAAAATGATCATTTAATATGAACAGAGAGTAATGAAAGTGCCAGATTGAATTTAAAAAAGGGGCACATTGTGCAGTGACATATTAGGAGGGTTATATTTTGCTAATGCCTGGCTTCGACAAATATAGTCCCTAATTTATATTATATTTTCAAATCAGTTAAATAGCCTAACAAAAAACGATTTTTAAACCATTTAAACTGAAGATTGATAACTCTAAAACCACTTCACCTGGGCACACGAGCCAGGGAAGACTAGAAAACCAATATTAGTAGACATGGTTTGAAGCGTGGTTTTTAGATACGACAAGCACAGCCTGTACCGGACGACACATATCAGTTGCGACAATTGGCAAAAATAGATGTACCGAAAAATTTTATATTTTATTTTAAAATGATTTGAATTTTATTCTTATTTTAGGAAAAAAACAAGTAGAAATATATTTGCACAGTCCGCACAACACTACCGGCACATTGTCGAGATCTGCGTTTACTGAAATTCGGCTAAGCTCGGCATAAAAAATCTTAGTTTGAAGTCTTTGCAAACATCCCTGCATCAAAAACAAATTAAAAATTGCCAGTAAGATTCTACAAATTCATATACACAAAATTTTCCCCTCTTGTAGACTTTTTATTGCCAGAATCTGTGCATCAATCCCTTTTAGGCACACTAGATGCATCTTACATGGAAGCATTCTCTGTAAATTAAGCTTTTGACCTACTCTCAGCTGAGATTCCAGTTCCGGCAAAGACAATGAACCTTCGCAAGAGATGCCATGTAATCATCCGACCTATATCCAAACAGTAATCCAAGTGACACATCGAACGAAATAATAGAAAAGATTACAGTCTACTATTTATAAGGACCATTAGGAGTTTAGGACTCATGATGCAATCAGGACCACATACTATATATCATGATGTGGTACATATCTCGATGCAAAACATATGGTTATGATTTTATCAGAGGCTCCTAATAATGGCATTTCTGATTAATCAATCCCAAAAAGATGGACGTACAAACCGTGATCCATAAGGTGACTGGCAGGCAGCAACAACGTGATGCCTTGCTGCATCCTCTTCTTTCTGAAGCGAAAACACAAGTTGAAAGTACATGAAACATATGTCTATAATGGCAAAGTATACGTGAAGGAGAATTTCGTTGGGTTAAAAGGTTGAACTTTTCGTCATAGAAAACACGGAATTCATTAATACGGCAAGGATACTATTTTAAGCTTAAGATGACTTGTCAAACTTGAATCTTATCAAGATGATTCAAAAAGAGCCAGTACTTCAACCGTCAGAGTCCCTGACTCTAGGACTCGAACAGCTTCAGTACAACAACATACCACGAAGAAAGAAGTTACAGATTCATTAATAAATTAAAGAGAGAAATTTTATACTGACCTGAGCTTCGTTATAAAGACCAGCATATAAAGAAGCATAGAAGTACTCATTTTCACGACCTCGCAAATATGTAGCGACCAGCTGATACAACAACATGTTAAGAAGATAAGCACTGGATGAATTTACTTTTTTACAAAAACTTATACCTTGTAAACAGAATTTGTAACACAGTGAAATTCAAGCAACAGTATTTGTTGATAACATGTTCCTATTTGTCTGATTTGATCATCTTCATTCAGATTCCTAAAACAACCTCGAAAGACTCATTGTTACATTGCTCTCTAATTTTTCACAAATGCTTTACCGGTGATATCACTTTCACAAACCTCTTGCTCAAGCTAAGCTGTCAGCTGAAGAGACAAAGAGTTCCAGTGTTATATGCCCTAACCCGCAGACTTACTCCGCCCAATGATCGATAAAAGTTAGCTACATCCTAGGAAAGTTAGCTACATATATATATGTATATACATATACATATGTATATATATATATACATACATATATATATATATATATATATATATATGATTTTCACATGGCATCAGTTTTTAGTTTGTTAAGTAGCAGTTACTCGCATGAAAGGTGAGATTTCTTTGAATTTACATAATTTTAGCGATTAGACTTGTAGAAATTTGCCAATGTTGTTAAATTGCATCCTACCTTTGCTGAATATGTTAGTACATAGAATTTACGTTTGCCATATCATACTTGTTAGTTGTTGCCAGAAACTTTGAATGGACAAACGCAAATTTCATGAGTCTAAATTGCAAACCAACAGCGTCATGCCATTTTCGCACTGTGATTTAACAAAATCATTCAAGATTGCTAGAAGGGTGGTTCCTGTCCTAATTAAGCGTGCACACTACAAGAGAAAAAAAAAAAACGTAAAAAATAAAAGTCATTGGCACTTCCATGAAGGTCCATGAGTTGGACATATCTAACCTTATGAGGTTCGCCGCCATCCTTAAACAAGTTATATATGTCACGCATCACAGGACGTGGATCTCGACCAACCTACAAGCATTAAAAGATATTTTCATTTATAAAAAAATTGAAGGCAAATAAAATGGGATAAAAACAATGCAGCCTTTTGAAAGTCAACAACTTCAGATGCCCTCTATTAACATGAAACCCTGAAATGTCCATCATTGCAGGTTCAAGTATATACATGATTAATGTAATCAGTTTGCTGAAGAAATGTATAGCATAGTATCACATCCAAAATAACACACTTTTTTCTTTTTCTCTATTTGACACAGAATCAATTGAATTTTCAAATCAATATCAGTAAATAGGATATAGACAGAAAGACAAAACAGTCTAGACGTGCCTCCAAGAACTGCTTTCTGGCTTCATTCACTCCATAAATCTGAGCTTCACATAGGAAGCACCATATGGATTCCTCCGTATCGTTTGGGTTGGCTGCGACATCCAACCTGAACTGCTCTGCCCCTTCTTCGAATCTGCATAGCATTAAATATGCATACTAATATACTATAATTCCAATTGTAATCACAAGATAGAACAATCACCATCGCAGATTTTACTTTTGTGATGTGATCGGGTAATGCTAAAACTACTAGACCTGTTCAAGTAGTATAGCGACAGTCCTCTCTGCCAAAGATCTGAAAATGGTAGAGAAATACTAAGAACACTGTATCTAAGAACTTGGTAAGTTTAGAGAAAAAAAAAACAAAGGCTTTTAAGTAAACATACATGCCTTTTGGCGGGGGTCTAATTCTATTGCACGATCAAATTCTGCCAGCGATCCATCAACATCTCCCTTGTCATCGAGCATAATCACAGCATCAGAGTCATGAAAGAACAGACTGAAATAGGTGGCAGTACAAAGTACGATACTGAACCTGGCGGAAGAGCTGCATGCCACGGCGAACAGCAACAACGGCTTCACGAGCGCGGTTGGGTCCAAAGCCGCCGGTTACGGCATCCCATATGGCCGACGCCGATGGGACGAAAAGCAACCGCCGCGGCAGAGCTCCAATGGAACGGCCGGCGAGGCGCTGCGGGGGCAACGGTGGCGCAGCGAGGACGCCATGTAGTGGATAAAAGAGGTGTTTGGATGAGAGCGCGGGAGGAGGAAGAGACATCGCGCAAGTGAAAACTGCCGAGGAAATAAACGATGGATCAGTAGCCCGAGTGGAAATGGAACTGCAAATTCGGACTCACTCACTTGTATTTTATATATATATATATATATATATATAAGGGCACATTTTTTTTCCAGGGGCATCTTGTATTTTTATACTCTTCTTAATTGTATACGACATTGTTTTTTTTTAATAATCAATTTTCATCAAAACATTTTTTTGTCATATAAAATGATCAAACATTTTTTTTGGTTCCTAAAAAATTACAAATACTTATACGTGAAAATCTATGAACATCTACATATATCTCACATTGCTCGTGGATGTTCGGCGTGTTCGTAAATATTTAAAAAGTATATATGGATGTTACCGGGTATTCATAAATATTTGTGGGTGTATAAAAACACAAAACCCTTTTTTCTTTTTTTAACAGAAAAGCACACTTAAGAATTGCCTATTCATCTGTAATCAGGAAGTCGATTACGGGTACTGAAAAAAAAAATTAAACTAAACCCAAAAATTTTTTTCAAAAAAAGAATCGAAACCAAGTATTCACCATTGCTAATAGAAGATGCAGGCTGTGTTTGATTAGAGCATATAATTTGTGCTTTAATGCTAAGCACAAGTTACAAACTAGCTATTTACAAGATACGGACAAACTATTTTACCCAATCAGATTTGTGCTCAATTGATATAATTTGTGTCCGAAATCAGATATAGCTTACAAAACACACATAAAGTTTTACGTAGAAACTCTCCGGATCATACACGACCAATGAAAAAAATTTCACAAGAAGTAAAAGAAACCAAACTATAATAATCTTTCTCCAAGCTCTAAGAAAGTCTCGGATTACTTCTTTGAGTGCCAAAAACATAAACCTCCTTGTACATGGAACCTTATATTGTATTTATAATGCTAGCTTCCGTTTGGAAAATCTGAATATGCAAATCTGGTAAAAATCCGAAATATCTGTCAACACGGCCACAACTCGTCACACGTCTAGTTGCTCTTGTTCGATTCTCCTGCGTGACTAATTGACTGTTTCTTTGACTTGGCTTCTCCATAGACCTCAGATTAGTCCAAGGTTTCTATACGTGGTCCGACTCGCTGAAAAGGGCATCGTGTCTCTGCAGCCACGTGGCAGACAAAACACAATGCTATATCATTACCGAGCACAGCTTATAATTTAAACTTGAACTAGTATAAGATTCGTACAATGCACGGACTATTTATATAAATTTTTATTTATTTTTAAATAATTTATCATAATTTTTTTATTTTATAATAGAGTGATAAACTTTATTTAAAGTAGTTGAAATACTAAATATTTAACATTTATAATAAAAATTTTATTTTATAAATGATGATTATATATTTGTAATCTATCTACAATTATGTAAAGCGGAGCTATATCTCTGTTATTTTTTTATTATTATCATCAATAACAATCGGCAATAGAAGTAATGGAAGTTAGAGTAGACATTTTATCAGATATAAGATATACATGAATTTAAATATAGATATGTTGATAACATACCTGGACAACCCAACGATCACTGTAACTTAACAAGTAAATCGTTCCGAATAAATAGTAATAACTGCTATATATAGAGGCGAATGGTTGCATCCTTTCATGAACATATGCATCCTTTCATGAGGTGAATGGTTGCATCATTTCATAAACATATGCATCATTTCATGAGCATATGCATCATTTGAAGATTAGACACATCATTTCATAGCACCGCTTTAAAATGAACACGTGACAGCAAAACAGAGATATAGCTCCGCTTTACATTATTGTAGATAGATATTGTTTTATAACCAACTATTTATGAGCTATTTAATAAATTGCAATCAAACACATTTATAGGCCCAGAATTCAACGAAAACAGCTTATTTCGAAATATGGCAGTGTACATCCACCATTTCCAAATCTTGTTCAGGTGAAATATTTTACTGGACTGTTCTTTGCAGAAGATGAACATCTAGGAATACATATGTGGCAATATTATACGTCACAAAGTCTAAAATTATAGAGAATAGACATAACACCGTAAAATGTTAGACAAAAAATGAGAAAAGCATTCAGGATAGCTACTTTGAAACATAAATTCAAGCTGAAATAATAAGTAATTGCAGACGGTTTCTATTTGAAAGCATTGTGCAGTAAAATTCATTTACATCACATACAGAACTATTCTATTGTAGAAATCATCACCCAATCAGCTACAAAAGATTTCAAACTTGATTTCTAACACTAAAGCCAGAGAACTATGTTAATGCATACCAAATACCTGAAATTTAATCAGAATTAAACAGATAGAAGGCATGTTGATCTCCAGAAGAACACAACACTGCGAGCTAATCCCATAACGAATCAATGGAAAATAAATATTTCAATTGCTGCTTTAAATGCATGGAAAAAAGATTTGTTTGTGACTATATGCAGCTATGTACATCAATATTAACAGATCACCAAGAAACCGTCCAGTAAATCATCCGATGCAGATGAATTTTTCAGGCATCAGCAAACAGAGTACAAATCGAAGCGACTCACCCTCCCGGCAGCGAGCAATCTACGAACCCTCTTGAACACAAAATGCGTACAATTAGATAGGACCATCCAGCAAATCAACTTATAAATGAAATCAAACCCCAGATGAGCTGACCCTGACCTTTGCCCCGACTCCTCCTCCCACTTGTTCCACCCGCCCCCGCTCCCGCCTCTGCTGAAGGATCCATCATCGGCATCACCGTCGACGGTGAACCCGTTGTCTTCACCACCCCCAGGGCCACCGGCGGATTTCAGCAGTGTGCTCGGCCGATGCAGTGGGCTAGGACGCGTGGGGCGGGCCGATGCAGTGGGCTAGGACGCGTGGGGCGGCAGATCAGCAGCAGTTTCTGCAGATCACGGTGGAGGGAGCGGCGGAGCCAGCAATTAAGGCAGAAATAGGGGCAGCAAAAGAGGATGATCAGCGGGGACAAAGGGCGTTTGAGAGGAAAGACAGTGGTGGACCTGGATCACCGCAGCAGATAAACTCATAGTTGGTTGCTAACAAGATATTTTTGAAATTTCTTAATTGGTAAGACAGACAAGTGCTATATAAAATGGACTAATTATTTATTAAACTTTTACGATAATCTCAAACAATATAGTGGTGCATGTTATTGTCTTAGTAAAAAATTTGATAAGCAAACACCATCGAAATCTTTGGATCTGGTTATTTTGTTTAATACATCAATCAAATGAATCTTCGTTGAAAAGACATGGTGATGATGTGGTTGTAGCAACTTAGCAATGTGGTACTCAGATGTAACAAAGGATGCTTGAATAAAATGGGCATCGCTTGTAACGATGAGGACCGTGTTCATCTGCCAGGCATGTAACTGTATCAGCTACTGGATCATAGGCAGATACCTGACTATGCCTGGGTAGATCTAACTATGCATGGGTAGGTATTGATTCAATTAATTGACCCAGGCTGATAAAAAAAAGAGAATGGTGATTAGAGGTTTTCAAGTCGAATCCTCAAGCATTACCTATAAATGTGTGAAATAATTATTGCATCTAAATCTTGTAAAGGTTGTTACAAGGCTTCAAATCAAAAGACCGAAAATCTGACACACCTCAATTGAGCGCACATAAGTGGTTAGTAGCATAATATCTCTGAATTTCTCTAGGATAATTGCACAAAAATAGACTGATCATAGATCTTGCTGGGCTTTACTTTAAAAGCAGAATTTCTTTAGGATAATTGCAAAGAAATTTCTTTAAATTGCAAAGGTTAAACAATATCTAGGGCGGTAGAATCCGACATAAGTTCATAAATGGATTGATGAGGGAAAAATGGAGATGGAGGTGGATTTCACAACCGGGACAGGGGTGGAATTAGTGAAGATCCAAGCAAACCACCCGGTTAATAATGGTTGTATTGATCATGAATCTTGCTGGACTTGGGAGGTGCAGAGGAACCATGCGAAATCCTCCGTACCACATCTCCAGCGACTCACCAAATACAACTGCAAAAGATAGAGATCGATTTTTTATTTCAAAAATAGAGAGCAAAGAGAGATTAAAACACACAGTAGTATAGTACTATTGATCGAAAAATGTATCGGATCTTTACAAGAGCGAGAACGGTGGGGGTAAGCCGAAATCACTCGGTCATAGATCGACTGGAGATTGATTTTGCTGGTCTCAGGGAGCAATCGGCAATTACGGTAGCACCGCCATTAGCAGCGCTGCCATTCACCGACGCTAGCAGAGAATTAGAAACAAGCACAAACTAAATGAATTTGTAAATCAATTGAAATGTATGCACAACTAACATATTTAATAAATAACACCATAAATGCAGTAGGATAACGCGATCTAAATCTGAAATTGATCATCAGAAAAATACCCAGTTCGGAAACTAAAAAACTTCAATAAACTAAAACGCTAAAGCACAAAAGAGAAAAACAAAGAAAAAAGTTAAACAACGCCGGGAGAACTTGTGATCAGATCAGATGGTTGAACATGAGCTCAATGAACGTACACTACGGAGCGACAATCGTTGGAGAAGACCCTGGTCTACAACGCCACCCATCCCCAACAAAGAAAGCACACAAGATTGAGATAAAAGCAGAAGATCCTTGATGTCGCTTACGGAATGGAGTGGAATGGTAGACCAAGGCCTTTCACCAACGGCTGACGCTCTCAATTTTGCTGTCTTGCGATCTCTGAGAGAGAAGGTGGTAACTATATACCGGAAAAAAAAAAAGGTTACGCGGCGGCGAAGATTAGGGTTTACGGTGCTTAGCGTGCTAGTGGAGCGCCCATGATTGGCTAAGCGTAGGATCGAGATCCAACGGTCACGATGAGCGTTTAGACGAGGCCGGCTTAACCGGACTGGGTTTAGACGAGACTGGGCCCGATTGCTTTCATTTTGATCCTCTTAAGGTCCCGTTTGGAATGGAGGTAAAAGGGTGGTAATCGTTACCCGGATAACGATTATCCACCTAAATAGGTGGGTAGCAATTTACCCTGATAAAGCTTGCTACCCGGTAAAACTCTAGCCTCCGCGCTCGATTTGCTGTCCGCGCTCATCCGCCGTTGGCCGTAAATCTCGCCGGCGTACATCAAAAATCTCACCGGCCACTCTCGTCCGCCACGTCGGTCGCGCCTCTCATCCTCTCTGGCTGCGGCCTCTCTGCGCCTCGCCTGCTTGCCCCTTCTCCTCTCCCGTCTGCCACTCATCGCCAGCCACGTCCTCGCGCGCCTCGATCTCGACTTCGCCGAGCTCCCAATCTCGCCTCGCTCACGTCGCCAGGCTCACGATCTCGCTTCGCAGCCTCAGCCTTGCCGTGCTTCGCTTCGATTTTGACTACAGCACTCAACCGTACCTCGATCCGTCGCCACGCCTGCGCCATCCGAGCTGTCGCCGTCGAGCTGCCGACATCGGCTCGGCTGTCCGTCGCTGATATATATATATATATATATATTATATATATAATATATATATATATATATAATATATATAATATATATATATATATATTAAAGTTTTGAGTTTTTTATATATAATTACATAAAAATGTATGTATTTTATATAAGTTACCCATGTAACTGTTACCCTCACACCAAACATGGATAATAGTTATCCATGTAATATTTTAACGGTGTACCAGACATAGGCAGAGCTTACCGGCCTGTTACCAATGTAATGCTTTTATCCATATAAACTGTACCTTACCGTCATTCCAAACGGAGCCTAACACTTATTAGGACAATTTGTGGATTTGTGTCCCCTTAATAGGTTTTTACGGATGTGTGCCCTCCTAATCAGATTTGGCGGATATATACCATCCACCATTCACACTAGATATATACGCTCAAGCAACATTTATATAGCGGACAAAGAATTAAGGATTCGAACTCGCGAGCGAGTGCTCCACTGCACCGCATGGGCTATATGTAGTATTCGAACCTGTGCTTTATAAAACACACACCACACCGCTAAATCCATATGCGGAGAACTTGTCTATTGTAACTTGTAAGTTAATTTTGCAAAGATGATTTTATTTAGAGTATAAATAATACAATTAGAAGTAGGATCGTTGAAGTTTGGCAACCGATTACTCCTTTCCGACTGCAACTAGCTGCTTGCCAACATTGCGGCCGGAGAAGAGGCCTATCAAAGCAGCAGGAGCATTATCAAGACCTTCAACAATGTCTTCCAAATAACTGATCTTTCCTTCCCTTATCAATGGCGCCGTGTGCTCCACAAACTCGGGATACACGTCGTAGTGATCGAACACCAGGAATCCTCGTATCGTAAGTCGCTTCTCGACGACGTAGAACAGGTTGTGGACACCATCGTGTTTCCGAAGGTTGTACTGCGAGATCATCCCGATCGCGATAACATGGCCGTGGTTCCTCATGTTAAGGATCACCGCGTCGAGCATTGCACCGCCTACGTGCTCATAGTAAACATCTATGCCTTTAGGGAAGTACCTGCAGACAAATTAGAGTACTATTTGTCATTGCAGAGGCACACTTACGTAGAGCTAAAAACGAGCCGAGCTGCTCACGAATAGTTCGAGTTCAAACTCGTTTAAACTCGACTCGAGCTCAAAACTTTATATATACTTTATTAAGTTAATTGAAAAAAATTTCTTGTATCTTTTAAAAAATAAGAAGTAAATTTATTGAGCACAGAAAATCTTGATTAGAAGTCTTATGATCTGGTGTTTGGACAAATTAGCATGTGAAGAGCTGAACCTTTTCAGAGCTGCACTAAGGTCATGCTCCTCCCTGTAGTTGAATGCGTCGTCGAAACCAAATTTGCTCTTCAAAATATCAACCTGTAAGGGAATTAAATATTATGTAGGAGACAGAAAATTTCTCAAAAAAAAAATTTTAAAAAAAAAAAGAAAAAAAAATGCAATCTGGCCCTATCTTCCCTAGAACTCTGTATTAAGTCCAGATGTTATCTTATAGCTAGGTTTGATGAACATTAGCATATATTAATAAGCAATAAGCAAATATTTCATCTTCAACATTGCTATTTTATTTTATTTTTTTACTTTTTAGAAAATATTTTGCAGAAATGAGATTATACCTTGTCATCGGATCCAGCACTGCCGACGACATAACATCCCAACTGCTTGACAAATTGGCCAATAAGTTGGCCAACAGCACCTGATGCTGCTGATATGTAGACATTGTCCCCTTTCTTTGGTGTATAAACCTTATGAACTGCAAGATAAGCTGTAAAACCAGGCATGCCTGCACAAATCCAAAAACCTTATTATATTGTTGTTAGAGCATACTGAGTATGAAAAAAAAAACATCAAAGAAGAGAAAATTCCTCAATATTTCAGAAGGATCTCTTAAATATTCCTTTTCACTATACTGTTAAAGTAACTGAGTTGAATTAGACAAATTATGAAGAATACAGGCCCGTCCCAAGCCCTTCTTTTTTTCTTTGAGACATGGACGCTGTGCTTATCTCGAACCTGGCACTCCCAGGGAGACTATTCTAAGCCCAATACGCATGCGAAGTCCCCCATCGCATGCGAGGGGCCGCAGGTGAGCTTTACCGTCAGCGCTCGTCCAATTAGGATCTCAAACTAATATGACGGAGATTTGAAGCCGGGTGTCCCAAGCCTTAGAGACCAGCTGTGGTGGCAGTATGCACGACTGGCGGGTTCATGAGCCCGTGCCGTGCACTCCGTAACGCGTTACATGCTCATCCCAAAACGGATTATGACTTCCAGTTTTGTAAAATATTTGCTGTTGAAAGGTTAAAATGAATTACATGTGACTAGAAAAAAGTCAGGATGGTTGGACAGACTCACCAAGAAGTCCAGTGTAGTATGAAAGTCGGAGATCAGTGTATTTAATCTTGAACAAGTCTGCAGGATCTGAGATGAGGCTGTACTCTTCCCATCCAGTCGTCCCCCATACATAATCCCCGGGTTGGAAATCTGGATGACTAGATTCTATGACTTTGCTCACTCCATACCCTGATATAACCTATAAATCGAAAACTTACTGTTATTTGAACAACAAAAAGAATTTAACATAGAGAGTTATATCATGCATATGAGAAATGTTTTGCACCTCTGTTTATTAACGACCTAAGGTTTTCAGATGTCTCTAACGTTGCTATGATCAAAACAGTGCTGAAATATAATGTCTTACCTCTCCAGGGATGAACTCAGAGGCGTTGATCTCCTCTTCATGTTTGCTCATGCCGAGCCGCATGTGAGGGTCACATGAGAGGTACAGATTCTTCAGGAGCAAAGAGTTCGACTTCTCCGGCACCGCCAGCTTGACCTTGTCCATGGTGACAACCTCCAAATCTCTCTCCTTAGGGAACCCACTAACATAATTTTTCAACACAACCTTCTTGTTGCTCACCTCTTCTATCTTAGCCATCTCTCCTGTGTTTGCTCTTTCTCTCTCTTCTTCTTCTGTTGTTCACCACTAGTCAAAAATATTCTAAGAGGTTGAGGTGTTCTTCCTCTGCATTGAATTTATGAACTCGGAGATGGTTCCTACGTAAGTGCTGAGATCACGAGTCCTGTTTAATGATGCTGCGTGATTGTAAAGATTCATCGAGGAGTTGGATTAGAGTTGTTGTTCAGCTAGCATATGTTAATAAAAATATAGGATAGCCGGCTATATGAAATCGTTACGAGAATGGCTTCAAGACGTGTTCCAGTGCCACTTTACTTAACGCTTTATTCACTCTCATCAGATCATACAATAGGAGTTGATTGATAGCCTTTAAGATACAATGAAGTCTGTTCGGCTGTGTTTTGCACTAACGACACCGACCCACTGAACACACTGATATTTTATAAAATTATCTAATTCTAAAAATGTATTATGTAGCAGTCCCTATTAGAGATGATTTTTCGTATTCTGAAAATACAAGAGGGATTTGCTATGTTCTTGTTGTTAGACAATATTTCGGGCAACCAATCCTCTAAGCTGTTACGAAAAGACACTTCTAAGCAGTTATAACTATCCAAAATTTTCGGTAACTATAACTTCTTATAACCGTTTGCAGTTAACAAAATTTAATCCCGTTGCTAAATGTTCGGGAAGAACACTAGGAGAAAGTTGTCCGCTTTTAGGGAAATTTCTGAACACTTTGTTGACTATTAAATATTCAAAATCGCATATGTGAGTCATATTATAGCAAAGCTTGTCTATTTTATAATTCTTGTAGTAAATTTAATATTATAAAATTTGTACTTTTTATTTAGTCAAAAGGAAATTAAATAAGACTACTTTATAATAACTTTTATCTATAAAAATTTATCTCATATGATTTAGACCTTCACAAATTTTATAATATATTTTAAAAATTCATATTTCAACATCATATAGTCCTTATTCAACTAATCAACGGTGGCTAGCAGAAGCGGTCATAATCTTAGTCAACGCTGGACCGACAAAAGAGACTGATCTGTTCCCTAGCCGAATCAGACTATAAACAAGATAAGATTGGTTTTTATTTCTACATTTTTTTCCCCTGGGGCTAGGATGGGAATGGTTTCTTGCCAGTGCAAGAAATTGCGCCCTTGGATTCGTTTCTAAAAAGAAGAATCCTAATAGAAAAAAAAAAAAAAAAAAAAAAAATTCAAGGTGTTTCTAAAGCTTACCTCCAATATGTATCTGAAATAACATGAATTCGTTTACATTATATACTAGAATATAATGAAAAACATAGTTTGATTTTGGTAAATTCATATTATTTCATAAATGAATTAGAGTATTTCTTAATGTTAATTGGCTCGATGTAAATATCTAATTAGTTATTTTACTCTTGCCCAAAGTTTACTTGATTCCAACATAACTAAATAAATGTTTGATAAAATATATGACTAAATTAGTAATAAAATTACTCCCAGTACTCAATTTTCCTACACAATATATAGGGAGATTTCTTTATAGACAGGAAAAAAAAGGCATGGTGTTTGAGTTCAAAAGCCTATGTTAGAAACAGAGCTCGCTGATCCGGGACGAATACATGCTTTTTACGATCTTGGTGCTAATCGAGTCCGATGTTTAGCTGCAAACGTCAGTAACAGCTCAAGCAGCTAGGTTTGTTTTTATTTTTTCTTTTGGAATTATCATAAAAAAATTATATCTGAAATTATTTATTTTTATAAGACCGTCATAAAAAATATTTACTACTATGCACCTATTCTGAAACTCTATTTGGACTCGTCATCTAGCATTCTAAAAGCTCCGTTTTCGGGCTATCCCTAGAGAGGCTGGTATTTAAAAACTGGTGGCGATTGGGCTGGGAATAGAGGAGAAAAAACAAGATCAAGTGCAGATCCGATTTGGGACCCGATTCGTATCAAATCTAAGCCTGGTTCTACAAAGCCCAATTACAAACCCTAGGCGTCGCATGCGCACCATATAAAAGGCTGCAAGTGCCGCCGCCACCACATTTCCCACTCTCTTTGTCCCTGCCGTGAGGCTGAGATTCGCCGGAACGAGACAAGATGGTGTCGCTCAAGCTCCAGAAGCGGCTCGCCGCCAGCGTGCTCAAGTGCGGGCGAGGGAAAGTCTGGCTCGATCCTAATGAAGTCAACGAGCTCTCCATGGCTAACTCTCGTACGATCCTGTTCGCCCCCCTGTTGGTTTGCTATTTACGATTTCTTTGAAGTTTTATCTAGATTTTGTTGTATATGTTGGTGGATCCATTGTCTTCTGCTAGAAGTTCTCGATACTGTGGTTCGTTAATCAATCTTATATATGCTTAATTTACATACTATGTTGTGTTGAGGCTTTCTTTTGTATATTTTTTGAGTTATATTGGTTAGATATTGGGATGTGCTTATATTTGTGTAAGAATTTGTCTAGATAATGTTTTATTAACTTGTTCTATTTCTCTGGAGTTTGGGTACTCATGCATGATTTCAGAATGTGTTAAGTTGTTTGATACATAGATCGCCTAGGCTGTATTGTTGATTTGAGCTACCACGACGGTGTCTGGCACTTAATTATCTTATCGTATGTAGAAATAAGTTAGTGTTAATTCGTGGTGTACAATACAGGCCAGAACATTAGGAAGCTCGTGAAAGATGGATTCATCATCAGGAAGCCTCAGAAGATTCACTCGAGGTCTCGTGCACGCAGGGCATTGGAGGCCAAGAGGAAGGGCCGACATTCTGGCTATGGTAATTCAGCAATTGATGTAGTAGAAAATACTAATCGCTGCATTTCAGTGCTTATAATTTGGGATTAATTTGGAACTACTTAGGTAAACGCAAGGGTACTAGGGAAGCTAGACTTCCAACCAAGGTCCTCTGGATGAGGAGGATGCGAGTTTTGAGGCGCCTTCTGCGGAAATATCGTGAATCCAAGAAGATTGACAAGCACATGTACCACGATATGTACATGAAGGTGAAAGGTAATGTTTTTAAGAACAAGAGGGTGCTCATGGAGAGCATTCACAAGTCTAAGGCTGAGAAGGCACGAGAGAAGACGTTGTCCGATCAGTTTGAGGCCAGGCGCGCCAAGAGCAAGGCCAGCAGGGAACGGAAGATTGCTAGGAGGGAAGAGCGTCTTGCTCAGGTGATTCATCTGGCATGCATATTGTTGAATTTCAAATAGTAAATATTTGAATGTGATTCCGATTTGGGGATTTGTGATTGCAGGGTCCTGGAGAGAAGGCACCTGCTGCGCAACCTGCCTCTCAAGCAACCGAGTAAGAATCTAACCAGTTAAATCTTCTTTGTTTGGGCAAAATAAACTTCCGTTAAACTGTTATCTAACTGATGCTTAATTGTGTCTGTAGGGCAACTGCAACCAAGAAGGCCAAGAAATGAAGGATAGAAGCAGTAGATTGGGCTGGAAACTTGGTCTTTTGACGAGGTGCTGGTTTCTGCATGCCTTTAGTTCAGAATCTGTTTTGATGTTAAAAGCTACCAGTTTTTGTTAATTTTATGTATCAAATGGTTTTGTTGAAAACTATATTGACGTACTATATTTATCCCTTAAAAGGTTCTTGTATCAGCTGCTAACGTTCATTGTACCGTAGCAACTTGAAAAGATATGTGTGTGTGTGTGTGTGAAATGGCTGTTGGATGTGGATCTCATAATCCGTAACATGTGGTGATAGTTAGCCAAGTCAAAAGTTGATGGGCAATTTGAAAACCATTTTGTTAGCTTTAATTGACTTGTTGCCTGCATGCGATGTTGCAATTGCTCGCATGCTTTAGTAGTTAGCTGTGGCCTCAGTGGGGTCGAACTATATGGAATTTTCGTGGCCTTGCATCCATTGTCGCTGGACGTGTGTTGTTTGTTTTGAGCGTGTAGTGCTGTGTTGCACGACGTTGCTCTAAAATATCACTTGGCAGTGGATTGTTGCATGGAACATTGTTCTTTACTTGCTCGTGTGAAGACATGAATTTGGTTTGTAAATATCATGATAGTTTGTAGATACTCTTGAGATTAAAGCCATAATGCTACGCATGATGTGTTGGGTAGATACTCTTGAGATCTTTCTGATGTCATATGTTGATGATCATCTCTTATATGCTGAATTGCTGGAAAGCTCAGCCTGCATCCAAATCCTAATCTGTTGCCACGTTCATCTTCTCATCACCTCCTGCTATTATAAGTGGTTTTAGTTGTGGTGCCGAAATGCAGATAATATGCTCATTAGATGATTGCATGGAGCTAGGACAAGATCAATTTGGTATGGGGATTGTTATTTGTCATTGATGGTCATCATATAGTCCGAACAACGCACTGTAGAGGAATACATAGAACACATTCCAACGCAAGTGTACTTCATGTCTATCATGGGCTCTTGATAAATGTCAATCTCTTATAGCTTTGTTTTGATCTATCCCATACGAGTAGCATATAGTTCTTACTTTATTAAATTCACAGGGGCATGTCATTATTTTTCTAGCTGAACAACCATAGTATTACTGGTGTTCATTCTCATTTTCGATGTAGTCTTGTTGCATGTAGTGTTTGTATGTACTACACAAGGATCATTGCCGCCGGTGATTGATCTTTCTGATCCCTCCAATAGCTGGCAGCACATCCTCCTTCATCACCTCCTCCCAGGCTCTGCTTGGCCTATGTCTCGCAGCTCAAATCTAGCCTCTAGCAAGGCCACTGTGTTCTCTTCCGCTGCTGAGGATGGTCATACCGGTGTTACTAGCAACTCTGCTGAAGCCACCCCTTCTTAACATGCAGCCAGCACACCGGTTGCACCTCTGTCCGCCTCCCACCAAATCTAGAGTTGCTTCCAGCCAAAAGCCACTTTTCTCTACCCTTTTTATTGGTTTCGGGGGAGGCTCCCTGCCTTGCACTATACCATGAGCACCAATCCACCTTTTTTCGTTCCTTTTGTTGGTACAGATGAATAACTTCTTCGAATTTAAACTTGGATACTTTTGTTTTAACCAAAGGTTTGCAAAGGTTGTTTTGGTATTTGATCTCGGCCTATGCAAAGCAGGGACAAGCGGTACAGACTTAAACGGCTGTATCGATGAATAGAGTCTCTCGCCGTCAATATACAACCTATATCGGAAGCAGGTTGAGGTAAGATAGATGCAAATCGTTGAGATGCCCAAGTATTTCTGCTGATATCATCATAGTTTCATAAACTTTTTTTTAAAGGTGCAGTTACAGTAGAATTAGATATTCTTTTTGTGCCCATATTTTCAATTATTTCATTCCTCTGATTGCTACAATCTCTGACTATCCCATCTTTGATGTTGCATTAGATGGGAACGTGACATGCTTGTTGGAATGACTCTTCAAAGTCTTCTTAAGTTCATATCGCATGCTCAATTGACTTCTATTTGAAGTCAACTAGCTTCTGATTAAAAATTGCACAAGTCCAGTAATTTTTAGTAATTATTGTTTAACCGGTGAACTTGGATGACTTGATTGAGATTTTTGTTATTAGATTAAGAGTATGCTATTTTTATTTTATATTACAAGTATTTTTATGGTTAATGGTTTTATTATTGTAATGCTGAGCTAGTGTTTGATCACATTTCTTCTAACTCAATCAACATCTTTTTTTTTCAAAATTTTATTTTTGAGGTAGTAATACCTCAAAAATAGCTTATAAGAATACTATAATCGTTGTTTTTTTTTATCTGCATCAAACGAACGCTTCTAAAGTTTTGATTCACTTGCACTGGAAGGAGCATTTTTTGGAAAGAGTGGTATTCTGCAACTTACTGTTAAGATTCATTTTTATTGATTTTCTTAAATTGAACACATTATTATGTGATAGTAAAATGTCCATCCATCCATATATATATATATATATATATATATATATATATATATATATATATATGAGCAGTAAGTTAAACTTTTAGGTTAGCCAGCTCTAAATAAATTGTTAAAAGGAGCACTAAACATCTTGACTTGTAAAAGAATGTAAACTCTTAGGCCCGAGCCAAGTCGAACAAAACAATGTTAACTAGTGATGAAAAATCGAGGTTATATGTATGAGTTGTGTATCGTGAGTAGAGTTATTTTATTATCTCAATTATGTTTGCAAAAATATTCATTAATTATTTGAAGTGGAGGACCCATATTAATAAAGACCTTGGTATATACATCATGGACTACTTTTACGTAAGGCGGAGTGGTGATAAAATTATCATGTACGGTATAGATAGCTGCACGTTGACGCGGAATATCTCATATGATCAAGTGGAGAGGCTCCGGAAACGACAGCTTCGTTTATAAATTATCAGTAATATAAAATATATGTTTATAAGCTTTCAAAATCTTTTAAAAATTATGATATATATATATATATATACACACACACACACACACACACTCAGCATCTACTGAAAAAAAAAAGTAGACAAATATTGGATGGGTGAAAGGACGAACAGGCCAATATCGTAAAGTAGGTCTATTATATTCTATATTTTTAGTTTAAAAGTTTTTTTAATTAAAAATTCCTTATTGATAAAATGGAGGAAATTCAATAAAATGGAGGCCCTCTGAGTGCGCAAAAAACTGCACCCGGCGTACGTTTGAGTTACTAGAAGTTGCTTCTCATAGAAAATAAGAACTGCTAAATTCATCCAGAAACAAGAAAAAGTCGCTGCACAAAAGTCGTCGCCGGCTGAAAAATCTTATTTTTCCATCCATGATCGTCCTCTTCTTCTCTTTCACGATCTCTCATCTCTTCTTCTAGTTTTCTAAAAGGCTGCGCGCTAGCTCTCGATCGATGTCATCGAGCTGTGCTAATTCGAACTACTACTGCGGCAGCAGCAGTAACAACGTGTTGAGAGCGTTCCTCACCGCCGGCGTGTGCCTCGCCATCTCCGCCGTCTTGACGGCCATCTTTTGCTATGTCCGCATCATTTACTTGCGGCGCCGGCGTGTCATAAGCCTGCCTACCTTAACTCCAGCCACCGCCAGCTATACCGTCCCCGACGAAGATGTGGTTACTATCAGTGACGGCGGTCTCGATCGTCGCACGGTTGAATCTCTTCCCGTGTTCGTGTACTCGCCGGAGGAGGAGAAGAGGGAGTGTCCAGTTTGTTTGATGGAATTCAAGAATGGAGAGAAGGGAAGGGTATTGCCCAAGTGTAGCCACAGGTTTCATGTGGAGTGTATTGATATGTGGCTCCAATTTAATTCTACTTGTCCCTGCTGCCGAGCTTCCATCGCCGGCGCCGACGACCAAGAGCTGCCGGATTGATTTGCATTCATGTCAAGATTTGGAGTTGGATCCGCTCCTACTACTCCCCCATCTCCTTCTCTACACCTGTTCTGGACCAAGTACGTATTTATATATATATATATATATAATTTTTAACATAAAAAATTTAAATTTTAATAATATTTATAATTTTTATTTTAAAATTTTTTGATAAAAATATCTAAAATAATTTTGTAAAGCTTCAAAATTAACAAATTTTAAAATAATTTTTAAATTTATTCTGTATCTGTTAATTTTGAAATTCGAAAACATTACTTTAAAAATATTTTATTAAAAAAAATTTAAAATTAAAAAGTATAAATATTATTAAATTACAGAATTTTTATGTTAAATTTTTTTGAAAAAAATATACAGTCCAGACGTGAATGCAGTGAGCGGGAGCAGCAGATCTTCGTCCTCAAGCTTTTGGGTCCGACTGTATGATGATTCTGCAGAATATCGAAGTTGGTCCAAATCTGATTCTTCGTTATTTTTTTTTTTTTGGGGGTAATTCTGAAAGTCGTTTGGAGATTGAGATTGTTGTGTAAATTATGAGATTTTTACAGATTAATTTAGCAAATGGAAGACTTTAATGGATGAGGATGCTTTGAATGTGAGCAAATATGATGTAAGCAGAGACGTCAGTTATAAATTTCATTAACGTTGCTAATGTCACTAGCAACTGTATAACCTAAACGTGTGGCACGCTCACTGAACGATCGACCAAAATTATTATAATATATATATATATATATATATATATATATATATATACATTTAAGCTATTGATCTGCTTGTTCTAAATGGCTGAGATTTAATTTTAACACTTAACGGCGTGGATCGTTATTCCGTTAAGTATAAAATTAAATTTCAGCCGTTAGAGCAAGCAGATCAACGGCTGAGATGTTAGCTTATTAAAAACTATTATCAGGTCGAACTGATAATAGTCTTTATATATATATATATATATAGAGGCTATTCTCAGCTCGACCTGAGAATAGCCAATTCTCAGCTAACATCTCAACCGTTGATCTGTTTGATCAACAGCTGATATTTAATTTTAATACTTAACGGAATAACGATTAAATCTGTATTGATTAACGGCGCCGTTAAGTGTTAAAATTAAATCTCAGCCGTTGGATCAAGCAGATTAACGGCTGAGATGTTAGCTGAGAATATGATATTCTTAGGTCAAGCTGAGAATAGCATATATATATATATATATATATATATATATATATATATATATTAGGGGCGTTGCGCATGCTATGCATGTATTAAAAAACTTCTTTTTATTATTTAAAGTAAAAAATATACTATTACGATATTATATCTACTGACGTAAACATGCAAATATAGCTTGTATAATTTATATGAATTGTTAAATGATTAGTATTAGAATAAGACTGATCAGTCTTTGAAAATCAATACCCTGCACGAATGTAAGCAATTCAAATACAATCAGTCAAACAAAGGGCGTGGTTTAACTCCTCTCCATCTTCCCATTATTTAAAGTATAGGATAATTGCATATCCACCGTTTGATTTAAAACTGTTGAAAAATCAAAACTTGCATTCAAAAATCCTTATAAATAAGTATATATTTAAAATTTATATGAGGGATGTTTTTACGATTATATAATTGTAAAATATTTGAATAAAAACAAAATTTTCGATGTGTTTTAAAATGTTTATAATTTGTTTTTCAAAAAATACTTCTAAATAAGTTTGAGATTCAAAATTTAAGCAGATTTGAAAACTAATACTCTAACATGCTAAAATTTTGGTGTCTCAAAATATATATTTACAATAATTAAAAAAAAATTAAATAGATTTTTTTTATAGATCTATAATCTCTATATTAAAAATATATTTTTAAATAAATATTTTGGAACGTGTAAAATAACAAGTTAAACGAGATGCTTATTTATAACACAAAATTTGAGGGAGGGTGATATGTAAGTCTCCCTTAAAATATTATATACCCACAGGTTAGATATAATCAATCAATAAATTAGGACAAAATATTAGTTACGTTGGGCTGTTCGAGTCTAATAGGCCGTGCGGATCTGTTATGGGCTGCGTGGCCCATTCGAGCCGATTTCCCATGTCATGTTCATTGTTCACGCCCAACGCGGGTTATCAAGTACCATCCGAAGTGAAGTCAACGTAAACATCTGAGACGAAGACTATTTTTGAAAATCCCACAAATGTTTACAAACCGGGACAAGAGCGTCTGTTTTTTTCCAAATTTTGTGTGGATTTGTTCTCAAAAAAAATAGCAACTGCTCAGTAATTTTCAGAAAACAAATTTTCATTTTTTTTAAAAACTGAAAACAATCGTAACTTCTAATCTCCGTCAAGCTAGCAGCTAAGAACTTACGTAGACAACATTGTTGTAATATTTTATTTTCCTAATTTTTGTTTTTTTTATTTTATTTTACTTTTGTTTTTTTTTGTGTATGAGAGAGAGAGTAGTAAGAAGAAAGATTCTCTCCGGGGAAGACTTGAATAGGATGGAAACGTCAAGCAAAGTAAGTGGAATGTGAACCCACGGAGTCTCTCCAGGAATTTACCCACCAAACATCATGGAATCTTCCAAGTCAACCACTCAGAAGAAGAAGAAGAAGCTCAAGTCGCACGTTATATAACTGGTACATACAGACCTCGAAGGGCTTCCATGTTACGATCGAGGATCATCAGATCAGATTTTGATTTCGAGCTGCAGGCCATGCCGGGAATCTCAACGAAGCCGAGCGTGTTAGCGAAGGTGCTGACGATCTTTCTTGCTCTGATCTTCTTCTCCATCTTCGGCTGGCTGCTGCTCTTCGGTCTCTTGATCGTTTTGCTATTCGCCGACGAACTCTCATGGAGCTGCGGGAGACGTATCAACAGAAAGGCTGTTTCCATCTTTAGCAGCTCTGCAACTCGTCCGAATCGCAGCATTCTGGACTCAAATCCATCTTTCGTTTACGTGACGTCGCCGTTAATGGCGGATGACGACGAGCTTGACTGCCCGGTGTGCTTGGAGAAGTTTAAAGACGGCGAGAAGGGCCGGTTGCTGATGGTGTGCGGCCATAGCTTCCACGCGGGCTGCATAGATGAATGGCTTCATTCGCACTCGACCTGCCCCAGCTGCCGTTCAAATGTGAAGAATTTTGAAAAAATAATTTGATCATCAAAATTATAGATTTTATCAAAATCTATAATTTTTATGTGACAAATTTATAACAAGATAAAAACTTGTAAATAGAACTTTGTATACGATTCGTTTTATATGATAATAGAACTTTTTATATGATCGTTTATATGATACCAATTCTCTTTAATCTCTTCCACCTGGACTTATTACCATGACCAGTTATCTTAAACCTCACCAGTTACCAATCAATGGTGAGTTCAAATGAGGATCAGTAGGAACTTTTCCTATCTTGAT
Organism: Xerophyta viscosa; assembly: GCA_002076135.1. Taxonomy (NCBI): domain Eukaryota; kingdom Viridiplantae; phylum Streptophyta; class Magnoliopsida; order Pandanales; family Velloziaceae; genus Xerophyta; species Xerophyta viscosa. The sequence continues at coordinate 4,679,109 of MJHO01000003.1, forward strand.
GCATTTGTTATGATGATAATTAAAATCTAAATAATAGTACTTATTTTTCTAGTCTTAGATTATAAGACTATATTCTGAAAAATATCCCAAATTGCTACCCAAATTCAACAAACAAATGATAAGATTATGTGATAAGATTTACATCAGACTGCAAGCTTATTAAACCGAAATTAGTTACATAAATTAATAGCGAGTAATCCGAATATTATTTTGGAGGTGGAATGAAACAGTTTGCTAAGGCCAATGCGATCATTGGGAAGAAGCCTCTCGTTATCTTTGGTGCATGAGTGATTGCCATCATATTCCTGTCACCTTCATCATCATCTTCATCTTCTTCTTCTTCTTCGTGTTCAGAGGACTCATCATGATTCTCTGTTTCATCATCTTTATCGTTTAATTCTGAATTAGAGTCTGCAGAAGAAGGTACTGTTCTGTCTGATCCTTCATCACTTCTGTTACCTTCTTCTATGTTTTCACCACTGATGTTCCTTAGCTCTGCTTCTGATTCTTCGTTTTCGATTGTTGAATTTTCTTTATCTACTTGAACCTGATTCTTTAGAGCTTCTTCTGTTTGATAGCCGGAGCCATTTTCCTACAATTATGTAAATTGAAGATAAATATTTTTTCAGTATGTATTCCTTTTTTTTTTTTTTTGTTAAATCCTTGCAGCTGAAAATTAGAATTCAAGTCTTGCAAAGCCATAAATATAATCATGCACTCAAAAAATCATAAAAAACTCACCAATAATCATTAATAAAATACCAAATATGTTGCAAATCATTTGCAGTATCCCCATAAATTTTTAGATTATTTTTATTTTTTATATAGGTGAAATTTTGGTTGAATCTATGAGGTGCTCTAGCATTTTTTGTTATAAATAGCTTCCGACTTGAGCAGTTGTTGTATTTCTCCAAACTTCTCCCAAACAAAAGAACTTGGGGGGTAGTTAGACATGATTTTGATGTATTTAAAAAAAAAAAATAATAATCTTAGCATGTGGAACATATCCTTTTTAAAAAATAAACATAAAATAACACTTCTAGCCGTAAGAGAAGTGCGACGAACGTCACAAAAAACTATCGTTCCGAAATGTTTATTAATGTGGCACATTTGTACACGAACCTTTCTTGCACCCATCCCTATACACCCGTGTTTCACACCGCGCTCTTATGATCATCTCATAATTTGGATTCATGTATAAATATAGTATTTCTCAATAATAATAATAATAATAATAATAATAATTTAAAAAATAAAAAACATTTCAGGATCATAGTACCTGAATATCATCCACATCACTTTGATCCAAGTCTTGGTTAGTGCCCTCGTTCTCTTCTTTCTCCTCTTCTACTTCCCTGTGCACTCGAGCTCTGCGAGCTTTCCAAGCCACGGCCACCGCGCCGACGAGCAGAGCTCCGCTGAGCAACAACATCCCTGCGGCACCGCCCACCTCGAACTTAAAGTTAACCGTCCATGGCGGTTTCCTCCCTTGCTGATGGTTCTCTTCCTCTTTCCTTCCTCCTACCTTCTCTTCTTCCATGGCAGTGCGTTATGTCTTCACTACTTAAGTTTGATCGTTGGTTCGCCGGCGGGGCAGATGGGGACGATCGTCGGAGAGCGAGAAGGGAGATCATTGGTAGACCGGGTCCATGGTTTAGGTCGCTGACGTTTATTTGCTGCGGTGTTTTTATTGCATGGCGTGACGTGTAATCTACCCGGTCGGCCCCCGACTCGAGGAGGCTTAAAATCGAACCAGCCCGGTCGGTTCGATGCTGATCTCCATCTCATGAACAAAACAGGCAACAGCCCAAATCCTCGATTGGATTGATGGCTGATTCAACTAATCCAAGTTAATAATTGAAGTTGGTGTTAGTTAAGACTTGAATAAATTATCGAAAATTTTATTCTTAAATGTCAAAATTAAATATTTGAATGACACAAATAAAAATAGTTGCTTGTTGGCTCACGTTTTTTCTATAGTTTATATATATACTCAATCTTTGAAAACGAAAAAATATACTAAAATAGTAGAATGAGGAAAAACAGACAGTAACTAACAGAGAAAACAGAAGGTCTCACCGTCCGTAGACGAAGATGAGTAAATAGCGGTCCTCATTCTGAAGATAAACACACCATTTGATCCTTTAGCATGTGGTAGCTAAGTTAAGATCCAGCAGCATTTTTCGGCTAGCAAAAATTTCACTAGCTGTTTCTTTTTAAAATATTTAATAAAAAAATAAAAAATAAGTTTATGTAGTATTATCAACATCAATCCAGATCATTATTAACTCTCAAAATAGCATTTCTCTATAACTATTGATGTGGAGAATTAATGTTTGGTCCCCACTATAATTATTACAGTTATTATGCGTAAAATTTCTCAACTTTCCTCGAATTCAATAAAAGTTAGAAGGATCAGTGAATATATTTTATTATGTTACAATTCAAAGTTATGTACAGAACTGTTTCACCAACAGATGAAATTTTGAGTCCTTACGACGAACAAACAGAGGAACACGACTCAAACGAACACAAACTGCAAGAAAGGCGAGTAACGGAGTGATAAAGCCAATTATTCCGTGGCCCAAGATGTCCGAGGTTTGATTATTCATAGCACTCCATTCATCCCCAAAAAAATTATCCCAAATAGATAAAATCACAATAAGTGTCGCAATATCATCGTCAAGAAATTATAGCCTGTCTGTATAGCACATCCTTGCCGTCGGCAGGTGAGTTCCTCGTGATATATTCCCGACCATCTCTAACTTTTGCCGGTGCAAGTACCTCCTCCGCATTAATATACCATGGTTGGAGATGAGGAGATAAATTTGGAGATGGAGGCAGAATTATAGAGCCCCAATCTCGGTGTCCCACCCTAACTTCCGTCGATCTTTTACGAACTAATAATCCTGCTACATCCTCCCTTCGGATTTCAGAGATGGTTCTAACAATGGCCATAAACAAGAGCAGCATGACCACTGCATCTTCTTCAGGTAAGAACTCCATTGCAAGGAGTTTCCAGTTTAACAAAGCAGTGGCCCTTCCATTAGGGTATTCGGAGCTGTATCGTACCAGAGTCAGGTAATCGTCGTCCTGTTCATCTATTTTTTCACAATGGTATGCATCTTTAACTTGGTACTGTAGCTTCCTCCCTCTTAAAAATCTTGCCTGCACATAGTTTGGTCTATATTAGAATTTTAAAAATTAAGGTTAAAAATTTAGAGATACTTCTCTGCACAAATCTTTCTCTGTTCATCTACACCAAGATTAAAAAACAACAAACTTCACTAAGGAACTACTTATTTCGCATGGAGCTAATCAAATTGAAAAGTGATATCTCACTTCTCTGTTTACTTTGTTATGAGAAGTGATGGAATTTGTTTTCCGATGTTTACTTTGCTTCAGACCCAGAGAGCTAGGAGCTGAAGAGCAGGATTTCACTTTCTATGTTCATTTTGTTTTGAGAAATGGATGATCTTAATTTCGTTGTTTACTTGAACCAGAACTGGTGGAAGTGAGAAATAAAGAGTTACTTACCATATTTACCTCGCATGGAAGTAGATAAAACCTCAGTTTTACCAGTTCAATTAAGTTCAAAAGTTTATTTTTTAAACTTCAGAACTTTTGATAAGATGTGGGTAACATGGTGATAGTTAACTAGTATTAATGATCATTAGTAGATATAGTAATACAAAGTCCTACAGTAAAAAATATTTGTAATAAATAAATTATTTGAATTTATATAAATAAATAAAATAAATTATAGAGCTAATTTACACAACCTATTAATTTGTCACCTACCACTTCGACTTCCCAACCACTTCTCGCTTTTCATTCATTTCTCACCCACTTCTCCCTCAGTTTTTATACTGTTCACAGACTATACAGTTTTCACTTATACACTTCTCACCCACTTCTCATCACTTTTCAATTCATATTCCTCATTTCTCAGCCACTTCTCACTTATTTCTTTCCACTTCTCACTACGAAGTAAACGGCCCTAAGATCAGCAAGTCCTGGTCTAGCAGAATTGACCTCAAATGCAGTACTAAAGCAATAAATGCTATGCTTATTGCATTACTAGAAAAATCCATTAGGAAGTTATTAGGAAAATCGATCGAGCTGGAAGATTTGGCAAGAGATATGAAAATCATAAACATCGTTTAAATTATTATATTACCTAGTAGAAGAATAAGAATATAAGAAACCATTATATGATAACCAAATGCTCAAAATTACCATTTCAGTGGAGGCATCATCCTCAAGCAGGATATCAAGATCATTTTTAAATTGTATTTTTAAAACCTCTCCTGTCGATAAAGACCAAATTGTATTCCTGTCTTCAGATTCATCTTTTTTAGGCACAGCTGTACCAACCACCTTCTCTACAATTACAATTGAAAAGTATGTGTTAATGCTTACAGAACAAATCCACAGATATTCTGACAAGAACTAAGTACTTGACGTGAATGTTAGTAGCACTCAAATACCTCAATATTTAAATGCTTCAATGAAGATAATGAAAAACTTGCATTGTTATATTATCATGTTCATGTTCTTTAAAGTATCAGACTTCAAGCTAGTATCTTACCTGGAGCAAAGCCAACTGAACTCCCAATGTACCTCCATGGGCCTTCTCGAACTTCTATAATTCTTTCCTCCCATTTAACTGCCGAAGGAGTTTCGGCTCCTAGCCTCCAAAATCCTTTGCCTACTCTAAAGAAACCCCACAAAAAAAAAAAAAAAAAAAAAAAAACTCACTTAACGATTTGTTCTATTTTGTACAAGCCTGTGATGACGGCAAACTGCAAAGCATAGAGATGAGAAGGCTTTACCGAATACGCACTACAAAGCACTCCCTTCCTGCATGATCAAGAACTGTGCGAGTTATCCAGCGTCCTTCTTGTGGTCGGTATCTATTCCTCCTTAGTACCTCATCAGATATCATTGCACCAGTATCATCAGTGACTCTGTCCGAAACGCATTTTAGGAGGTATGGGGCTTGGACAGGAGGTGTGATAGAAGACAGAGCTTTCACTTGCAAATCTAATTCTTTTGTCAATGTCAGAGAATTTGCACGCAGTAAATCATTCCATAAAAAGATCAGCTTTTTTAGCGTCTTGCTTTTTCTTAAACAACCACTGCCTTGTTGCCGGACCTCAATTGCAACACCTCTAGTGCCAAATTCACAAAAAAGATGCAATCTCTTTTTCCACATATCAGAAGAAAGTTTGGCTACTGGCAAATCCAACTTAAACTCTCCATGACACCTGATAGTTCTTAGGCGGACAAATTTCTCGCAGAAATCCTTCTTTTCTGTCCCTTGCCAATGTCCCTTAAGAAATACGTTAACCTGAAATTTTATAAAGAATGGCAATGTAAATTCAAGTACCAAACAATAACTCGTTGGTTATACAAATAACATCTCATCCAAAATTGAGATAGATTTCAATTCACTAACAAGGGAAGATTGGTGGTCAAGCTGCAGCTAGGGCAATCAATCAGCATGTATAGTTCTGTACATGGACAGCCAAAATCAGGTACACTTTATATGCAGATCATGACTCGAAGAGCCAATTGCTAGCCACCCTAAATTTTATCAATCTATAGTGGCATTCACTGAGAAAGGAGGCACCGGATGTAGACACTATAAACATATATTAAATCAAGGCTACGTATAGCATCACTTATGTTTTTGGTATTAGTTTTTATTAAATAATGTGAAATAAAACGCAAAGAAAATTTACTTTTAATTACATAATTAGAGATCAAAAACAAAAAAAAAAAGATTTCAGATAGATATACATTAGATAGGAATATACACTATGTCTAATACCGCAATTACCCTCCTGACATATTTCACATCAGAGTTAGGCAGTTGTCTAATGATGAAAGGCGACAAGTTAATAAAGAAACAAAGGCGCCCGCATCACGGATTCAACACCTCAGTTTAGCAGACGTAACGTATACTCGTTGGCTAACAGATTATGCAATAGTGGACCATTTACATGTCACACTCGCAATCCCCCAACTTCCTCCCATATTTCAATTGAAGATGGATAACAACAAGAACAGTTTGCGAATTATGTTCATTAAGTTAGTCACAATGATCATGGGCGGTGTCTTTTTCTTGGACACTGACATATAATAAGTTGATCAAGAACCAAAACACAACTGTCCTAACCTGATGACACACATGAAACTGACACTAGAGAATATATTCCAAGGAGAAAACACCACCCAGGAAAAAAGCTAGGAATTTAAACCATAATTATAACACAATATGCAAAAAAAAATGGATTTTAACAAAAAGATAAACTATACCACCAAGAGAGCCCGGGGGCGTAAGCCCTTGTACCGGCGGTTAACGTCAGTATAGGCAGAGGCCCAGGTGAAGACTGCCCTCGCCGGAGAGCCCGCTGGGTCCAGTGTGATGCCAGCACGCTCATAGGGCTCGTCGAACGCCTCCTCCCATGCTTGAGACGTGGCATTTACTTCCTCCAGCGAGGCTGGATCCCCAAATGCCACTATCTTCTCCCCCAAATTCCCCAAACCTTCCATGTCCTGCTTGTACCTCGCTGGAAAACTCTGGTGAGTGAGCCACATGAGCAGGATATCGGATGCGGGCACGATCCGCAAAGCTCCATCACAAAACCCGCTAACGAAGTCCAAGAACCTCAAGTACCTGCGCCTCGCGGCTACGAGATACACCGTCTCCGATACAAACGGGTCAGAGAACTGCTCATACAGCATCCGAAACCGCTCCGCAGCCGCTGTGATCTCTCCTCCACCGCCAGAACCCGTTTCCTCCTCTTCTGCATCCACCACCTCGAGATCAAACGGCTCTGATGGGTATCTTAGCTCCCAGATCTCGCGGCACTGGGCGGCAGCGTAGTCCTGGTTCTCCTCGTCGAAGATCGCTGGCCGATCGATCAAGAACCCGAATCTCGAGGCGCAATAGTCTCTGTATTTCCCCTGGTGATAACATCCAATTTTAAATATCTCATTATCAGGATCTGCTTGTAATTTGCAAGATGGGAAGGGTATTTAAGTATTTGAAAGTACCTGAGTGAGGCAATGGCAGTGCCAAACCCAGTCGACGTCCGGCGGCGGGAGGAGCAGCGGAGCAGACAACGATCCTTTGCACAGTTCTGCGACCAACGGTAGCCAGAGCTCCTCGTACCTGTAACGACTCATCAGCCGTCCAGTTAACACACATAGTGACAAGCAATAGAGGCCAAGGATCTTATTATTAGGATAGGCAGCGTTACCGACGCACGGTGCGGCGGTGAGGGAGAAGAGGGATAAGAGGGGAGAGTGAGCTGAGGAAAGCGAGATGCCAGCGAGCGGCGGTGGTGAGATCCAGAGAGAGACGCCATCGCGAAGCGGAGCCTCCGCCGCCGGAGGAGCTGCTGACTTGGCGGCCGCCGGTGACCGGAGAAGATGACGCGTCGGAGCCGGAGGAGGAGGCGTCGTCGTTTGGCATGGAGAGTCGGGTTGAGTTCAGATCGATTTAAACCGGTGCTACATTTATTCGAAGCCCAAAGCAGTTAATGCGAGTAGAAGAAGATGAGTCGATGGATCATCAGCCCACCGAGATGGTGTAATATTAAATAGTTACAGTGACGCAGCACCAAGTTCGTCACTCCTTATCACACCGGTGGGAGTACGGTGAGGATTTGAAAGATCCAGCTGTCTTTGGTGAGTGTTGAAAGATGAATGGCTGAGATTGTGGAGTGCGATTAAGTGAGAATGAAGCGAGCCGTCAGCATGCATCTCTGTGGTTTCGCTATCGAATAATAACGTGGATCGTGGACCCTGGAGTCTATTTTGAAAGACTATTGTAGTGGAGTTGATCATTCCGGAGTTTGTAAGGCTGGAAGCCAGAGGATTATGCGGATGATGTTATTGGACACAAATATTTATTGCAAAAAATAACTTTTATATTTTATCAAATTTTAGGATCAAATTTATAATATTGATCAATCTATTTTTAAATTATTTTATTGGACGTAATAGTATTTTTGTAAGTTTTAATTTGGTTAATTTTAAGGGACTTATTTTAGTTTTTCCGTGAGGTTAATCTCGATAGGAGGATCAGACGCTTAATGGTCACATAAGTAAGATCTGGCATGGTATATCGGCCAGTAAGGTTATGACTCAAAAATCATTCATCTAATTGTAAGAATATTATCACGCAATGCATAATCGAATATTGATTATAGATTAAGAACAACAAAAATCAGCATACAAATAATGACTAGAAAATAATATTTTATGAATTGCAAAACACTTTACTTGAAATTTCAATCTAATAGATGCTTTTTAACACATAAAAAGAGTACTGGCAGGAAGTCAACTTTGCAAGTACAGGAAATAAACGCTGAAGAGTAGATACTTTTGCAAAATACACTTATTATTTAGAGACTTCATTGGAAAAAACCTAATTTGCAAAATTATCTCGAATGAACTCTTTTATTTTCCCAAAAAAAAATACAAAATCACTCTAGTTGAAAAGGTTTTTAATGCGAAATAAATTGCATAGATTTAAGTGTTCTTTATAACTTTTGTTTCAAAGTTCTTTAAAAAATGCTTCAAAAATGAGCCTCCAAAGTTTTAAAGCAGCAAAGACTTCATAACTTTAAAAAATCTATTTAGAAATTTTTCTTAAAAAATAATTATATAATACATCAAAATCTATTTTTCATATTAATTTTTTTTTCAAAAAATATCTACACGTAATTATCAGAAAAAAAAAAGTTTATTTTAGAGGACGGCACAACAGAAGATGAGAGATAGAATTGAAGACAGTTACATATGATGCAATATTAGTTACAACCTCATTCCATAGCTGCAGATGATTCAAGTGAATGATACACACTGTCCCTACACCAGCTAATGCACCAAATACACGTAAATAGTAAAAAGTTTAACATAAAAACATAGTCTGAAACAAACGAATACTGATCTTGTATGTCGTAAGATCAAGATCCGGCATAAGGTGCACACTTGGTTAATCTGTCTACGTAGTTGGCGGAATATCACGATAGGTCGGAAGCTGGAACTGAGAAAAGAGTCAACGAGTTAATGATAAGATAATCTTGAGATGCCACTAGAAAATGTGTAATTAATTGAAGTTCACAATATTCAGCCTTAAAAACAGTTCATAAACATGAAAATCATAGCAATCTTACTTTCTATGTAGCAGCTCTTGAAGCATTAGAGCTGCATCAACCATCAACCTCATTCAAGTCGTTCCATCTGAAAATATAACGTTACAGTAAGTAATGATGGGAAGCAGCACGGACGTCGCCGTTTTGCTGACAAAATATAGGACAGTTTAATCAAAAGAAAGCCAAATTTACGAAATGCACAAAGAACGAAGTAAATCAAGATGCAAATTTCAATACTCCAATTTTATGTTTAGATGAGTCATCTTGATAATCCTTGATGAAGTCTTGATTAAAGAAATCACAATCAAGGTAATTCTGAACATATGATATTATACCCATTATCAACTGCAGTTATAAATTCTGCAGCCAGGTTTTATCCTCTATCTTTATAAATAAGATTTTTTTTTTTTTTTAAAAAAAGAAAAACAAGAGGTTCTTGCTTATAGGAAACTGTTCTGCAGCTTACCTTCCAAAGTCCATCATTAAGGTAATGCATGTTATCAACACCGATTCCCTTGTTTATAGCCTTACTGTTGATACCATGAAAAATATATCCATTAGGATGATAGGTAAAAAGAAAAAGAACATCTTTCGTGAAAATCTGCTGTAGTAGAATTAGCATTGTCAAGCATAGCGAAAGATCATAACACAAATTGCAGCTAGATTTGATTGGATGTTTTCAATTAAGAGAAAGATAGACATTTAATGTACTCAAAAAAGAACTAAGACGTTTATTATGAGAAATTGCTACCACACAAATTGTAGGCATTATTAGATAGAGAGAAAGAACAAAACATTTTTGGAAAGAGAGGAAAACCAGCACAATCACAAACTGCTTGTAGATTAATGGCAAAAACTAACATATTTATAATAATAATCAAACAGAGACACACTTGAGATTTGTTATTAGTTATTACGATATATGAGTAAGACATAGCAAGGGGTACACAAGAATGAGGACTTTGGCAAAATATAAGTCAGCAGCACGATGACCTATTAGACAAAATCAGAAGGTATTAAACTATGTTTAAATACAAACACCAGATAAAAAGCTAAGCTAAGACCTTATTTTCAATTCCACAACGGTAAATAATTTCTGATGCAGAACTACAGATTATGAAATGTGTATTCCTGCTGTTTCTTTTGCAACTATGATAAAAACTATTGACTTGAAATGAATCACTATATGCTGCTGCAGTTATTTACTTTTGCAATTAATCATTAACTTATATAGCACTACATCCAATTAAACAAAACTCAATGGACTGATATTGTATTTGCTCAATAATAAGTATTAAAAATAAAAGAAAAGTGTATAGGAAATACTCACATGTCCATGCCGACATTTTAGTGAATCCAATAGCCAGAGCATGTTGCTTTCCTTCAGCCATTATGGCCTGAAAATCATATCACATATGTCAAACAGATAATATAGGAAGCATCTAAATACTGGCTACTCCTTATTGTTAGGACCAAGATACTTTGGCTAGAATAACCCAGAACTAAAACTTGTTGACGAATTAGCTTCCTCGAACTGGTCAATAAATAATCTCTAAGGAAAAAAGTACATCCAGCCTAAACCTGAGAACTTTATAGTCCACTGTAATGGGAAATTTATACTCTACGCATATGTTTTGGAGGATAGAGAAGGAAATATATCAATTAAGCATACAAGATGTCCAGCTATAATAGCTAGATATTGTGCAGACTCTGAGGCAGAAGATAGTTACCACAGGGCTTTCTGCCGCTACTTCATCATCCAAAGCACCACCAGGAGATGTAAGACCAGGGCACATAATGTTTGCACCAGAAAGAACAAATTTTATTGCACCTCTATCTACTTGCAGCTTTTTCATTATATTTGGATCTGGAAAGAAAAATAAGTGAGAACTGGTTACTCAATCAACTTGCAAAAATATTGCTTGGAAGAATGATAGTTAGCCAGAATCTAGTATGAACTGGCAATAGTTCACTCAATTTATTCTACATCTCAAAATGGAATATGTGACTGGAAAATGAAACAACTAGTAGATTGAACTTCTTCCTATAATTTATAACTAGCAGAGTTAGTAAATGCTCCCAAAGAACGATAAGTCTAACGGAACTTGCTCTTTGTGATCCATAGTACAACACTATCGTCAGACAAGATACGAGCTGGATAGAAGTACTTTACATTGATGAAGAAGCCTTAATGTTGGCATGTAGGGACCATCACGAACATTGAAAAACAATGGTACATTGTTCACCACCACAAGATTTAGATGATTTTGGCTACACAAGAAGCACAATGAAGATCAGTCTTAATTTTTTAAAAAAAAAAAAAAAAAAAAAGAATCAAACAAAAAATGATCAAAATAGCTTCTCAGCGTTGCTTCTCAGCATCAAACATAGTATCAGTATCTGGAAGAAATTTTTGGAACAGTAAAAGGAGAATTCAGAGTTGTATATTACACAGGTCTTCTAACTCCTACTTTATGATGCATCAACAAGTGCAAGGAACTATAATACGAAAATGATAAGACAGTAAACTTTAAGTGGCATGAAACATGAACTATCAACTACCAAACAATTAATTATAAACTAATAGGTATATGAGACATGAAACTTCAAGCGCTAATATTCTTTCAGTCAGGTAATTTACTAATAGGGTATAAAGTCTGACAGTTCTTTACAAGCTACCACATCTTAATTTCATTTTGATGATTAATGTCGCAGTCTCATATGTGATATATTATCCTCTCCTATCTGTTCATGTGCAAAAAAGATAAGTTCAGAATAGAGAACATTGAACATTATGTCAGCATCAACTCCTGAAAACCATCCTTTCAATCCGTTTTGCATTTTCCTTCTTTTACCAGATCCAATGAACAATTGGATCAGTGATTAACATTCTACATAAGAAACTGTGACTTGGTAAATTAGGAAGGGAGCTCCATAAAGACATCACAATATTAAAGGACAGAATACCTATGTAAAAGCTTGATGTTTCTTTATTCAGAAGACTAATACTCTTTTAACCAATTAAAAAACTTAGAAGCCATTTGAACATAATGAAAAATAAAATGCTAACCATTTTACGACAATTAAAGGTGCTTTCTTTGGAAGCAGATCATCCAATAGAGGCTCAAGTGCAGGATACTGCAATAAGGTTGAACTCTTATTAGCACATTTACTGCACTATTGATGAAACTTTAACTAGTAGATAGCATAAAAGTGTCAAAAGAAAAGCATAAGGTAGCAAATATTGATGCAAAGGTAGAAAACCGAGCCATGATCCTAACCTCATCTGCAATGCTTTGTCGTATCTTCCGCTGGACAGATGCTTTTACTTGATTTTGTGCAGAAATATCTTCAAAAGAAAACCTTCAGGGGGAACAAAAGGCTTTAATAAAAGCAAAATTGGGCTAAACAAACTGCATTAAACAAAAAAAAAGTCACAAACTTGTACATCGATAATGAGAATACATCCAAAAAAAATGCAAAATCAACATCATGATCTACATTCGTGCTATAACAACAAAACCAACGTGCATTACACTTTTTTAGAACTTGGTCATACCTAGTTGACCAAATTGTAATGCCTCCAAATTGGCACTAGACAATATACCAGACCATCAAATAGTGAAATCCAATAACGAATCATATTCCATGAAAGATTAATTCAAAACATATGGACAATACGAAAATTAAAATTATTTTGAGAGATACAGAGGATCTATTATCTTATCATTATAACACCTTTGAGAAATAACTTCATCCGGATTATATTCTTAATCATTTAGAACATGAAATAAACATCGAAATCACAACGATCAGCTTACTTCTTGAACATGACGTCGTTCGGCGGCGACCGGGGTGCGCAGTCGAAGTGGAGTTCCGGCGAGAAATTGAGCAAGCGCCTGTAAACTCCTGAATTCCACAGAGCGTGGATGGTAAGCAGGCCGAAGAGATGCGCGTACTATTGAGCTAGTAATATGGTCGAATCTTGCGGCTGATGGGGCTTTAAGCATAGGTCCTAAAACTGGACCCGTTTAGCCCCCGAAAAAGTAAAACTTTTTGGTCGGTAAATAATGACCGTTGCATCGTTCAGTATTGGACCAATTAGTACAGTTGAATATTAAAATAAGTTCTTCTCAAAAAAAAAAAGAATATTAAAATAAGATTATAATCTATCCAATATGAAAAATATATTGAAAATTTGAATTACAACAACTGATTTAAAGGTATTTCATTTTAATGCATTCTTTTATTTATCAAGAATTATAATAGAAACAGAATTCAACAATCATAAAAAAAATGATCGTTATATATATTGATTATTCATAGCAGTACAAATATTCGTAATTAGCACTCTACCAATTAAACTTGTTCTGTTCTCCAATCACATCCTTATTAAGGTAGGAATACTTATGAAAAAAAAAACTAAAAATATATCATATATTCTTTTTCTTTATGTCGATATTGGACCAACAATACAACAATTGATTTGAAATGAGCATAATCTATTTATCAACCAAACAACACAACAATTTACGGTACATCTAAATAGATGTTATTTGCTCTAAACTTTTTACTGGTTATATAAGTTTAGAGTATCAAAATATCTATTTAGAATATTTTTTTAAAAAAAAAATTAATACAAAAATTATATAGTATATAAGATATTTTTTCGTATTTATTTAAAAAAAAAATACTTATATATATTTATTTTTGAGTGATTTTGTAAAATTGTTCAAACAAATATGGATTATTCTTTCAAATTTTGCAAAAGCATAAACTTTTTTTGAAAAAAAAACCTTATCTCTCTCTCTCTCTGTATATATATATATATATATATATATATATATTATATATATATATATATATATATATATATATATATATATATATATATATATATATATATATATATATCGAGATCTTGAGTACAATTATCTCAACATAAGATACCTAATAGGACTATGAATAGTTATTTTAATCGCAGTGCTCCAGAAATAAGTTAGATACATTATTTCTCGGGATTTTATCTCCGCATAGTTTCTATTAATTGTGCCTTATTTTATTTGAAATTTGATAGATTTAAAAATATATCAAATTAACTGTGGCTTATTAAATCATGCTTCGTTGATGTCATCAACGTAAAATTGCTGATGCCAGGGACTTATTTTGAGCAAATAAAAAGGTAGGCTGATTTTTTAGACCTTTAAAAAAATGGCTGATATGTATTTCTCCATTTTATTTTATTTTTGTTTTAAATATTACATTGAGTTTGAATTCAAAAGGCTGAAAAAACTACAACTGAACCCAGCTTGCACACATGGGCTGTTAAAATCCTTAAAAGCCCACCAGACAAATGTTATAAGCCCTATACCGCAGCTATATAAGGGCTCCTCCCTACTCATTTCATTCCCTTTTACCCTAGAATCGCCGCCGCCGTCGCCATCGCCGCTGAGGATTTGAGATTTGTTCGCTGCAGAAAATGAGTCGAGGAGCAAGCGGCGCCGCCAAGGGAGCGAAGAAGAAGGGATGCACTTTCACCATCGACTGCGCCAAGCCGGTGGAAGACAAGATCATGGACATCGCATCTCTCGAGAAATTTCTCCAGGAAAGAATCAAAGTCGGCGGTGGCAAGGCCGGGAATCTCGGTGATGCCGTCACTGTTTCTCGCGAGAAAACCAAAATCACTGTCACCTCCGACGGACCCTTCTCTAAACGGTAACAAATTGTGGCGCACTGATCATATCTCTTGTTTTGTATATTGTGATTTTGTATATGAGATTTGTAGCTGCTTGCGAGTATATCATGTAATTTCAGAAGAGCCTTCTGGTAGTTGATTAATAATGTTTGCAAAGTATTTCTACTGTAATTTTATACAGCTGCTTTATTGCATAGAAGGCGGCTAATGTTGGTTTCGTAGTTAGAGATTTATCTTACCGTGTTTTGAAATTCTGGTAAGATTGAAATTCATGATCTGGGAAGCTATTGTAGCTACTCTCTTGCGGACGATTATGGTTGTCTACAATATTTGTTTTTCATTTTTTTTCAATTGAATTCGAAGATTATTACTTATTTATGCATCTTCAATAACAATATCTATAATTGTAGCATTTGGTGTCAATTGAAGAAAACTAGATATTTCAGAAGCTAGTGAAGTTGAATACTGTTATAGTTTGAACAATTGTTTGTCATTAAACATTCCATATGTTCTATATATATATAGAGAGAGAGAGAGAGAGAGTGTGTGTGTGTGTGTGTTTGTGTGTGTGTATATACATATATACATGTATATGTCTGTGTGGTTGTGTATGTTCTAGGAACTTCTCTCATCACGTAATTGTTGGAACAAGCTGCATCTTTTCTCTTTACAGAAAAGCCATTCATCAGGGGCCCCTGACGGCCCTGATGCAATCGGGGCCGTCCGCGGGCCGTATACACATCCCGAGGGGCCTCGGACGGCCCCGATTGCATCAAGGCCGTCAGGGGCCCCTGATGAACAGCAACCCTCTTCTCTATATTCTATACGGAAATATACATTTGTGACCTGCTTAGTAATTTGTATTCACGTGTTCTGTTCTCGTACTTAAAAAAAGAAGTTGAGTTACCATGTACCGCAAGGGCTCATATCCTATTTTCATAGGAAAATGTTGTTTGGCCCGATCAATTAACCCGATCCGCGGCCCGAACGCGTGGGGAAACGCGTTTCCCCACGTGGCGAAACGCGTTTTCCTGCGTTGTGAAACGCGTTTCGCCACGTGGGGAAACGCGTTTCCACGCGTTCGGGCCGCGGATCGGGTTAATGGGTCGGGCTTAACAGCATCACCCATTTTCATATGAGGTGATTTCTACGCCTCGTACCCATGATCTTTTCTTCTCGTTCTGTGTTTTGCAATAACAAGAACTAAAAATGTAGCGTATTTTGTTGCAAGTAAATTGCTCCCCCACTTTTAATTGCAGTTACAAGAAATGAAGAATTTTTCCTTGCAGATACCTCAAATACTTGACCAAGAAATATCTCAAGAAGCACAATGTCCGTGACTGGCTTCGGGTCATTGCATCAAACAAGGATCGCAACGTGTATGAACTGAGGTACTTCAATATTGCTGAGAATGAAGGCGAGGAGGAAGACTGATTTCTAAGCAGATGTTTCTTGTTGCTTTCATGGAGCAAAAAGAAGTTTTGTTGTGGTTTGGGAGCAATTGTGTGAGGTAGTGAACATCCATTAAATTTATGTTCAGTTTTTCTGGTCAGTGTAGTGGACTCCATATGTTAGCTGCTTAGCAACAGCCCAAAGTTTATCCTTAACCTGTCAATTTGCGATCATTTTTATGACTGCCAGCCGGGTGCACCAAAAATCTACCAATCCGCTGATTAAAAAATAATTTTGGGAGGAATTTTTGGAAAAAATTATAAAAATTAAAGTTGTAGATTTAAATGAGATCTATAATTTTTTTTGAAAGTTTTTTTTAAAAAAAAATATTTTAAAGCAGGTATTTTGTAGTGCTAAAGTTTCGGGTTTATAGCAGCATTTAAACTGTTTTTAAAATTTATTAAATTTTTTGAGTTTTAAAATATTTATTTAAAAATATTTTTAATATAAAAATTGTAAATCTTAATTAAAAATTACAATATTTATAGATTTAAGTTTTATCAAAAAAATACTATTTTTATGTTTTAAGTTTGTTTTTTTAAAATGTTTCTATGTTTGTAACCATAATTAATAGATTATTTGATAAATCAATTAGAGGAAGAAGTAATTATGCTGTTTGATTTGTCCCCAGTTAAATCCCCACCAGATCTGACTAATACTTTCGAATCCCCTTTCCGGTAAACTGAACCCAATCCGGGAGGGAGGAGACCATGCAAGCACGTTGTTAGGCAAATCTTTGAAAAGACCGAGTTGGATTTGCCCCAAAAAAGAGTAACTCCCTTGCGATTGTTTACACGCCATGTAAAATCTGAAGGATTAAATCTCTATAATCTCTATAATATATGTAAAGTAAAGATAATTTTCGAAATTATGCCACGTGGCATCTAAATATGTCTCTACGTTTGCCACATGTCACCATTTAAAATAGTTATTAATTTTTTTAATCCCAACCGATTTTATAACATAAAATATATGAATAGGCTAGGCAGGGAATGCGAAGAGGTGCCACGACGTGAGTTTTATAAAACCAACAGAAAAAAAAAAATTACTTTGTAAGTAGGGAATGCAAAGAAGAATTCGGGTTGTTTAGACTTTAAAAACTTGCTTAGACAAAGTAACCGAACTTTGTATATTTATTGCTTACAGCTGGTTTCGGTGGGGACATAGCAATTTGCGAATACATAGATTTGTTGATTTTGAATAGAGTATAGACAAATTGAATCCAGATAAGAAGATCAAGGATCCACCTATGGCGCCTCCGTAAGTTTCTTCAGGTAATTAGTTGTTTATGTTTAATTTGTAGATTTTAAATCAATTTAAAAGAGCATGATTTTCAGTTATTCCTTCTGCTTTGTATTGAAGAGAGACTTTGAAATCCGACAAGACGATGATAGTAAGATCTAAGATCTACCTATGGCGCCTACATATACCGAGAGAAAGTTTCTTCAGGTAATTAGTTGTTTATTTATAGAGATTTGTTTTATGTTTTGATGTTAGAGATAATGACGATCGTTCTTGATTTCTTATCTTACCTGTTTTTGTTCATGAGAATTTTCTTACTAGGTAGATTTCATTTGGATTACTATTTAAATATATTTCTCGAAAAAATAGATTTTGGCTCTTGATTACCGTGGTGAGTTTTTATTTCTACTTATTCGAACTCATATTTGCTCAAATCAAATATTTTAAATTCTATAGACCTATGCTTAGCATGGGTTAATTACTAGTTTATGGGGAAAGACTAGTGCAAGCACTGTTCAAGAACCCTAATAAAATCATATACTTATCCCAAGGGACAAAAAATATAAAAACGATCGGGCAATCTGCATTAATAAGATCAGGATGACCGATAGCTTTCTGGTCTGGTTGACTGGTCCATTTGGTATCTGGTCCGGTTACTGTTTCAGACCATCCATCTGTTTCCGTCTGCAATCTGAGCTGGCCGATTAAGGCAGGAACAATATTGTCTAAAATAGGATGAGTCATCCATTCGAATATAAAGTAAAAGAGAGTGTCCCCCATGGATAGCGGAAGAGAAAATTTCTTAAAAATTGTTATTAAAAAAAAGAGTTTTCTCATTAACAATAATATAAGAGTGTGAAAAATTATTTTCTCTGTATCTTGTGGAGGATAGTACGAACTTTTATATTTGTACATATTAAAAAGTTAAGACTTCTCGATTGATGGAATATTAATCAGTGACATTAATAAATTTATCCGTTATGATGGTCGTACAATATATAAACCGGTTACGAAAAAATCTTTCATGATAATTTCAAAACAAAAAAATATATATATAAATAATAAATAATATAATATTTTTTCTAATCTATCGGATTTGGGCTTTCAACCGATCGGTCTCGATCAGTTAGCTTCTTGGCTAGTCGGAGCACAATTTGTACATATCAACATTTTCAAATCCAAGGCCGGTCAGTTGGATCGACCAATAGTGTCATGACTGTCATCCACGTGCCTTCGCCTTAGTCCGCAACTCGCTCAGCGACCACCCTCGCCCTGACTTCTGTATTTATTACGATCTTGCCATCGAGAGCCGTCTAAAATCCTCGCTCCCCCCCATTCGAGAAAGTTCGTTCGATTCTCCCTCGTCCCCAGGCATTCGCGCTGGTAATCACCACCCCAGCTCAATGATTCTTGTTTTACTTAAAATTCTTTTTCTAATGATTTTTGCGGGTAAAGTAAGTGATCTGTGGCGATGGTCACGAAAATTTCTATTTCGTTATTGTTTATTCTCATACCATGATTGATTTTATTGATAGTTTCTCGAAATTGAAATTTGGTTATCAATAGTAGTCTTCTTGTTGCGTTGATCTATGCCTTCCAACGTTCGGATGTTGATCTTGTTATAAAAGGTTACGTTTTTAATGACTGGTTGCAGGACGATTTCGGAGTATTGTGGTTGCTGGAAGAATGGGCCGTTCCTCGAGCAGAACGATATATGTAGGAAATCTGCCGGGCGACATTCGTGAGAGAGAAGTAGAAGACTTGTTTTACAAGGTTGTAAATCTTTTCCATTCAAGATAGTTTGCTTCTAATATGTTTTGAGTTGTTTGTTTGTTTTTCATTTCCCTTTTGCTTGTTATGGAATCTAGGCTTGTGTTCTTTTGGAGGAGAGAAGATGTAGAGGTGTAATGGAATAACAGAATAAGATGAGGAATAGTAGATTTCTTCCAAAAGAAAACTGTTAACATAAAAGTTGGTTGATTTTTATTCGTTTTCATTTAAGGATAGAGGATAAAATGGATAAACATTTACTGACTTTTTTTAAAAAAAGATTAAATCATATAGTTTTCTCAAATAAAAAAAATTTATGATTAATAAACACAAGTTGCAAATTACTGTGCATTAGATAAATACATGATAAAAAGATCCACTAAATAATGATCAACATTTGCAGTAACCAAACTTCTACTCAACTATGCATAATATGAAGTTGTAAATTACTGCATTACATAAAACACATGGTAAAAAAGATCCACCATAAAAATAATGATCAATTTGCACAAACCAAACTTTGAGTAAACTACACATAATTTAAAACTCCATAACTAATATTCGTTCTACCATATTTGTAAGGTGTTATTTCAGATAGGATTTTAGTCCGTGCAGTGGTTTCCTCTAGCCAACGAATGTTTTTGGATCTGTATCAGGTACAAGAGTTGGAGCCATATTGTCGCATTCCTTCCTTCTATTAAATATTTATCGAAACCTCGATGTCCTCGATAAAATGACGTATTAAAACGTGCTATGGCAATGCTATTGCTTTTTTCAGCTCATACTTACCACATTCTTTCCTCAGCACCTTAATCTTTCTTTTATGAACTCCAAAGGCTCTTTCTACATAATTCCCATAAATTTTACTAATTGTATGCTCACAATGGCTGAACAATGTCAAAAAACAATATATGCAGCCATAATAAGAGCATCTTTGAACAATATGGTTTTCATGAAGTAATACTTCCTTCATACTCGTTCATTGCTGGATTTTATTTCACATGTTTCCCTTTTTCATTGGTTATGTCATAATAGATCCTGCACAATGGTCATGGTGATGGTCTAGCAAGTTGGCGGTAGGATCTTTTAAATATCTAATCTGCAGGATCCTTGCTGAACTAGACCCTGACTAGTCGTGGCAAGGAATTGTGCTTGCTAGTTCCATCTGATGCTTAACAAGTACGTTTTAGCTTCACATATGTGCTTGCTCAGTCAAATTATACCAAAGTTTAAAAATGTCTTCTGCACCTGCAGGACTGCTTTTGCAAATGGTTTTCTGATTTGAACTATGAATTTTGCTTCTTTTTTTTAAAAAAAAAAAAACTATACTGAGTTGGTTCTTGCAGTATGGAAGGATTGTTGAGATTGATTTGAAGATACCGCCAAGACCTCCAGGTTACGCATTCGTTGAGGTAAGTGCTTTATCTCCTTTTCTATTCCCAAAAGTTAGAAAGAGAACGGTGCAACTTGTAGGAAGGTTGCTATAATGTGAGATGCCTACTTCTATTCATTAGGGATGTAGAGACATATATTGATAATTGTATGCATATGCCTATAAACAAGTGGGCAGGCACCTGAAAACACAAATTGTATGTGTGTAGATGCATGGATGTAGATATTTATAAATTTTATATGTATATGAAATTATGAATGCATGTGGATCATGGTTTGAGATGTTCGATGTTTCTGCTTCGTGCAGTTTGAAGACTATAGAGATGCTGAGGATGCTATCCGTGGGCGTGATGGTTATGACTTTGATGGTCATAAACTTCGTGTATATTTCCTTTCTTTGATTTACCTTTTCGTCTTTTGCCTTTGCAAAAAAAGGACTTGCATCTTCATTCTTGCTTGTATGATTGGCAGGTTGAACTTGCGCACGGTGGAAGGGGCCATTCAGCATCGACGGATCGGTATAGTAGTTATGGTGGTGGTGGTGGTGGTAGTAATTTCCGTGGTAGCATTTCTAGACGGTCAGAATATCGAGGTAACTTATTTTGCAACAGAAATGTGAACTTTAACAAGTTTAAAGCTAGTGGCATTCGTGACTTTTGTGCAGTGCTAGTTACTGGTTTACCATCCTCTGCCTCATGGCAAGATCTGAAGGTATAGTGTTTTTTGAGCTTTTGAGATAATTAATATGTGTACACTTCATCTTAAAATGCTTCGGCATTGCTCATTTGGTGATTTTCCATGCTATACAGGATCATATGCGCCGGGCTGGTGATGTGTGTTTTTCTGATGTTTTTCGTGATGGTAGAGGTGAGACTGCATGTATATGAAATTTGTGTGGATCTCAAGGGATTTTTAGTTTCTCTAATTTGTAAATTGTTTCTCACAATTAGTTGGTGTGTTTTTTTGTAAGTTTTCTGATCCCTATCCATGATACCAAGATGTTGCATTGATATGCTATCTCCTTATTCGATTATTTGATATGTAACCTGATTTCATGATCTCATATGCAAGCTAGCTTCAGGTTTTATTTTGCACATGTTCTTTAATTATGTTGCTGGTTTCTCGTTATCCTGCTTAAGTCCATCATGTTACTGTGCATCGGGAATTTTAGCTTTGACCGGAATTTTAAAATTCTTAGTTGGAATCTCTTCCTCCTTCCTTTGTTAATTATTTAGTATTGGCTTTATTTGGATTATTGTTCCTCAAATGGTTGACTTTCATTAGAAGATTTTTCAGTTTATCTTGACTTGATAACAATTTTTTTTTGCAGGCATGACGGGGGTTGTGGATTATACAAACTACGACGATATGAAATATGCAGTGAGTAGTTTTTCTTTTATGTCAGTTTAGCCTTGTTTTTCTTATGAATATGATGTCAATTGAATTATGACAACCTTGTTTGGCAGGTCAAGAAACTCGATGACTCTGAGTTCCGAAATGCATTTTCTCGAGCACGTATCAGGGTAATCTTTGACTGCCGAAACTCTTGCAAGTTTGCTTTAAATGCCATTCTCTTTTCTAACTCAAATTATATATTTTAGGTGAGACCTTACGACTCCAGGCGAAGTTATTCTAGGAGTCCTAGCCGTGGACGATCCTACTCTAGAAGTCCTAGTCGTGGTCGTAGTTACAGCCGAAGTCCCAGCGGGAGCAGAAGGTTTGTATGGCTTCTGAATGAGATTTTTGAAGTGAAAAATATTCTTATTCGTGGAAATATATCTGTACAGTGACTCTCCCCAGGCTAAACCAGTACGACGGTCTCCATCTAGATCTAGGTCGAGATCTGAGTATTCCCGTTCTCGTTCACGTTCACAAGATATATCACCGGCACGGTATTTTCCCACTCCTTATGCACTCATCATTTCTTTGAATCGTTTACATGATGCTTTGTTATCCATCATTTAAGTAACTTGTCCGTGGATTGCCTTGTCAAATCTCCTTCACTTGGATGTGGAAAATTTCTTGGCTGCCTTTGAGCTGCTTCCTTTGACTTCTAGAATGTACTTTAGTATAGTAATTTATGGTGGGTTGAAGCTGCTGCAAGTAAGTAAAGGTGTTTTGTTTAAAAGTTTTGGCTAACCCCCAATAATGTCTATGCAATGCCCAGGTTTCCATTGAAAAAAATGTTTTGAAAAAGATATATACTGTTTCATGAAGTAGTCTCGTATGTGTTGCATTGAGGTTTGTTTGTAACTATTCCTCAATATAATAAAATTACCGACAGAGTGATGTCATATTGGGCAGCCATTTTAGACGGTCCCCTGTTGGAGTATTATTTTCTTTCCAGGTTCCTGTTTATGTAGCGGTTTTAACAATTATTTGTTTTCTTTTGAAGTAGTGATTATTATAATTCAGAACACATCTTCTAGTAACCTTTAGTTTCATACTTCCCAGTGATCCCAAGCATTCCTTTTATTTATTATGTTTTGCTTGTTTGGTTTCTATATGTTATACCTTGTTAAATTGTCATTTTTATATCATGATTTTGCTTTTATTACGCTTATTATTCAATTCTGTTGTCATTTCACCAATAATTTTGCTTTTCTCCCTTTGTTCGTTCAATTCTTGAATGATAGATATTCTAGTTTAATGATATTGCAATACTCATAATATGCCAACACAGTTTGATCGGTTTTTCATGTGTGATTTTATTGTATGACAACTTACTATCCTCTTTCGCTAACACAATATGTTAACGTTCTAATTCTGGATCCAAAATTTTCCCTAATTTCTTCTTAATTTTTTTATCAGAGAATGTATTTTTACTTTAACGAGTAAACTTTGTTTCCTTTTTGTTTTTATTGCTACACTAGTATTTCTTTATTCGGGTGGTTTACCAGTTAATCACCCCAACTATGTGAACGGCGTCCTTTACTTATAGTTAATTTTATTCCATTTTAAAATAATGTTTGTGAAAGTTCGAACAATAGCATTCTTCTTTTGCTTTTATTACCCTTCATTATTATTGTAATTACTCTTCATTGTTTTTCTTAGCGAAGTAGAGGTACCATAACAGTACGATGTGAGAATTTTACAATCGTGATTGAACTTAAACTACAATATGCAGTTAGTTTTCTACAGTACTTGTATTTGTTTGTGAGTAGAATTGTTCTTTTCTCTATTACTATATATTTATTAATCATATTTTACCCTACTCTCAGCGAAATAGCTGCCATTTACTTTAATTTTGTTTTCCCGTTTTATTTCCTCTATTAATTTTCATATTATATGTTGATCTTGTATTTTAGAGAAGCTGAATTTGTGGTAACCGATTAGGAATGTTTATATTATCATTCTAATCCTGTTGGCTCCCAGTTCCCTTGTCTTATTAACTCTGAAAACTTTATGATTATCTCTTTAGATCCTCTTTTGTGGGATCCTCTGTAGTATTTCTATTTTTTGCTAATATATTGTCTCGCTGTTAATGGAATTATAGCAAATAATATGCAGCATACATCAATCAGCCCCGCCTCCCTATTTGCTGTGAGGACCTCTTTATGACATTGGTTTAAGATTTTCGTAGTTTTATTCTTCGTCACTCTCATCAATCATGTTGATAACATACCAGCAAGTGACACTGCATTTTCAAGGAGCAAGTTTGTTTAATAGATTAACATGCAAACAAGATCGCACATATCTGCAAGAAAAACATTGGGTTATGATTGCTTCTTATTCAGATAGGTCTCTTCAAGGTTCAAGGAAAGTTCTAACATAGAATCCTGGGACTTCTAGAATCCAACATCCTCGCATCTTGGAACTGAAGTAGATGGGCATGGCCTTGTTGCAAGATTTGTCCCCTGAAATCTTTATACCTTTTAGAACAATTTTGAACCTTTTAAAAAGATTTTGAAAAATTTTGTATCTTTTAGAAAGATTTTGAGTCATTGGTATAATAAGAAGCCTCTTAATTAGGTCAGTAGCCTCCTATGGTTTTTGGATGAGGGGAAATGATGTAGAGGGTTTTTTTTCCTGCATCACTGCAATTTTTTCTTTCCCAACGCGTATCACTTCTCAATATCAGTGGATATGTATTGCCAATATCGCCCAATTTAACACCAGTCGAATTTTAGAATCTAGGATGCTGTTCGATCTCTTTTCTCCCTCCATTGTCATACTGGATTTGTTGCATGCAGGCTAATTACATCTTAGGGAGTGAAAAAAAGTTTTTTATAATATCAGTTTTAAATTGATATTATTATACATGTCATTTCGTGTCTGTCAATTGAAAAAATATCTTGTTTTGCAGTTTTCTTCTGATTTTTAAAGCTACCTTGTTTGTTTTTAGATGCATCAGCATGCAAGGTGGTCTGAGGATTGCTTGTTAGGGACTTGATGGGATGATTTTTGAAAAGAACATTGCTTTGGGTCTTGGGCTATGCTGTGTCAGTCAGCAGCTTTGCGTGATATTGTGAACTAATACATAGCTGATTGCTAACCGAGTTGGGAAAAGATGTCAAGGGTTCCTTAATCTAGGTCGTTAGATGGACTTTCGAGCTTCGGCAAATTGGATGGAAATTGGAATTGAAATGGTTATCTAAGAATAAGTATATCCTTATCTTAATCAATCCATCTTTTTCCGCTTTCGTTAGAGGTTCTATTCTTTTTTTCTTTTTTTTTTTGAGATTATCGTGGTGGAACCCGTAATGCGAGCGCACGCCCCCGTAGGGACCTTAAACTCGCGGGAAACCCCCACGTCCAGCCCCGACCGACGCTCTGGGATCCGAGTACAGGCCTTCCATGAACGGGGGCTCCTGCCACAGGATACAGAGGATTTTTAAAAATCATGCGAGGGATTTTTACCCCACTCTGGCTCGAACATAGGTGGTGATGCTTTCTGAGACGCCTCCCATCCAGTTGAGCTAGTCGCGCTCGGCGTTAGAGGTTCTATTCTGTGTTTCGGCTTTAGCTTGGCTTTTATTAAAAAAGTTTGCAAATGAACGCCACTTGGCGATTTGATATGTCCAACTTAGATGTGTATATAGAATTTCTTCTGATCAACTACCGTTCCGAGCACTGATGCGCTTAGGGTTAAGATATCTCTCTTTACTGATGTCCGGTACTTTTTTGCAGATCACGATCAAGATCCAGGTCTCCTTTGGCCGCTGTAAGTTTGAACATTTCACTGTACTCTGATTCATTCATCTCTTGATTTCATTCTATTTATCCTGTTATTTCTTTGCAGCCCCCACGTGACAGGAGCAAGAGCCCTAGCAAGCGGAGTCTGAGTCGAAGCCGAAGCCCATCAAGGTCTTTGTCAACGCCAAAAATAAAATAAAATAAAAAATAAAATAAAAATTATATATATATATATATAATAGTATAAACAGTCTTTCTAGTCTGACGGTTCTGTTTTCACAGGTGAAATCTTATTGAACCTAGTTGAAGAGCCAGACTCAGGAATCAAGTTGTTGAACTTACTCAAGAACATAATATCTCTTTAAGACATTTTGAGTGCTGTTAGATTTTATGGAACTTTCAGAATTGATGGCGTCAATTCGTGAAGTACTCGGTTCAATGTTTCAACTCTGTTATTGAAGATGCAATAGTAATTAACTAGTATTCGACTCGGGTTTATTCATCCTACATCTACTGTGTGGATTCGATTTGGGACCCGAGACTTGTCGTGCTTGATTTGGGACGACGCAATACGAGTAAACAAACTTGGATTTGATTGATAAATATTTAGGCATGTGATAAAATGCGGAAAATGTGATGGTGGTGTTGTCATAGTAATTTGTGTTCTTGTGCATCATGGTAGCTGGATGTTCCGTCTTCGGTTGAGTAAGATTTTGCGGCTTTCAACGAAGTATGGTATCGATTTATGAATTAGAGATTCAATAAGGTATGACAAATTCATATAAAGGTATTACAAATTTCTAAAGTTATATTATTTTTATGAATTTTTTTACTGGAATTTTCGGTTTAGTATCAGTGAATGTTACATTTTACTATTTATGATGATAGTGGGCCATTCCTGCATGATTACAATTACTGAACAGTAAATTTGGGTTTAGTATAAAGGTATAACGTTTTTGTTAGGATCTGGGGATTTTTCTGCTCAGGGGTCTGCTCTGCCCATTAGTATTTCTACCTGACTTCTCTTGGAGGATATTTTTATTTTATGAGTATTTTGTAGTATGTTAGAAAGTCGCGCAATATTCGTAAATATATAACTGACGGTATGAGAAGTCAAATCTGAATTAAAAGAATTTTTTAACCTTCGTCCATTTGGTATCACATGTTGTCCTCTTAATATAATATGGCCACAAGTATGGATATAGCTTATTTCCATTAAATTATAATATTTAACTCAATCGATCCAACGGTTTAGATTAAAAAAAATCAATATAGTAGCTTACTATATAAAGAAATTATTTGATTGAGATAAAATATAAATATTTAGCGAATATCTAAAGAAATTATAGAGAGAATTAATCAAATAATTAGCATAAAAGCAAAGTAATTTATTTTTATGGACAATTTTTAATTTGAATTATCAGAACTGGGTGAATTAAATCTAATAATTTAATTGAAATTATTAAATAATATACAATGGGAATAACCCATGCAAGTATTTAAAAGAAGTTTGTGATAATAAAAAAGTTGTGGTCATCAATCGATCGCTCTTATCTTAAAAGCATCTGTTTTTGCCATGTGATTGCAGACATGTGAGCGAACACCAAATTATTTGCTCCACAAACCAACAAAAAAGAGAAATTTGGGCGATTTTATATACTCTCATTTTTTCATTGACAGATGAGTGCCATCTCCTAATATAATCCAATCCTAACTCCCCCTTCTCTACTTTAAGCACTGCTTTAGAGTGCCATCTCCTAAGAAAATATAGGGTATTTTTTACTTTTTTTTTTGGCTCTTCACTATATTATTAAAAAAGTGCTGCTAGGCGCAGCAATAGATCTATCACAAAGTTTATCAAACCACATGTTACCAAAAAAAAAAAAAATAATTATTTTTTAAAGAAATTTTGAACATGTATATTATAATGAGATATACAACTTTTATTATTTTTTTTAAAAAAAATACTTTTAAGATATTTTAGAGCTATGAAATTTAATGAATGTAAAGTGAATTTCAAAACCATTTCCACGATTCATTAAAATTTAAAGTCCTAAAACACTTATTTAGAGTCATATTTTGAAAAAACATTCAACACAAAATTTATAAATCTTATCAAAATTTATAATTTTTTTAATATTTTCTCAAAAAATACTCCTAAAATTCTTTAAGGGCTCTTTACTTTGAGTTAAAATAGAAAAATTTAAAAAAAAAAAAAATAGAAGTAAAGTGGAAATTTAAAGAAAAGTTGAGAAAATAATAAGGCGAAAATAAAAAGAAAATAGTAACTTAGTAAGGTTGTGAGAAATGGTAAAAAATAGACTTAACTTTTTTTATTTAATTTGGTGAAGTGAGAATAAAGTAAAATTTTATTTAATAAAAATATTATATTTACATTTAATATTTTATCTATAATTTAAAAAATGATATTTTTAATTTTTTTTTATTAATAATAATTACAAAGTTAGTTTATTTTTAGCTAATACTATTTTTTTAAAAAAAAATCATTAAAATTACTATGAAATTTAAAAAGTACAATAAAGTAATTAATTAATATTTAATATTTATATCTATAATATAAAATTTTATTACTGTTATTATTTAAAATATTATTTATTATTATATATTATTGAAGAATGTAAATGTCTATTTTTTATCATTTATTTAAAAATAAATAATTTTACTATTTTGTATCTATAAATAAAATTTATAAAATTTACTAATTTTAAATATATCAATTTATTTATAATAATACATTAATATTTAATTCTTTTAGAAATAATAATGATTAATAACTGTTACTAAATATTAATAATGTTATTTTCTCTCATTTTTTAGTTTTTTATAAGAAAAAAAAAAAAATAGAAAGTAAAAGTGAAGTCAAATTTTTTTTTTTTTTTTGTTTATGTTTCTATTAAAAGTAAATAAGTAAACTGCCTTTTTACCTTTCTAATTTTATGATTATTTAAACATAAATAAAAAAAAATTGACTTCCTAATTTTTCATTTTTTTTTAAGTGAACAAATCCTAAACCGATATAAGTAAATTTTTTGTGAATCAGTAAGGAGGCAATCATTATTTTTAGAAAAATATTTGTTTGATCCTCAACGAATTAGGACTGATGTGAATAATATTACACCAAATCAAGTATTCAATAAAAGACTTTGAGAATGATTATTTTTGCCTCTCGATGTTTTAAAAGAATCACTTTTTATCTAGCAAAATAGCCAAATAAAAATATTATGTATACAATATTTAATTATAAAAAGTAACTAAAATTGAATGATATGACATTATCTACATTGATCGTAATTTTCAGAGTAATTTAGACCCAGAATTTTCTTTTTCTTTTCTATTAAAATTGTAGCACGTTTTCCCTCCTTTTTAAATGTATGGATATATATATCTCTATGAGTAGTCAATCTCTTTGATCCCAATTTTGGCCGACAAAATAAATTATCGCTCATTCTATTATTATATATATCTTAACCACCGCCACAAATCAATTTCTGCCTTCTCTCTGTTCCATTTTTCCTCGTCAACATTTGCTTCCGACGATCTCTGCAGGCGTCGGCGCCGGCGATGGCGGGGCTATTCGCTCTTCTCTCCGACGACATCGTCCTCAACATCCTCGGGAAGCTGGAGCTCGACCCCCGCGACTGGGCTCGCGCCGCCTGCGTCTGCGCCCGCTTCGCTTCCCTCGTCAGCAACGTTCTATGCCGCGCCAAGTGCTCTCTCTCAGCGCCTTCCCTCGTCTCCGACCTCTTCCCGGATCCCCCCGGTGGCTGGTCTTCTCTCCACAAGCTCGCCGTCTGCTGCCCCGGCCTCCGGTACGCCGGCGTTCTCCTCGAACACTCCGATTTCGGCCTAGAACGAGACATCGGCCCTGACGTTAGCTATATCCACCGTCCTCCCTCCGCCGCTACGTCATCATCCTCTGCCTCCGATGATAATAATAACAATACCGCATGTTGGTCTCTCTTCGATGACCTTTACTTGGACACCGTTTACGACGCCTCCGAATCTGTACCTCCCGAAACCCCCGCCTCATTGACGGAATCAACCAACCCGAATTCCGATCTGACGCTTAAGAAAAAGAGGAAAAGGAGATGCTGCGGGCCCACAGGGGCCCACCTAGCCGGCGGCGGGGCGTGGAATCTCAGCCGTGAACAAGGAAACAAATTGCTTGCCAGCAGATTCAGAGGAGACTGTTTGTACATCTGCAATTACCCCGGATGCGTTCACATCGAAGAGAAGAGGAAGTACATGTTGTTTCGTGGTGTTTTTAAGAATTTTAAGAGGTCTAGGGTTTGGAGGACGATAAACGACGGGGAGAGGAGCAAAATTGACCTCAATTGTGCTTATTGTTCGTGTAGAGAGACTTGGGATTTGCATTCAGCCTTCTGTTTAAGGAGGGTGTTTGGATACCATGATGATGGAGAGCCTGTCGTTCGTGCGTTTGTCTGTGAGAATGGGCATGTCTCTGGGGCATGGACCGAGCGGCCGATGTATACTTGAAGGATTCTGATATTCAGATTGTATGCTTCTCTCGTTTTATGTTTTTCTTTAAATTTAGTGTTACCAAAATTTTCTATGTAGTTTGTTAAGGAACAAGCTTAATAAATTTCTAAATGCTTGAAGTTTTGTGATGTTCTAAAGATTCTTTTTTTTTTTTTTTTTTTTTTTTTTTTTGTAATCATACATTTTCTTTTTGTTATGTTTAGTGATGATACTGCTCCAAGTTAGACTTAATAATTTGCATTATATATATATATATATATATATATATATATATCTATAGTAACCTGCAAATGGTTTTGATTTATAAAATTTTATTACTCGAATTCCATTGCATAGGACGAGGAATTTAATACCTAAATTCCTTTGTTTATCATTTGGAACCTGCTTTCTTTCCAATACAAAGGGAGAAATACCCAGTATTGGCCCGTGAAAGAGAGATGATGTGGAGGCAGGTAGTATGCTGTATTTGTACTGCTCATTGCAAAAGTAGCATTAGATTTGGCAATACACTGGAGAGAGGAAGAAGAATTGACGAGAGCTGACTTTCCGAAGGAATTCATATTTGACGCCGGGACTTCAGCTTACCAAGTGAGTCAAACTCTTCTTTCTTCATAAATTCATTGCAAATGACTTGTAAAAAATGACTCAAAATACTACCAGATTGGAATATTGCTCTGTTATCTGCGTTTTATAATATAGGATTTGAAGTGGCTTTTTTTTTTCTTCTGTTTTGAAAAGTGAAAACTTCTTTGTTAATTAGGAGGATTATAGATGGAATATTATTTTAGAGAAATATGACAAATGCAATAATGCTCAAGAGCTAAATGGTGCCTTGTGTCTGATATTCTTCGAGTACTCCAGGTTGAGGGTGCAGCTAATGAGGAGGATGGAAGGACTCCGAGCATTTGGGCCGCCTTTGTTCATGCTGGTATACTTTTTCAAATTATTTCATCTTTCTTTCCGCATACTTATAGCACTTAAATAGTATTCCTTCAGTATATATACAAATTGCAGTGAAAGTAGTGAGTCAACTGAGAGGGTTGAACAAATTATTGTTCATGTATGTACTATTTCTTGGTTGGGACTTGGAAGTTGTATGCAGCTCCTCTGTTTGAGTGTTTCGAATCAAGCAAAATCGATCAAGTTGATCCATTCTAGCTGAGCCCAATGCTATGTTGGCCTCTATATACACGCCAGCAATTCTTTCAAATCTACTCAAGCTTCCCGCGCCCCCAGCGCGAGGGCTCGGGCGTTCGCCTCACGAAGCGAACGTCCCGAGTTCGACTCCAGAGGCCGTCCCTTAAAAAGGTGTGGGGGTCGAAGACCCCTGTACCTCGTGGGGAGTATAATGGGCTCTGGTTTGAGGTCCCTTCGAGAGCGTGCACCAGGATCTGTCATACCCGTAAGGATGGGACCTCGATTGGTAGAACATGGATCGGTGCCATCCGTGGGTTTATCTGTTACGACGGTCGTTCAAAGAGGGCCGGTTAAGGGCATGGTTTCCCACGCTAATCTCAAAAAAAAAAAAAAAAAATCTACTGGAAGCATTTAACATCACATGGGAGCTTTTGTTTAGCATGCTTCTGAAAAGCAATTTTAATTTTATTAAGTTTTATTTATTTATTTTGCAATGAAACAGATGTAGAAGAGTTTTAGCAGAACTGGAGTAGTTGTTCCGATAATGGATGGAATTCTCAAACTCAATCTCATCAAGTCACAGGTTGACTAAAACAGCTGACCTCCTTTCTTTCCGACGTGGACTTAGCAAGGCTGTAGTATCATTTTCTGACATAGATACGAGACAATATCTAGACTTGGATAAGAGCAAGCAATGCGTATTCTGCTTCTTCCTTTAATTTGGTAATGTAGATCCTTTTGCATGGCATATAAGCCACGACTATTTGCTCCTATCTGGATTTCTTTTATTATTCAAAAATATCTGGAACGTCTTAAGTAAAATTATTTATTTCCTGAAGTACAAATTAACTCCAACCTCAGGCGAATGTGTGGATACAAATAGTGTAAAGTTGATTAGAATGGGTCTTATTTATGAAACTTGGTGACATTTTCTTGCTTGTGCGTTTGTAATAATGTTTCAAAATCTAATTAGAAGTTATATATTTAGGCAGCAGAAACAATGCATATGAATTCAATGTTGGTGGGAAGCACAGGACTCGTCCAGCGTTTCTAGTTGTACTGGTTTTTTTTTAAAAATATCTGGAATGTCTTAAGTTAAATATCTGGAACGTCTGTTGGCTCCTATTTTGAAGTTCTTTTATTAGTCAAAAATATCCCAACCTCAGGTTTAATGCGTGGACACAAATAGTGTAAAGTTGATTAGAATGGGTCTTATTTATGAAACTTGGTCACCTTTTCTCGCTTGCGTCTTTGTATTAATGTTTCAAAATTTAATTAGAAATTCTATGATTAGGGAGCAGAAACAATGCATATGAATTCAATGTTGGCGGGCAGCACAAGACTCGTCCAGCTTTTCTAGTTGTACTAGTTCGAAATAAAATTTGTCTTCCGTCTTTGATATCTATGCTACCTGAGTGAAAAAAAAAAATGAAAGAAACAGATATTAAAAGGTATGCCATGAATACCAAACATAGTTTCGTAATTTAAGTTTGCTAAATATGTGTATAATTTTATGTTGTTGATGATGCGCCTCTATATTACTGAAAAGTTGCACACAACCTACATGTAATTCCTTAATAATAAGATTATCTTAAGTACATCTTATCATCCCTGGCTTGGTTTTTGTGTACACTAATATCAAAATGTTGTGTTTTCAGGACTTACAACTGCAGAAGGCATAGGGGATATAGCTGCAGATGAGTACCATAAGGTACTCACATCTGTTTTGATGGTTTTATCTGAAGATATATACAAAAAGAGCCATTTAATTAAGTCGTAGTATTTTTTATAGACGATAAATGAAATAGTAGCTTAGTTGTTGCTGAAAACCGGGCTTTTTATTTCAAGGAAGATATTTGTTAGCTCATGGGTCGGCGTATGGGTCGAGCCCAATAGACAAGCATAATTGTAAAGCACACCAAAGGGCACATAAATATCTATGCTCAGAAATCCTAGGGCAACCACTTATGAATACGACCATACGGCCTCATAATCTTAAGATCTGTAGCGTGTAGCAGAGGTCTGCTCTATTAACCGTCCTCGACGCTGATGAGACTGCATTAGATCGCTGGAAAACTATCTATATAAGTGAGCAGAAAGAGTATCGATCAAGCTTCCGCAATCACGCGGTATTCCTAGAACTCAAAGAGTATTGTTCTTGATGGTTGATTGCAACCATGCTAGATCTAGGATACCGGAAACTCCGTCAATGCCAAACTTGTGAAAGAGACTGGATTGGAAGGATATAAATGTTTTTATCTCTTAAATGTGTCATTATCTTGCAGATGGAAGAGGAGCTATCAATTAAAAAAAGGATTGGAACACTACAACAATCTCATAGATGAGTTGATCAACCATAATATCTCTGAGATATATGATTGAGTATGTTCTTGTTTAATTCTAGAGCTTTCTATACTGAGTCCTGTTATGCCACATGGAAATACTGATGATTAGCCTTCTTCTTGGTGTATTATTTGGTTATTCTTGGTGCTCAAGAATGGTTTTCATACAATATCTTTTTGTTTGAGCACGTTTTTTCAGGAATCGAGCCTCATGCCATTCTTTTGCATTATGATATTCCTCAGATCTTGGAAGATGAATATGAAGAATGGTTAAGTCGAAAGTCGTGTAATTTATTGTCGTGTAATTTTTGCATTATGATTGCATTATGAATATAAAGGTCTGGTTATTTTCTTCCTTTTTTGAGTAATCTAAAAAAAGAAATCACCAGATAAGAGACTAGAAAATACACGACTTTTCTGGTATTTCATTTCATTCTCAGGCAATCATCTGTTTATCACTTGAACTGATTCTTCTTTTTTTTAACTGGTGTTGCAATCATGCAAGAGTTCGACTATTTTTTTCCCATCCAGCGGTGAGCATTTGCAGATGTATGCTTGGGGAATTCAATGACAGAGTCCGGTACTGAATCACCGTGAATGAGCTTAACTTATTTTTAGTGGGCGATTATGATGTTGGGATTTTGCGCCTCGAAAATGCTCATACTGAAGTAACTGAAGAATGCAATTATCTCAAGTCATTAAGCAGACCCAATTATCTCAAGTCATGGCAAAGTATTTACGTAGTTTTACTCTTTTGGGTGCCAAAATACCTCTGTTCGTCTTGAACTATTGGTTAGAAGAAAAGATATTATGTATAGTTTCTCGGTGACCATATGTTTTTAACCAATATTTAAGTGTTTTTTAATTTTTTAATTTACAGGCGTTACTGTATGGTTCTATAGGTTTGAATATCTTCATAGACGATAACGTTCGAGCAACCAACTCCAAGGAGTACTTGGGTGCAGCAGAGAGATCCCAGGACTTGTATACTTATGAGAAAATTTCACCACTGCATTTCTGAAAATTTTAAGCTTATGCTTGCTTGGTTCATGATTTTATCTCCCGAGGTCGGAAACCACTTCCGATTTCTTTCAACTTATGATTGCAATGAAATTGAGTAGTCTTAAACGTAATAGCTTTAGACAATCAATTTCTATGTGTGCAATCTTTTATGTGTCCAGGTTCTCAGGTATAAAATCTTCATCCAACTTTTAGGAGCACAACTTAATAAAAAAAAAAAAATTCTCATATACTTCTTATAAATTCATTTTATACCATCTTTTTACACTTAATTTGAAGAATATTTAACTATAAAGCTGTATATTTAATGTGTTCAATAATTTTAACAATTTGATTTCTTTTAAATTTTTTTTTTTTAAGATGTCTGTAAGTTTGATCTAAACCTCGAATTTGGACTAAAGTTGATAGACAGTAAAGATAGAATGGAGAGCCTGCACGCTGGTGCTCCTCTATGAAGAGAACTGGTCTAACAAAGGAATTTTGATCATTTTATTTGAGGATGTAACAGAGTAGCCATAGACTTTCTACTTCTATAAGAAAAATTATATGCAAATTGACACAAGTAGCCTAGTTTTAATACATTGGCAGATTTATTCATTATTCCAAGAATAATTGCACAGGCGGCAAGCCATCAGGTTTAGGAGATGTTCACAGCATACAAGAAGCAAATGCTAACAGTGGTATATACAAACTATTGACATGTTAAGATGAAATATAATCTCAAAAGATATGCCTATACGCATATTAATTTCCACTTCACCTGAAGTTCAGTGCTTAGGTTTCGGCTTCTTCACTATCATCACAGTGCACTGCGCATTATGAGCACAGTAGTCGCTTACGCTCCCCAGGACAGCCCTGCCGAGACAAAACAAGATACCATAAGCGAAGGAAGAACTAGTAACGAAAAAAGAAAAATGAGAGGAAGGATTAAAATCGTTACTTCTGTTTGTTAGATTTATGGTGGGAATTGGTTAAATCAGTTCTACTCGCTGGAAACACTTCCTTACTCTTTTATTTTGTGTAGTTTCTACCTAATATTATCAAGAAAATTCTTAAGGGAATATAAGTATCATGCCTAATTGTGTGTTTTATTCATGCATGATGTCGAATAATCTGATCTGCAAATAAAAAGCTGAGTAGTTCTACCAGTTGCCCTTACATAACATGAATCTTCGCAAAAGTTGAAAAGAACTGGTCCCCTAAAAAGCAAAGCATCAATTGTAAAAATATTATTCTGAGCGATTTTGGAGATGTTTGATACGGTACATAGCGGATTTAAGATGTAGATCATCTAGAGTTGAAGAGATGTTGCCTTCTTTCTTCACCATGATGAATCGATTTAAAATGTCAACTCATATAAGCATAGCAGAGGGCAAAATCTTGAGATACATGTTTTTTTCAGAAATCGATTTTAGGTAAGAAAGAGAGCAAATACCTTTTAAGAGCTCCATAGCCATGGCTGCCAATAACTAAAATTTCTGCATGGTGTCTTTCTACGGCATCACAAAGGACACTTCTCGGATCTCCTTCCACCGCTTCCAAAGTAGCATCACTGACCTGGAAATGGCAGAAAAATATGAATCATCGAGGAATAACAAGCTCTTAAGTTGAGTAAGTACTATACAATGATAAGGCTTGCTAATAGAAATTCTTCCTAGCACCTAAGCCATCTTCAAACACAAATACAACAAGAAAAGAAAGATCTCCATCTGCTAATTATATTGAGTAATTACTTTGTCCAGCAATCAGCAAAGAACTCAACCATGATTAACTAGGAGGCAATGAGAGTGCACAAAATATATAAATAATACTGTAGCACACCCTGTTTGCTCTGCAAATTTCCTTGGCTTTTTCGAGAACGCCTGTAGCTATCTTCTTTAAATCAGATTCCACAAAAGGAATCACATCAGCAGCCCCTGTAGCAATAAGAGGCGAGACATTCACATCAGGAGGAAAAAAGAAATTATACTAGCAAAGTAAAGGTTGAAAATCATAAAAAAAGAAAAGAAATGTCCAAGAGATCTATTGACATTCGGCAATTGATAAATCACCTATATTAACCAGCAACCGGAATAACATATTTGACAGGCGATTGCAGATCTATCGAAGGAGATTAATTTATTGATTAACGAATGAGTCAGGTTACGAACCAGGGCCGGCAAGGCGGACAACGGATGTGGGCATCGGCTTAGCATGAACTACGACGAGCTTGAAAGGAGGCCGGGCGGCGGCAGCAACTGATCGAAAGAAATTGCGGAGAGTCCACTGGAGCGCGTAGTAGCTGTGCTCGCTGTCTTCGATCCCAACCACCATGACGCTCGACA
Source organism: Xerophyta viscosa (assembly GCA_002076135.1). NCBI lineage: Eukaryota > Viridiplantae > Streptophyta > Magnoliopsida > Pandanales > Velloziaceae > Xerophyta > Xerophyta viscosa. The sequence continues at coordinate 4,716,313 of MJHO01000003.1, forward strand.
GCTGTTGATCCTCGTCCTCCGATGAAGACTCCTCCGCGGTCACCGCCTTGTTATGGTCCTCTGCTGTTGATGCCATCTCTGGAGACCGCTCTGGATTTCTCACGCCACGAATAGAAAACCAAAGGGTTTTTAATAAGAATAGAAGATAGGAAGACAAATAGAAGGAAGGAAGAAAGAAACTTGTTATAAGATTGTCTTATATTTTTTGCAGCTGTAGAGACAAATGGAAGGAAGAAATAAGCTCCCTCTAAAATTATTATATTCTAGTTGAGTTTCGAACACGGAACGGTGTTATTTTATTTATGCCATATATAGATGCCATTTTTCCAAAAATTCTAATACTCATTTACAATTAAAACTACATAGAGTGCACCAAACTATAGATATACTATTTTTTTAGAAAATTACACAATATATTCAGATGCGTATTTGAAATCTTAATGGTCCAATTGAATAACAATACTCCACCTATAAAACGCTTACAAATAAATTTCTTTTTTTAAAAAAAAAAAGATTTAGGGTATTAGCTTAAAACACACATACATTTAAAAAATAAATAAATACAATGATGTATTATATAATCTTTATGCTCACAATTGTTTAATAAATTTTAAGGTTCTAAATGTTTTTTAAATTAATAAAGACATTGGTGACTCAAGCACATGTCCATAAATATTTTTCAAAACATTCTAAGTACAAAAATTGCATATCGAATCAATTTCTTCTTATTCAACTTTTTAACAAATAATTAGAAATGCATACTTTTGATCGATTTGATAATTATAAAAAAGTTCGATTTTTATTTTTTATTATTTTTTTAGTACGAAAACAGAAACATATATATAATTTATACTATTTTATATATAGATGGCATCCTAACTATTGCTACAGTGATGACAAGTACATATTTTCAAAGAGCCACTTCATGTGGCAGGCAGGAAACCCTGGAGCCTCTTTGTTTAAAAAACAAAAAAAAAGCTACATTCCGAACCAATTCACCAACAAATCTTTCCATTTCACACAAACTTTAAAATTTCTCCCCCGCTATTGCAACACCAAAAAAAAAAAAAAAAAACAAAAAAAAAAACAAAAAAAAAAACAAAACTAACCTCTGCATGCCACATAGACAAGTGTAAATTGTTTGGGTGAAATAATTGATAGATATAATAGCACAAAAACAAAGCGTTGGCAAATGGCTTGATGTTTTACAAACGTTTCCGTCAACAATCACATGAACAAATAAATCAACCATCCAAGATCAGGCCAGACACATATGGTGCTTTCGTGCGCCCTGCACGATTCATGCTGTAGCTACCCGGCGACCGGCAAATTCTATTCTGCATGACGCACAGCTAGATAGCCTAAGATCGCCCAACTATTCAATCATTCAAACAATTCTTTACAAGATTAGATATTTATCAAAAAATATAATTCAGGCATGGTTTAACAGGAACAAGTTCTCTAATAATAAGCCATTTTCAGCTAAATATCAAACCAAAAAAAGACAAAAAAAAAAAAAACTTTCACAATATCAGGCAATTCTATTCTAAAGGGCAAAATTACGCAAAATGGGTTGAAAAGACCTCGTGTCCACGAAATTATGGGCTGATGAGTACTGACTGAACGAGGTGAGGGATCAATCTGATCAAAGAAAAAGGCAGGTTGGTGAACGGCTTTAACTGTTCACAACTCCAGCACGTCACATGATCCGTGAAAGTCGGGCATTTAAACGAGCATGAACTTGGGTAATAGCATCGCATTATCACCGCTATCCTTTCCGGAGAAGCCAGTGCTGCAAAAGGATGTTTCCTGATTTGGGATGAACCAGATGCCGACCTCAACAAGAGCAACAGCGAAAGCAATCGACCACCATTTCATTGTATATGTTTCATTCAGCTCTCAGTCTTAGGATCTCCTTCGCAGTCCTCTTTCTGAAGTATGGCATGTGCTCCTGAAAGAGACAAAGGTCAAGTACATAAATGTTCTTTTATTAAAATTAACATTAGCACCTAGAATTTCTCCCTAAATTTCTCCCTAAGATACATGTGCTGCTCTTGATGAACCATTAGCTGCTTTTTAGGTGAGATTTTACTTATTTCGAAATATGGTAAGCTCTAGCATTGCTCAAAAAGATAAAAGCTACCCACCTGTCCAAAACTTAGACCTACTCCTCTGCTAAAGAAGTCCATGTACTTGAGCATGAACATTCCGCAATCCCACCTGTTACATGAGTGATTAGTCAAAGCTTATGCAAACTTAACCACTTACTAAACGTTCAGCCATTAAAACATATACCAATAACACAGTTTTATGATGATCATAAAACGCCATATATCAAGAGAAGCGGAGCGAGGACAATGGAATCGATGTAGATAAACACGAGAACACACCAATATAACATTAATAAACCAACCCTATTTCACCTTAAGTAACAAGTGCAAGAATAATTGAAGTGGGCTTCACCTTTCTGTCCACTTTGCTACTAATCGTGTAATTGGTTGCGTTAAGAGAGGAAGATCACTCCTACTCGCAGCTATCTATTTAAAACTTCCAAACTTAATTAATTCTAGTAAGTTACCCGTCAACACATGCTTTGTCATATTGAAGCACAACAGAGCTCAGCTTTTCAACCTATATTGATCACTTTCTTTTTTACATGAAACTGAGCAACAAAAACAACAGCCTTTTTCCCTCTATGTAGAGTTGGCTACAAGAATCCTTGTACACAACTGTGCTATATTATAAACAATATCTTCCTTAAAAGACCAGAAAATTAGATAATTTTTTTTATTTCCACTGAGTTCACCTTCGCCTTCCCTAGCTTTTCTTAAATTGGGGCAATTACTATCACCTCGTCTCCTGACTGGCACATCAACTTGTCTTCATTTACATATCCAAACCCTCTCAAAAGATTCTCTATAATTGTTCACTATATTTTGTAACCATTCCTATGACAATCCTTAATCTGTGCGTCCATACATCCAACTCAACAATATCCTCTCCATCGCATTCTATATGCACATATTGATATGCCAATAGCCAAGCATTATGATCCATACTGTATTACCGGCCTTCTAGCTGTCCTATTAATTTTTTTTCTAAGTTTAGAGGAATCGTTGCAAAAAAACTCAGGATACACTTCATCTTTGCCATTCCGGATGTGTCTTGTGCGCGATAACCCTCCATACACATTAATCTATAAATGTTCCAACACACCTAATATTTTTATTATTTACTATTCTAATTCTTTTTATTTCCAACACTTACAACCTCTGTTATTATTTCTCTCTTACTAAACTTATGTTTCATATATTCAGTCTTCGACTGCTCAAAGGACAAGATTTGATTCCAATACAGCCAAACTCAAGTTTTGGCATTTAATACTGTAGTTTTTCAACTACGGCAAGATCATCAGCGAGAAGCATACACCAAGACATATTTCTAGAAAATTAGATTTACAGAAAGCACTTCATTAAGCTTTGAATCGATCCAAAACTGGAATGGGTTCACTAAAAGTTACTTCTAAAAACACTAAAAACTAGTGAGAAGAGGACACCCTTCACCATGTGCTCTTTACTGAGAAAGGTCCTTACCCTACCTTGTAAGCACTAAAAATTAATTCGATACATGGTGCACTAATTGAACAGATATGGAGTTAGGAAGGACCTTCTACAAGAACATTGCAGGTTTCACATAGATGAAACTCCATTTTTGGTGTTCATATATCCATTCCGTAAATCTTTTCCCTCTTCAGAACAGGCTGTAAAGATGTTGCATGTTAAATCTGAATTGTGGATTCAACAATCTACAACCATCTTGCATTATTATTTGCCGATATGAATGTCATTGATAAATACCAGTTCATATTTAAGACAACACTTTAGTAAGTTCAACAATGCAAGCAGAGTAAGTTCAACAATGCAAGCAGACTATTTGGTTACCAATGTTCTAGCTCTTATATAGAGAGCTTAGACAACGAAATCGATTTCATAATTCACAGAAACTACCAAGCATAATGATATCCGCTGATATTCTGAAAAAAAAAAAAAAATGCTTCCATTCTCTACAAAGTAACAAGAAAGTATATTGGAACGATGCAAGTTTTCAAGAAATTAAGCCTCACAACGACAACATAAACTTGCTATTTTTTAGGACAAAACACAACTTGCATCATTTAGTTTAAATTTTATGGTTGTCTCGCATATCATCAAATAACAGTAGTAAAGATATATATAATGCTGCTCTTAACAGCAATAATCATACCCATTTTGTTGTAGTGGAAGGTCATTAACTGTTTCTTGCTTCCAAGAAGATGTATCAATCTGTTTATTGCTCTTGTCCTTTACCTCTTCCATGAAGTACCTAGCCTAACAACAAGAAGAAGGAAGATTGATAGGTACATCACAAATCATGAATATGACAAAATATTCTCTTATAAGAGCCATCTAAATGGAAATATGAATTACACAAGCTCCCACTGTATTTACTTTCAAGCTTAATTTAGGAAACGGACTATGGTTTTTAGCATAACTATTCCATTATGTAGCTTTAGCACTCATTTTGGGACCTTCAATAAGCTAGGACCTTACTGCTACACACAATGACGCCACAGCTATGTCCTCGTTATGGACTTAAAAAGCAGATTTTAGCCCCTATCGCATTTGAAACATCGGGAAAAATGGCTTGAGCAGCAAAGTCTAGTAACCTCAAATCTAAATCAATGTTAGCCAAGTATTCAATCTGCAAGACTTGAAAGTAATATTCCAAATTGTAGCAAACTGCACCTGCTCCAACATACCAAGCACCCATGCGGGTGCTTATTATGACCCGTATTTAGGCATACTCATAATTTTATAGTAGCACTAAGCTGTTGGTTGGATCTGTAATGAAATCCTATATATTGTTGTGAAAGAGAGAATGGGGAAGTACCAATTATTTGATTATTAAATACAAGTGAAACCTGATTGTTATGAACATGAATTATCCCAATTAATATGATATAGATGATACATAATGAAACATTTAATCTTTACTGATTCTCCTGAAGATGTCGACCTCACTTACCAATATCCTAAGAGCAGTTGTATCCATTCCGCCAAGTGAATCAAGGTATTGGAATTTCTGACCCTTTACATCAATAACTGCTAAACACCAATGCACCTCCTTGTGTATAGGAACAAATATCTGAATAGAAGACATTCAAAGATAAACAAGCAGAACACGTAATATCACATCACGCAACTAACTAGAAATAGGTGATAAAATCCTTACTTTGTCACACTCAATAAGGCTGTATCCTAACTTTCTCTGTGAAGTCCACCTTCTTACAGACTTGAAATCGAACCCAGTCCTTCCACTAATCAGCTATCAGATAAAATAAGCAATATTATAAATAATCAGATAAGTTAGAAATACTTCTACTGATAGACATGTAATGCATCTGAAAACAAAAGTAAACCTAGAGCAACAAACTAGCAAGTGGAGTTCCAAACCAGAACGTTGCTATCTAACAAACAATATCAAAACCATACATGGTCAATAAAAATTGTGCCAGCATCTGTTGATGTTGACATGCCAGCTACATTACATAGGCTTCCAGTCAAAATGGGAAAAATTCTTAGAACAGGCTCCGAAAAATTTGTCCCGAGAAAATGTATCTTAATGTAGTTCCTCTTATCCCTATTTTATTCAGCACATACATGCCAGATAGATGATATTGTTGAAGTTGACAAAAAAACCCCAAAATTAAAATGTTTAGATCGAAAGCTATGCTTCACATGGGGGATTTATCCCCTTTTGTACCCCGTGAAGGGTAATACGGGGCTTCCGGCCTGCCCAGATCGAAAGGTTGTGATCCTCGGTTGGTGGAACATGGGTCGGAGCCACCCGTTGGTTGATCTGTTACGACGGGCGCACAAAAGTAGGCCGGTTACGGACATAGTTTCCCCATAATAATCTCAAAAAAAAAAGGAAGCTATGCTTCATACAACAAACTAAACAACCCATATTATTCTCTAGCTAGAGCATTCTAGCATAGAACTCGTATAGACGGCATTCCATTAATAAATACCAATGACAAGAAATCAACATCAACTTACCTTCTTATAGAAAAATGTATTGAAGAAATGACATCGTAAAAAAATTTTTGGTTCCCTCTTTTCCCGCTCTTTCAGTAAGTCAAGGTACAAATTTATGACCTGCAGCACAAAGGAAACTCCATCTAAATGCTTTCTCCTTCTCCATCGATGTTGAAAATCAAAAGTCTTATTGAAGCACATTGATACAACAAATGCTGCTAAATATCACCTCATCATTCAACCAAGCACCAGGACTCAGACACTGCAAGATATCCCTTGTAATCTCAATATTGGAAGATTCATGTGTGACAAGAACTTCATTACTGCACAAAGCAGCCTGTGTTATCTACTAGCTCTTGCAGTATTGCCATAAAAATGCAATAACAAATTAAAATGTTCTACTTAATGAAGCAAAAGACATGCAATAATACAGAATAGTCCCCACACCTCCTTCCATCATACATAGCTTTATGAAGTTCACCCTCTTCTTCATCTGAGAGAGGCGTAAAGATACCATGTTGATCCTGAGAGAGATTCATGTAAGGACTTGCATTGGTTAAATAGACAAATCAATATTACTTATAACTTAGATGTTGCGAAATGAATGTACATAATGCTGCATATACATATACATACAATATATATATAATATATATGTCAAAATAATAGCAAACATTAAACTTCTTCTAATCCTGAACGGATGATCTTCACGACGCAATCATCATTCATATGAAAATTGTTCGGCCAACCTCATCACCTTAGAAAAATGAACATGCCTTAAACAAATGCATGAGCACTAAAAGTATAACAAAGATCAACGAACAAGGAGCCTTAACGTTTCTACTTCTCATTCCATGCAAGATATACAATAATAACAATATCCTAGTGATAAGTACCACCAATACGGAATCTGGAGAGGGTAAGATGTATAGACATGTCCTGAAGGAGGCTATTTCCACATGACCCTCGACCTATTCGAACAAGCAATCTGCATGGCAACTACTACGTAGTTAACCACTTGAGCAGCTAGTTTGAGTTACTAAAGACATCCCGCATTGCTCTAATTTGGAACTACCCAACCTTCCCGTTCTACCCAAAAAGGTAACACTCCACCTAAGGTGACCCAATGTACCAACTAAAACCACCGTGGACTAAGAAGATTTCATCTAGTTAAAAAGAAAGTAGACCACCAACAAAACAAACGAAGAATAAAGAGTGAAAAAATAAGCATAAAAATTCTCTATTATTTGTAAATTGTTTCACGAGAGAATAACATTGTAAAACGAATATCAACAGCTTGCGATTTCAACATTTCAAACTATAACATTGTTTCCTACAAAATAACCATACCTCCTTGACCGCCTTCTTATCCACCACATCCGAGATCAACCGAAACCCATCAATTTGAGTCACCGTCAACTTGACCTCAAACTCCAAACTACTCAGCTTGGAGTTGTACTTTCTAGACGACTCCTCATACAACTCCTTGTACACCGGCCTTCTGCTAACGTGATGTGCAGAATCAATAGCTACCTTTGCATCATCGATCTTCCTTGCAAATACCACATTCTCTTCTCTAATAGATTCAGTCCGTGTCGCAAGAGTAAGATCAGATACCGCTGGAGAGAATCTTCGTGTGTCGAATTTTACCGAATTACCCTCATGAACATCTGTCACTAGCTTTCTATAATCCTCTAACCCTAACCCTGACCCTTGTTGAGCTTCAAGATCATGGGGAGCTGAGTCCCCACCGACCAAGACTAGTTTATGCTGCTGTTTCTGCTGTTGCTTTCCTCGAAGGATGCGAGAGAAGAAGCCGCCCATCTCGTAATCCTGGTTCTTCGAGAAAGTTCTAGAAGAAGATGAGTCCTTTCCGAGGCCAAAGGCGCGGAGTACACGCTGAGGGCCGTGGAGAGGACGAGGAAGCGGCGCCGCCGGCGGGAAGCGGCTAGCGGCAGCGGAAAACGGTGGCGGAGAAATCGATTGGAGAGGGACTGAAGCAGACTCTGGAGGAATTGAGAATGAAGGAGATAGTGAGGAGAGCTTAGGTTTTTTGAGAGGAGAAGGGGAAGAAAGGAGGAGGTCGACGAGGCAGCGCTTGCGGTTGTCGGTTAGAGCTCCCATGGCGGAAGATCAACGGCGGCCATCAACGGATAACGACGGGGGTGAGTTCATCGGTCTGCGATATTTGGCCGGTGTAAGTTCTAGGGTTCGGGGAAGATTTGAGAATTGATTATTTTTACGGGTGTTCATTGATAACGTGCTAGCCGTAACAACGGTCCGTGCTCGTATGTCGGGTAGTCGCCGGCCGAGTCAGCTCGGAGTCAGAACCCAACTCGGATGGTTCACGATTCGACTCGGTGTCAGAGGCAAGGGAGAGGTGTAATATTTTGGTGCACTTCTAAACATGGATCGTTGTGTAATTTTTTTTTTTTTTAATTAGAAAATATTGTGTAAATTGTTTGTGAGCCTGACTATTCATTCCTTTGCCTTTTTGTTTTTCTTCTTTTTGGCTTACATAAATATTAAAATGCTTGACTCTCTTTTGTCTTTTTAAAATAATATTTTATATTTTTTACTGATTAATTAATATACAAGTTTAAGATGCCTTTATATTCTCCCAAAGCTAAAGCTTTGTCCATAATTATTCTCACATAGCTCTCCCAGTCTCAGAAGGATACTTATATCTAAAAAAACCTGTCACACATATGTGTATATACCCGCCACTATGATATATATATATATATATATATATATATATATATGAAAATTTATACAATATAACATTTATGTCACGTCGGTATATATTTTTCTCGTGTTTCAATTAAAAAAATAAATTTTATTATTATTTTTTGGAAAAACTTCTTAAATGAAACTTATAGATTTCGATGAGATCTACAACTTTCATATTCAAAACTTTTTCAAAAAAAATACTTCTAAATAAATATTTTATGGCTCCAAAGTATAACGAATTTAACGAATTTTAAAACAGTTTTTAAACCCGCTTCAAATCTGTTAAATTTTGAAGCCCCAAAATATATTTTTACAAGTATTATTTGAAAATTTTTGAACACAAAA